>CM035817.1:21542495-22129995 GCA_020458035.1 Magallana ariakensis
TATACAATAAAATATCATATGTTACAATATTGTGATGTATTATGTGATATGATATTGTATCATATATTATATTGAATCATATAATATCAATATCATAATATATTATGATATTGTATTATGTGATCAAATACAATAATGTATAACAAGATACAATGTCATATCATATGTTACAATATCATATTTCATCATTATTTATTACAGTATTTTATTGTATTATATGATATATATTGTAGGTATCATAGGATGCAATATCGTATTTTATATTATTGTATTGATAAACATTGTATCATATAATACCCTATGAAATGAACATATGATTATTATACAATTTTTAACATATGATATAGTTATACGATATTGTGTCAAAACAGTATTCATGTATATCCAAGATCATTATTAACTATGATTTTCAAATAATATGATAAAGGTGGTCTAATAAAGATGATTCCTCATAAAGGTGATGCCTCGTCTCGGTGAGCTTTGTAATCTGTGATTACCTATGTTTTGTATTTGCATAAACAATACAAAAAGGAAAGAACAAAAGATTTCAATAGATATCATAGAACATAGCTTTCAACTACTGGCACTGTACCAGTTATCGGCTAAAATTTAACGTTTTCTTTTCGTATGTCCTTAGTTCTTGATATTTTTGGATAAAACTTGACAAACTTTAAATGATGAACTTCTTGTTTATCTATCTGTTAGATTATATCATTATGAAGAACTCAAAACATCTTGTTTTATATGATTTTTAGCACGCTCCCGAATTTGCCGAGTTTTACAATTTACTGTACCAGTTATTGGCTTCGCGATAATAACACAGAAAAATCCCTCTACATGTTGATTTGATAATCTGCAAAACGTAAATTTGAATTATGCCCCTTTTGGGGTCAGACTAAAGGTCGTAGGGGTTATGATACATAAACAAACTCATAAAATTATTCGTTTGTTATCATACGGTAATACACAAAATCGTATACTATTCAATACATAATATTGTGCAATCAGGCGTTCAACTGCGCTAAGAATCTCTCAGAATTTAATGAATTCCTTTTGTTTCTACATGTTATATGTATTGATATTATATGTCAAATCAAAAAAGGTATATAATAACGTATTACTAAGATGTAAAATTCTATTTTTAACTTATTACGTCACTTCCCCCACTGCTGAAAGTGCAAAGATGTAAATCAGTGGTAAACAATGATCGTTTAAGCTCATGGTTAAGACGTTTTCAAGCAAACTTACTTTTCTTTATTCGAAACAGACGACTGCATTAAAAAATCTCGGATTTTGGCGGGCTATAAACCCGAACTCTCTAGAACTGTTTAGCCGATAACTGGTCTTAGCCGATAACTGGTACAGTACAAGTAGTTGTACTGAAAAATTAAAGCCTGAATTTCATTGATAGCTAATTTTATTGCATTTTCGTTTTCTTTTTAAGATTTAAAACTACGAAAATTGTTAAGTCGTACGTGAAAAAGATCATCAGAAAATTATCTCCCTTGTGCTGAACAGTTTTTCAACCAATGAAATGAATGAAAATTTTCACATGATGTATTTTCTACAATCACAAAGGAGAGGAAGTTCACAACCCGGAGACTATAAATTATTTGAACTCTTTATACCGTCTTCCAAGAAAGACGGTAATTATTAACCGGGAATTCATTTCATGTTAATCGCTGTAGATACGTTACTTGTACTCTATTTTTAAAAAAATTGGTTGAAATTAACTCGAATTTTCCCATAGAGCAGACTACACATCGCTAGGTCTTTAGCTACGATTCATATTCATTATGAAACTTTAATTTGCCTATACACTAATTGTCTAAATGCGTAATTAATGTCACCTAATAAAGAGAATAAAACTACATTACTAAAGTTTAAAACATTTGTGGTGTGTTTTCGCTGTTAATAGGAAGAATTGGACAATCACGTAAATGTAACATCCCCACATGGATACAGCCAGAGCTTGCATGGGGGTAGAAATTAACAAAATATTTTAATTCAAAGTGTTTTAAAACAGTTATATAGTTGGTCTTTTCAATTACATGTATATGCCTAAATAATGCTTACCCCCCCCCCCCCCACCCCCTACAATATTTCATGTCGCGAGGGGATGCTCCGCTTTGCGGTGCCCTTGTTATAAAACTTCTGAATGTTGAAAGATCATTTTAGATTTGACTTAGTTATTTTCATGTACATGTATAGTCTCACATTACCATATGATATTTATTATCATAGATAACTTCTGTTGAATCTCACTAGACTTGTTAAAAAATTCGATAATGTACTTTCAGTGAGTAACAGCATTTACGAGGTCTACGTGATGAATTCCTTTAGTTCTAGCAGCCTGTTGTGTACATCGTTCAGTGATGTCTACGGAGGCTATAAAAAAGTTAACATTACTTGTGACAGATATCCAACATTTTTGGGGGACCAAATTGCCATCAGAAGAAGAGTAGATAAAGGATATCTCCATGTGAACGAGTTGAAAGTATATCGTAAGTTAAAACAACGAAAAAAACAAGTTGCCAGGTTTTTTGACTATTTGTTTTCTTGATCCGTTAAAATGTGTTCAAAGGAGGATCTGGGTAAGGGATCCACCTTATTGAGCAATTATTGAGCAGTTCTTACCACCTAATGCAAACCTAAATTGCTTGTGTATATACCATCATTATAAAGATGCTAAGCTCCGTCGTGATGCAGAGTGTATCAATTAAAATTTCAAACTTTTGTAAACCTTAAAGTGTATCATAGTTAAAAGGCATTACGTATAACACTATTTGTTTTCTCCTTCTGTACAATATCATCGTAGCTAAGTTTTGTGGGATTATCATTACAGTCGGACACGTGATCAAATCCAATAAAGCCCAAATGAAGTCATTATTTTTATCATGCAAATGAACCTCGTTTGATCGCCAACAGTAAACGTCATTTTACACATCAAATTTTCAAGCAATGCAGGCTGTGTATTACCACGCGGTGCAGAAGAATTACGGGACGCTCATTTCAGGCAATGTTCCAATGATGAAATTATTTAAGGAATGAATTTATAAGAGTATAAACTGAGTTGAGACAGTGTCTTAATTTATAAGTATAGATTGTTAACTAAATGCATTTGATTTCTAAGTCATATTTTCAAAACTTGTCGGGATTTTATGTATTTTTTTAAAATAACAAAGTCTTTAAGAAATTCACTGCATTAAATATTTCGAGTATTCGAATATACGAGTACTCTCTGCTCCGGTCACACTTTCACGATTTGGAGCTACGAGTTGTGGCGATTTAAAACACGTACAGACGTTGCCTTAAACTCTTGCTGAAAATAAACTTTCATCCTGATCTGGTATCAGTGTGGAAAAGAACTCAACCCAGACTGTCATTATAACGAAGATTTGCTGCGTCGTTATTTTGTTTGCTTTATTTTCAGCTTTCTTTGAGTATCATTTAATTATTTGAAACAAGCCTTACTTGGTCGATAAACATTGTTGTAGTTGTCTATGGTAAACTTTGTATTTATTTTTCTTTCTAGTTCTGTGGAAATCATACAATTTCCAGGCACGAAGCATTGGGGGTGACTTTTTCTCGCAGCAGACATTTTTCTAAAAGTTACATATAAAAAATTGAATTATCATGTGGGTCCCATCCTACATTTTTAGGAGCAAGTAACAAATGGAAGTAACAGCGAAATTGAAGCTAAAGAAATGCTACGCACGTCTCACGCCCCCCCCCCCCCACCCAATGATAAGGATTGTCATAAATTTGAGAAATTTGTATCTCTTTTTTTTTGCTTGTCAAGATTTTTTGCAAGAGGCTGCCCCCCCCCCACTATCATAACGATAAACGATGCTACTGTACGTGCCTGATTTCTGCGAAAATCAACTCGATCGATAATTTCCTAAACGATAAACGATATACACATTTCACATGTTATATAATATATAAATTCTGGCTTGTTTGACACCAATTTCTCAAGTAGGGTGATTTCACAATGACGCGGACATCCCTGAATTTAAATTCTTTGTTTTGTTTCCGTCATAGTCTAAAAATAAATCGAACTTGTTTGAAAAATCAATTGACTTCTACTAGTTTAAACTTTGTAGAGAAAACAGTGAATATGTTAATAAAGAAGTGATCTATTTCGTAATGGTACGAACATGTAACATACTGTACCTATAACTTAATAGACGTTGTGGAAGCGTTGATAAGGCATATCTTACTATATGTAAAGCAGTGGATCAAATTTCCTACATGGGCGCTTAAATCTACAATTTACATTTTTCATTGAGAGACCAAATTCGGGGGGGGGGGGATTATTTTTGAAAAGGACGTCAAAAGACTTTAAAACATGCAAAATTCGAATTGTCTGTCAAATTAAAAAAAAAGATTTACTTTGGTAAATAGCAGATTTTAAGAAATGCCTGTATAGACTTATTTACAAATAAGCTAAATTAGCGCATTTATGCTGCTGTTTAATCCACTCTTTGAAGTTTTGACATTATGATTTAATTCTGGTTACAACGCCTTACAATACGAAGAAGATGGGTGAATTAGGCAAGGAGAATGCCCATACAGCGACGGTTGATGTGGTGTTATAAAAATGTCTTAAGATATTAAAAAAAATTCCAATTTTCAATTCAAAGCTTCCATATTTATCATATCAGCCATCAATTTCTTTTGAATATTAAAAACATTTCCTACACTTTGACTTGAAATGTCCATGTACCAACAAAACAGATAAAATACACACAAAACAAATAAAAAAAACTATTTTTTAGGAAATGAGTGGGTAAACTCTCCATTTTTTTCATTACTGAACTGAAATGGTTAAAGAAAAAGATTTCATTTTCAAAAGCCAAAAAAAATGGACACAAGACCCACTCTATGTGAAAAATGAACTTGTTGTATAAAAATTCTCTTTCGCTAAAAATTTCTAAGTCCATTTACAGCAATTATAGTAACTTTTCATTCTGACAAGTTGTTAGCATGATCTGATGTAGCGTAGTGGATAAAGCGATAAGATTGAGATTATATCATCGGCGGTTCGAATCCTATTTAGGGCGAAACTATTTTGTTTCGTTATACTTTATCTAATCATTTTACAATGCTTTCTCACAAATTAATGTAGTTCCTTTAACAAGATTGATTTAATTAAATATTGATATTTACAGTTAATAAAAATAAAGAGAAAACACATGTGTTTCAAAAAAGTATATGTAACAAGAATATGTTTCGAATGGGCGGCTTATATTTATATATGTAGTACATGTAAACGTGAGTAAACAATGGGTTCACCGACTCGATACGGCTGCTTTAAAAAGCAAGTAAAGGGGATGATAAAGCGTCTATACTATGTCCCGAGTTTTTGCTTCCACCACTTTTTGCTTGATATTTCGATAATCATAAATACCTTTGTGCTCAAACTATGTTAATCCACTATTATGAAAAATGTCCAGATTTCCTGTTTTGAAACGCCCCCTCTACCGCTTCAGGTTTCAATACACATCCCAAAATAGAAAGTCTACGGAGATTTTGCATTGCATCAGCCATTATTAAGCCCGGATGATAACGTTGAAAAATTGTGCGAGGTGTCCCGAGAACTTCCGAATGGAGAAAAGATGTAACGTTCCCCATTATAAATCTCCGTAAGAAATTTGTTTTCGTTCCTGTGAACTTTTTTGAGTGAAAAATGATAATTAGTCGATGAAGATATCTTGGATATTTTCCCTTTTATCGATTTCAACAGCATTTCTTTCACAGGTACATGTATGTGTATTTTTATTAAAAATCATCAAAAAGTGATGGAGGCAATAACTTGGGACAGACTATAGTAAGTAAAGTCCTTGTTAAGATTCTACAAGACATAGGCGAAAATATCGACAAAAACAGTCAAATTTGCAATCCGTGCAGACTTAAAGTGTCACACAAAATTGCTAAAAAGGTACAGAACAGACCAAAAACTACTACTAATTCAGTGTCAATTCCTTTCTGTTCTGCGGGAAAATCATTTAGTAAGTGTGCATTTTGTTGCTCTAAGACAAACCTTAGAGGAGTTCCAACGGAAGCCAGAATTGAGTTCTTTGTTTTGTTTGGTTTGCTTGTGCCAGTTGGATGTAAATGTTGTCCAAAACATTTATTAGGAAAAAAAACCTGAATCCCAATCAAGATATTGATATGTCCTCTTACAGGAAGAAAACGTCTCTCCTCACCTCAAATGAGGCCTCCGACTTACTTTCAAAAATCAAAACAAGAGCATCACACAATTTGACAAATTTCAAGCTTGACTTTGAACATTTACATAATGAAGACTATAACACTTTGATAGGCATTTCAAAGGACAACTTTTTTGATTTGACATCAAATATAACCTCGCTTTGAAACACAAAATGTAGATCAGTAAAAAATGCAATCGGCATACTTCTGTTCAAACTGAAATCAGGTCTGTCAAATGGAGTTCTTGCTACACTCTGTGGCATGCGTAGCAGACGTCAGGTAGCTGAAATTGTAAGAACCGCGCGTATTGCAATGATGGAATATTTTGTTTCTATGAATTTTGGCTTCGATCACACTACTCGGGAAAGCATAGTTGACCACCACACCACAGACATTTCTAAACAACTCTTTACCGATCCAATTTCCGACACCGTTATACTGGTTTTAGATGGGACATATATTTACATACAAAAAAGTTCGTCTTACAAGTTCCAACGCCTTACATACTCAATGCATAAAAACCTACCCTTAGTCAAGCCTTTCATAATTACAGCAACAGATGGATACATCGAGGATAGTGGTAGGTCCATTCTTTGCCAACGGTCGCAATACTGACGCCTCTATTCCATCTAACATGGTGAAAACAAATGCCGGCAATTTAATTTTTTTTTTTAAGAACAAGATGTTTTGATCGTTTACAGAGGTTTTAGGGATTCCGTGCGATTTCTTCAAGATTGTGGCTTCCAAATAGAAATACCGTCATTTCTACCGAAAACTAAAAAACAACATACAACGAAAGAAGCCAATACGTCAAGGTTGGTGACCAAAATTCGGTGGGTTGTCGAGGCAGCAAAAGGAAGGATAAAGAAATGGCTATTTCTTAACAATGTGGTCCATAAAAGTCAAATTCCGTACAAAGGAGATTGTGTGCGTATTGTGTGCAGCATGATTAATAAATACAGACCGCCACTTAAAACCAGCGACAATGGTGATCTTAGTCTTGGTTATAAAATGCTGATAAAATCTCGAGAAAACGCAAAATGCTCTGAAACAATTGACTACAAAAGACACACACGCATTTAGAGCTAATTCAAAATCATGGAAAAGAATTGATGCCAATGAAGTTGTTGTTGATTTCCCTGTTCTTAGTTTGGATGAAGTGAGAAAGTTAACATTTGGTGTCTATCAAGTCCGATAAGCAATTCATACGTCATAGAGCACACTGAAACGGTCAGTACCACATAGATGTGTCTGAAATTAAATCAGGATTAATTCATATAAGAATTCAATCTAGACATCGAAACAGTACCCTTTACAACCTGTGGGTAAAGTACACTACCAACAGTGTGTGTGGTTGGTACTGTCAGTGTAAATTTGGCGCCCGCACTGTAGGATGTTGTGCCCACATCTGTAGTGTCATCTGGTATATTGGGTACACTCGCCATCAGTGCAATTACGCTGTTAGTGATAATAAACAATTCATTTCAAACATTAATGATGCATACGAATGCCAAACAGATTCTGATGATTTTTCTGACTAACCATAATATTAAAAATAAACTTTAATATTGTGTTAAATTTCTATATTCTTGCACGAGACATGAAATAACTTTTGTACCAAACTTTACAAAATCTAAAGCACGGGTAAGTCGAAGTGGAATTTAATACCCGTTTAACTCAACACGCGAACATTTATGAATAGGCATTTCACACGGCTTCCTCCCCCATCTTCTTTTCTCAGAAACCATTGCGTTGATTCTTAACAATTTTTAGCATCTCTTAAAAAGAACAAAGGACATAGTTACATGAACAATTGAGGAAAACGCTTGTTTTTTTTAAGCCGGGTGGGGGGGGGGCATTCTCAAAAAAATGTGCCTTTCCGAGTTTCGTAAACTTAAATGATATATGAAATTATCGATGACTTACTTTCAATCTATACCGTTTTTTTTCTAGAATGCAGCGTTGGAACATACGGATACCTCTGTGAGAACCAGTGTCAAAATTGTCAAGACAACAGATGTGATGGGTATACGGGTATCTGTTTATCAAGCTGTAACCCTGGATGGTATGGGGGGAAATGTGATAGAAAATGTTCTTTAGATTGTGAAACCTCGTTTTGTGATTCTTCTCTAGGATGCACAAACTGCTTGTTGGGTTACAGTGGACCTACATGTAAACGATGTTTCGGAGGTTCTTACGGCAAAAACTGTAGTTTTACATGTCAAAATTGTTTAAACTGTGATTCATTGGTGGGGTGTACAGAATGCGAAAATGGTTGGTATGGAGTTAACTGCAATGTCTCATGTCCAACGAGTTGTTTATATGATAGATGTGATAAAGACACTGGAAATTGTACAGATGGATGTAAAGACGGGTTTATGGGCACTGACTGTAAAACGCCTTGCAAAGGTAATTGTGCAACTTGCAACAAAACAGATCCATGTTTCTCCTGCGTAAGTGGAAAGTTCGGTGCACAATGCGAACATACATGTTCGAACATGTGTGGTGGAAATAAATCGTGCAATAAGGTAAATGGTCAATGTTTTGATTGCATTTTTGGAACTTTTGGTCCAAATTGTACCGAGAATTGCAGTAAATATTGTTTTGAACCCAGTGTTTGTCACATAAATGGCACATGTATAGGTGGTTGCGTAGACGAATGGATTGGTCTGAAATGTGATACAAAATGTTCAATTGATAACTGTGCACGATGCACCATATCATTTTCCGGAGTCTCATGTGAAATCTGTAAAAATGGTCATTATTTAGACAATGGAGGAAAGTGCAAGACATGCTCTTCAAAGTGTATAACTTGTGTCAGTGAATCAAATTGCACCCAGTGCATACCAAATTATTTTGGAGAACAGTGCAATACAAAATGCAACATAAACTGTGTCGATGGTTTATGCCAAATTGATGGCACTTGTATTTATGGGTGCAATAATTCAAAGCATGGTGTTGGATGTACAGAAGATTGTATAGAAAACTGTGAACATTGTTACAACATAGTTAACTGTACAAAATGTTTACCAGGATATAGGGGAATAAATTGCCGAGAAACATGTTATAGTAAATGTTTCAACTGTACTACGAGTTCTGGTTGTGATACCTGTAAACCTGGGTCACATGGATTTTGGTGTGACTCCAAGTGTCCTCCGCAATGCATAACATGTGAATCGAAGGATTCCTGCACTTCCTGTAACGATGGGTGGTCTGGTCAATTTTGCAAGTGTAGTAAAAACTGTAAAAATGAAAAATGCGACGATAATGGAAAATGTTTAAATGAATGTAAGGATTCATTTTACGGAGACTATTGTAATACGTCTTGTCAAATGAATTGTCTGAAATGTGATCAAATGTCTGGCAACTGTACACAGTGTTCTAAAGGACTCTATGGGATAAACTGTACTGAGCAATGCAGCGGGTCGTGTCTGGGAAGCACGTGTGATATGTCCGGCGCATGTCTTGATGGCTGCATGGATGGATTCGCTGGGATAACGTGTACTGAAAGCCGTGAGTAATACAATAAGATGTTTGATAGAATTCTTTATAATAAAAATGTTTATTGATAACAGTTACTATAAAAATAAAGATCGATAAAAAACACAAACAAATAAACTATAAATGTCTTTTGCAGAAACAGATGCGCCAGGATACTTTACGAATAGGAATTTTTACATGATAGTTATTGGAACTATTATTGTAATACTAGTATTAGTTATTGTCGTAATCTGTGTAAAAAGGCAAGTATTTTGTTCCTTATTCATCCTCTTCCTTGCTACACAATGCTCAACATAACAAAACTGTAAACTTTGGAGTGTAATATATATATATATATATATATATATATATATATATATATATATATATATATATATATATATATATATATATATATATATATATATATACTATTTCTATCGTTTCTAGAAAACTCGATAAGAGGCAAAAACAATTATCAACAAATGTTGTAAAGGATCTAAAATTGACCGAATTGCTGAAAGAAGAGAATCCTGTTTACGCTAATAATGGTATTGTAAATAACCGATGTTAAAGTATTAAATATCCTAAAGATATCTATTTGTTTCATATATTGATTAACTATGTTAATAAAATAATATATACTTCTACAGAAAATGCACCTGACATTACTACCAACATAGGCATTCAGAAGAGGTCTTTGTACAAAGATGACTCTCCTTACAATCTGCGGGGATCCCAAGCATTCCTCATCGAACTTGATCCCAATGAGGTAGATGAGGTTGAGGTACCAGTTAATCAGGAATCAGAATATTACAACGTTAAAGTGACCCGTATTCCAGTAGATCAGCTTTGGGAGACCATTCAGAATAAGCGATCAAAAGGAGAGCTCGAAATGGAATATGAGGTTTTTGTTCTTAGAAATCAAAGGACTATGTGCGGTACTATGCATTTTTCGCCCAAAATAAAATTTTTATATAGAGCTTCAAAAATAAGGTGGAAGATAGTTAAAATCATATTGAAAATAAGGGTGTTGAAGGTTATCACCACAGTGACGTCATAATGTAGAAATGACGTCATGAAGATTGCCTTATTTTGATAAATTGATGTTTTGTAGCAAAATATGGGTGTTTTCCGATGGTTTTTCGACTGGAAAACATCGAGCGCAGGCTTGCTCAAGTACCATTGTTTAGTATAATGTGTATAATTTTCTGAAGAAAAACATATGTTAAAATCGTACTTGAGCAGACCTGCGCTCTATACTTCCGAATGCAAAATTAAAGCAAAAATGAGAATATTTTCATTTGTTTGCAAATTTGCGGGAATTAGGTCATTTAGGTGACGTCATAGATAAACAGCGAATGAGCAATGATGACTAAAATCAAGATTAAAGTAATAGGCTTCCACTATACAATGATTAATGAAGATTTTAATTTTATACGATACTATATAAAAATTGGTTAAAATTGGGGGCAGATATTTGACCATACCGCACATAGTCCTTTGATTACATGTTACTGTAATATTGTATATCTCTCCAAATTCTCAGTCAGTCGCAAAAGAACATCATTTATATAGAGATTTTTAAAATGCAGTTATATTCTTTTTTTGTAGAGCATTCCAAATGGGTTGTTAGAACCATGTAAAGAGGCAATTAAAAAACAAAACCGCTCTAGAAATAGATACAAGAAAATGTATCCATGTAAGTAACAGTTTGTTTTTCGTTTATCCTTAGTAATGTACATGTATATAGGGATTGGGAGTGGTCGCACATGACTTGCACAATACTGTGGAATCATTAGAATTCGTGGTGGCTCAATTTTCGTGGTATTTGTGGGTAGCCCTTCCCCAAGAATTTACATCCTCAACGAACAAAAAATAGAAATTATAGTATTCTTTCTAACTGAAACTGAAAACTGACGCACCCACGAAATTACATCCCCACGAATAAGCAAAAATCCAACAATCCACGAAAATTGCCCCCCCCCCCCCCCCCCCCCCACGAATTTAAATGATTCCACAGGAGTCCATTCGGTTTTGTTTAAATCAACGTGCTTGCGTTTTAAAGGAGTTATTTCATATTAAAAACACTGGATTAAAAATAAAACTTGCACTTAAAGTTTGACTGACAGTATAAAAATAAATTGATTTCGGGTTTATTGTTTGTGTATCAAAACATAAAATGAAACCACATTGTTTATTTTCTGGGGAAATGTTAAATGGAAGGACAATTATACAGCAGAAATAAAATGCATTTTTTCATCTATGTACATGTATGTCGTTAAGTGTACGAGTCCATAACGTTGTCTTCCAGATGATGCAAATAGACTTGTACTCAGAGTGGAAGAAGGAACTAAAAACAGTGATTATATCAATGCATCTTATGTTCATGTAGGTTTTACAATTGATACACATAAATTCAGTGTTGGTTTGATCTTGTCGTGAACCTAAAATGTATCGATCAGCTTTGAATTCATCCTGTATCAAAACATTTTTATTAAAAAATATTTTTAAAATTATGTGTAATATTTTTGTGTAAAAATATACTACAGTGATTAAAGCTACAATGTCTAAGATTTATTGAAAGTGGAAAATCACGTTTCTATTTGTCATTTGTTTCAAAATGTTTCTGGTTTTATCAGGGGTTCGATAAGAAAAATGAATACATTGCTGCTCAAGGTATGATTCAAACTAAAAGACGAATTTATTAATAAATGTATCAGAGTCAGAAATTTCATTCCGTTTATATGTCCTTGTTAGGTCCATTTACCCAAGAGACTGTGTGTGATTTCTGGAGAATGATATGGCAACAGAACTGTGCGAAGATCATAATGTTGACTAACGTTGAGGAGAATGGCGTGGTATGTACAAATATTCAAGACAAACACATTCCAAATCTTGTCCAATGTAATATAACTATCTAAAAGTTTAAATTAGAAAAAAAATTCGTAATATTTTAAAAATTGCAACATTTTAAAAATTCAAATTCTTTTTAGATGAAATGTAATAAGTATTGGCCAGAAACCGAAGAAACGTATGGTATTTATCACGTCAAAATGGAGAAGGAAGAAACTTCTGCCAACTATACAGTGCGAACATTTCACCTTTCTTTTGTAAGCAACAACTTTTTGCTGCATTTAAAATTATTTGTTCATGCTGACAATTTGCTTTCAATTTTGAAAGCTCGGAATTTTCTTTAGAATTGGACCTCAGTTTTGATTCAGCAACAGTTATCGTTAACAGTTTACCTTAATTTTACTGAATATTTACTAATTTAATTAAGGAATAAGGAATCATTCTTTGAGTATTATGAGGTGATAGTTTTGGTCGGGGTGTGATCAAATCCAATAAAGCCCGAAGGGCCTTATGATAGATTTGATTACGCCCCGACCGAAATTATCACTTCATAATATTCAAAAATGATTCCTTATTATTTATATTTATATAATGTTCAGCAATTGTACGATTAAATATTTGAATATAAATAAGCAAACCCCGCTTGCGCTCCTATTATATGTCATTTGAATTTATTGGACTGTATAGTACAAAATCGATACTTAGTGTTATCACAGGCAAAGACACTGAAAAATGTAAATATTATTTATTAATTTGCAAAAGTATACATTGAAATATTCTTGAGGCGTTTTGAAAGGACATACATCTATTACTCTTATTCGTTATTGATACTGTATAATTGTTTTGGTAAAGATAGTTACAATATACATACACTGTAGAACATAGTACATATGTAGTAAGATTACCCTAACCTGAGGTAATTTTAAGAAATCTTGTTTACTACTGAACATTTAACAGATTTACAATTGAAACAGTGAAACACCGGAAAACTGTATGCGCATGGATATGATAAGCAGGGAAGCCTTTTTCAAAATTATGAAATTTTTGGCCCAAGGAATTTTAAGCTAGGCTGTGGCTTTGTGGCAATATGGTGAAAATTTGTTTCTTATTAAAAGAATTTCTAAGTATGAGATCTAGCAGGTAAACTAAGTGCAGTTTAAAGATGAGCAAGGAAACCTCTACCATAATTGGGAAATCCCAGGCACCAGGGTCAAAGGTTCTCCTGGTGTTAGGGTGGGTTTATTGGTCATAAAGTGAACATATAGAATTGACCTGTCTACTACTTGGCAGGCAAACTCAGTTCATTGTTATGATAAGCAAAGAAGCCTCTTCTAAATTTGTGAAATTTATGACTTATTCTCAATCCTCTATTACATGTACTTGTTATTAAATGGAATCAAATAATTTGAAAACTATGGAATATTAAACACATTTACTTAGTACTTTCTTGATCTGTCATAGCCCTCTGAATCTTCTTTTAAGCAACATAATGCATGATCCTCTTTTATTTTACTTTGCATTAGTCAGAAATCTATTTGAATGCCATTCTGTAATTCTTTAGCGGGGTTGTATGATACTCAGATGTCCGTTAAGGCCCTTTGGCTATTTGTTATAATATCAACATAATTACAAAAAATCAAACTTAATATTCTGGGATGAAACAGCTTTAGTTTTAGCACCTTGATGAAAGATTGTGCCTTTAATTACTACAGAGCGGGGAAGCGAAGACAGTCACTCATTTCCACTTTACTGCATGGCCGGATAAAGGTGTCCCTGGAAACGTGACGTCAATTGTAGATTTCAGAAACAAAGTTGTCAACTATGAGGACGATATAAATGGTCCTTTGCTTATCCACTGCAGGTAGATATTTGCTTCTTAAAAGTGAAGGTAAATTTGTTTACATTTAATACCACTTTGAAAAAAAAAATTCTATACATGTGCCACCTAATATAAAACTTATCTAATTATAGCTTACATGATAAACAGAATTCATACTGGTATTAAAGTATTTATGGTCAAACCATGTACATTTTTATTTTGACTCCTTTGCAACATTTGTTTTGTAAGTCATTTACACAAGTCCGTCTATGTTTAAAAGAGAAAAAAAACCACCTTCCTGTATATGAGAATCATATTATGTACTCATAACAATAACACAAACTCTGAATGACAACATACGTGTTGCTATCAAACGGAAGTAGTCATTTTCTTACATGTAGGAAAACTTACAGACGGCAGTTGAATGTAATTGGATGAATAAGAGCAGACTAGCCAATAATAAAATAACACGATGACACATAGATGAAGTGGTTTGTCATACAATTTACATCGTAATATAATGCTGATAAGTGAAGTGCGTCTAATATGGTAAATTTATTTCACTTCCTGAATCAAATGGCATTGGCCTAGTTTGCAAACAACTTCTTTATTAGTTTTTTTTATGTTTGTCTTTAACAGAAAGCATATCTCAAGAAGTTGCACCATTATTTATTGGTACCGGTTTTGTTGCAAACACTAAGCTATGAGGATTTATATATAATCATATGAAAACAAAATAAAATTCAAAATCGTTAGGCCTACCTCATTTTAATTTGCAAAACAATGTAAACACAAACCAATTTCAGCAATGAGTACTTTAAGGCTTTAGTATTAATAGAGTCAGAGGTGGCTCTTTTATTATGATGAATGGAACTTTTTTTTTTATAAAAATTAATGAAATTAAATAAATGAAAGTGAACGTTCAAGTGTAAGAAATACTATAAGGATATATTAAGAAATTAATTAATCATCCAATGTATTTTAAGGCTTTATAAAAAAGGATATTTAAATTAATTTAAAGTGAATGTTTATGTTTATACAATCAATGACCACGTTTTAAGGGTCTTTGTCAAACATAGACGTATCCCTTGACACATCATATTTCATTGATTGTTATTCGTCTCCTAGCTACTGAAGCTTTCGTTAAAGAAAAACTTTATACAGCTTTATTTTACTCGGCACAAAACAACACAATCAGAATGTGCAACCTACTTTTCTCTTTTATTTCATATAAAATATATAAACATAAAATGTATTGTCGACTTGATAACACCGAAGAAACAGAACAATCTTTGTTTTATGCAGTAAAAGATTCTGTTTTGATCTATTCAAATGTTTTAAAATATATGCGTAAGACTTGTGATGGAATCCTCTTTAAAAAATTATATCTAAATCTATAAATGTACAAAACTCACTACATGGTGGGTCAGCCATCATGTAGGTAATTCAATCCGGGGGTAGCTTTACAATGTATATGGACTCTGGAGATGTGTTGGGATGCTACCTCCGGTTGAATGAGAGTGGTTCATATATTAATACATAATATTATATCACGTTATACCTTATTAATTATACTGTATATTTATATTTTGAATTATATAAAATCTTTATGTATCAGAATATTTACATATCTACGCATCCGAATGCTTAAAAAGGTATATTTATGCATAAATTTATAGACACGTATATTCTTTTCCTTTTAGTTTTATGAATTTATGTCATCTATGATTCAAATACCAATATAAGAATGTAAACTTTATTAATTTATGATATTTAAAAATGTTTCGTATATAACAAACTTCCGATCCAGGGGGCCCCTGGCACCCCAGGTGAGGAATAGTTAGAGGGCCTCTGTGGAGGTTTTGTCTCAAAATTTCTTTTGTATGTTATGAAATAAATATATATGAATATATGAAAAAATAATATTCAGATCATTATTTTGACATACTACATATTAAAATTCTTGGAATGTAAAATTTGTTAATGAATTTTCGGTATAAATTTAATATCTCAAAGACAAAGTTTGGAGAACATCTGATTTTTTTTGTATGTTTCAGTGCTGGTGTTGGTCGAACTGGGACCTTTATGGCCCTAGATTTCCTCATTAAGCAAGGTGAACGAGAAGGATTTGTTGACGTCATTAATTGCGTAGCTTCAATGCGCTATCAAAGAGTCCACGTAGTGCAAACAGTGGTGTGTAACCGCTTTTTTTTAATGTACATGCAGGCGTACATGCATTATCACTCTCTTTTTAGGATTGTTACATAATAAATGTTAAATCAAAAGAAATGCGTTAATCGAAAAGGATATGTTGTTGATAAATAAATTTTCCATTATGTTTTAAGCAATTAAAAAGAACGAAATATATTGTTTCTGTTTAGGTAGCTGAAGAAAAAACAACCATAGAATTACAAAAAGGTTTTAACTTTAAAGATACACAGTAATAAAAAAAAGCTATTGCTCTTTTTAACGGTCATTTTTTTAAAACAGGAGCAGTATGTGTTTCTCCATGATGCTTTGGTGGAAGGTTTGACGGAGGGAAACAGTAACGTGACAGCCGCAGAGTTCCCTGAATATTACAAACGGCTTAAACATCTTAACCCTTATACACAAAAAAGTGGAATATGGGAGCAATTTGAGGTAGAATTTATGTAGTGAAATTTGTTATATTCTAATGGAATAGATGTATAATATTATTTTATTATACTTTCATGTTAAATACTGCAATCTGATTGGTTTAGACGCAGTTGACAATCCGTTCTCTCTCCCTCGCACGCTTAGCAACGGGCCGATAGAACGAATTGTTACATGCGCGTTAATTATGCGCGTACGGTTCGCCGTAGAATTCACGTCTTTTCTATATAAAAGCAGTAAAATTTGCTATAAAAATTATGACATTCAGTATAATAAAATAAATAGTGCCTGTTTGGGAGGGTACCAGTTGAAATTGACACCCCTCGAAAACCATTGTCAACCCGGTTGACAATGGTTTTCTCGGGGTGTCAATTTCAACTGGTACCCTCCCAAACAGGCACTATTTATATAATATTATATTAAGAGCAAATTTCAGAACTTATGTGAATGTAACAGTGGATTATTATTTTTTAAATCACAAAAGTCGTAACAATGAATAATTTTGAAAGTTATTTATTTATAATTTACATTTTATACAAAGTACCAATTCAATTCTCATAGTTAGATTTTACTGCTGATAGATTTTACAATAATAGAAATTTTGTTTTATAGATTATCAACAAGTTATCAACAGTTGTTGATGAAAAGCATTTTGAAACAGCTAAACTGAAGGAAAACAGAAGTAAAAACCGATACAGCAATATATTGCCTGGTGAGTTTTAAATTACTTCTTCTTTCAGTATTTTACCGTCCGGGATGCCCCTAAAATTGTGTTTTACAAAATTGAAGCGCATTTTTCAGAAAAGAAAACAAAACCACAATGATTTCTATTGTTCTTAGTGTTTTGTATAGTCAGAAATTTTATACACTGAAGCCGTTATTATCAGAAAATGAAGAAATTTGGTTGCATCATTAGCATTATAGGTCATTAACAATAAACATTACAAGTTCAAAACTGCTTGGTTGAATTACATTCATATGAATCTCATGCATAACTTTGATCATTATTAATGTAAAATTGAAACTATTCTTGAAATGTTTGTTTTCAAAAACAAAAATTATAATTATATATATATATATATATTGATAAAGAGATATTAAAATACATTTTACTACATGTAAATACCACAGTAACAGTTATTCAGATTTTTTAAAATTTTACTTAATATATATTTTTGGGTGAACTTTAGCTGAGAGTTACCGAATTTTCATCACCAGCGGTGACAGCAACTATATCAATGCTATACAAGTACCAGTGAGTTTTCGAAAATTGGAAGAAAAATCTAAAACTATGATATTCGTTTTTAAAGCTACCAATACTGATTCACATGAGTCTCAATGAAACAGTAATTGATTTTTTTTTCATTTAAGTACATGTATTTCAATACAATTATTAATGAAACAGTAAAGATAGTTGATATTGTTTTAATTGTTACTTGTATTATTGTCATGTTGTAAATTTTGAATTTACTGGGTGGGTGTAAATACAAAATTTACAACATGACATTAATTATGATTATCGTTATCACAATCAAGGGATACAAAAGGAGAAATGCCTATGCAATAACCCAAATGCCTTTGGCCAATACCGTCCAGGATTTTTGGTGCCTTGTTCTTGAGCAGGATGTATCCACCATTGTTATGATGAACTCATTCAAGAAAGACAAGGTACATGTACTCTCAAAAGTTGTTTGCAAGATAGTCTGAAACTTGATTTTTCTAAGCAGTTTATCGTAAAAGGGCCTTTAAGTGCTTGTGAAAGGGCCTTTAATGATAAATTTTGGTCAAAGAAATCATTTCTTCAAAATGTAATGGGTAATGATGTCCTATTTGCACAGATTTCATTTCATCTGAAAAAGGAATTTTGAATATATGTACTACGTTTTGTGTCAAACTACTCAGTGTATAGCTTTAAGGATTCAACAAAATGATCTTATATAATTACATGTTTATCGTTAAACACTATAACTTCCTCAATATTCTGTTTCCGGCCCTTTGCTTATTTTAAAATTTATGCGTAATGTGCGAGCCACGTCCTTCCTTAAACCTTGAGCGAACAGAATTCTCTTATTTAAGTGGCGTTTTTCTTTAGTTTTTATGCAGCAATTGACGTACGTAAAAAGGATGAAGTAAAGTTAGGAGAGAAACAAACATTTAATCACATCTAAAACAGTTAAACACCATCATCATCATCATCATTGTCATCATCAATATAAAATATTTGTGTAGTGTTAAACACACAACATTTTGTATGAAAGTACTTCACAACATCTTACATTATTTTCATAAATACATTGTAACATAGCTATAAACTCTGTAGACTGTCGGGATTTATTGGCCAGTTAATACAAAGGAGGCCAGTTTTGGAGCAGTTGCAATCACTTTATTAGCAGCAGAAACTAGAAACACCTCATTTGATGTTTTAGAATTCAAGGTGGTGAATAATAAGGTAAAAACGTTTATCTTTGATCCTAATTATATCTGCTATGTTGACATGTGAAAAAAGTTTTGAATTTTTCTCTAAATTTCACAAATTTTTAACTAGACTGAATATGTTAAAAATTCCAACTATATTCATTGTATTGTCTTTCCTTATTATACATGTACTATTAATTAAAACAAAAACAAACATTATTTTAATAATACGCTATACAGTTAAAGGGAAATAACCGTAGTCCTATTTGTTAACTATTTCGTTTAATACAGTTTTCCTCTTGTTGTGAAATGGAATTTTTAAGCAATTTACTTAATAAGTACGATTTATTTTTCTATAATAAAATTAAATATACAGCTGGACAAAACACGCAAATTAAAATTATATCTTCGATAATTGTAGTCAAACGAGGAAAGGATTGTGAAACAATTTCAGTGCAAGTTCTGGTCCGAGGATGCCGCTGTGCCAGAATCACCAGACCCTTTGCTGGAGATGATTGAGGAGGTCAATGCCTGGCAACGTCAAGTTCACAACCCGACCATCGTTGTGCATTGCATGTATGACTGATTAACTTTAACTGACAACAGTTAAAAATACTTAGTCAACAGTTAAACGTGCTCCTTATTTCAGTCTCCATTCTTATAATATGTGAATTGCTATTTTTTTTAATTCGCGACAACATTTGCGATTTTCCAGGGTTGAATAATTTGAAAGTGATTAAAATTGGGGAAAAAATTGTATATATTCTTAAGCATACATGTGTATTATAGAGATAAAAAGACTGGTTTGACATGAAAGTAATTCGGAACATGAAGAGGATTGGCGCGAATGTCATAAAATTTCCACGTCGCGAATAAAAAGGAGTTTTAAGAATGCGTTCTAGCGGTGCCACTATTTTATTTATATAACTTAGCTTGTAAGTAGAATATATAGTCACTGTATCGATTATCTAAAATTTTGAATTTGCATTAAACTTTTCAGGAATGGTGCAAAGAAAAGTGGTTTGTATTGCACAGTGGCCACCATAATTGAAAGACTTAGCGCAGAACGGGAAGTAAGTGTCCTGCAAACTGTGGTACAGATGCGGTCACGGCGCCCCCAAATCGTTGCCAGCAAAGTGAGTATTCGGCTGCTATACAGAGTAACTAACAAAATTTAATAGCCGATGTTTCACAATATATAAATTTGAAAATAAAATTGCACTTGAATAATTGGTATTATCATTTTTAAAAAAAAACTCACTTAACTTACATAGTAATTACTAGATACATTGTATGCACCGTTTTACAAAATTATGCTGAAAAATGAAAATAAATCATATATCTTTTGTTTGTCATTTATAGGAGCAGCTGGTGTTCTGTTATGAAGCCGTGTGCGCCTACTTGAATATGTTCAATACCTATTCCAATGTCAATTGAGATTGTTTACAGCAAAATGCGAACAAAATCGCGAGAGGAGATAACAAAAACTGTTTTCGGAAGTTGAAAGATACGAAAGCGTTTAATTTTGACCTGTTTTTCCCCAGTTTGGTTTACAAGTGGGAGGAAACGGGCTTGTTCAAGATAGGAAATGAAGTATACTAGCTAAGAGTGTCAGTACTTAGAGAGACGGAAAATGAGTCTTAATTTTGTGTCATCAGACCACTTCTTGTTCATCCCAATGCTCTGCTTATCACTATCTCACCACCATCAAGGAAAAAACAATCTTCACCACTTCCGTATATGTATACAAATACCATGTAAGATCTGATTAGACGCATGCAATAAACAAGCTTTAAAACTGTGTTTACTGTTAAGAAATGAAATATTACATATTCAGATGCATGACATGGATATTTCTGCATGCATGAACCGGTCCGTGAAACATGAATGATGCTTTTACATGAAATGCCTTTAATGGTAACTTTCAAAATCAATTAGCATTATACATTATTTTTTCGTCCCAATGTACCAGTGTAATGTTATTATGGAGATTGTATTTGAGTCATCTGTACGGTGCAATACAACTTGTTCTTCAAGTACATAAAAACCCATCTTTATTAGTTCTCAACTGACTATACATTATAAAACTGATTATATTACATGGGTGTATAATATACCTAGGGTTTTCTAAGCAAAACCCTGTACGATAAATATATACGTATATTGGGGGAAAAAATCGACAATTAATTGGTTTTTTTTTTCATAATATGTCAATTGGCTCTTATTAACAGTCATAGGTCGTTCTCACATGTGCCAATGTGATTCAAGTGGTGTTTTGAATATTTTAACAGATCTATTAAAATGTTTTTTGCGATATTTGAAATTTGTTTACGTAGGATCTATATGTTGAATCTGGTCAAATATTGTAAAATTTTAAAATTCGAAAACAGTGAAAATATTTTGATTATAATGTACTTTTATCCACATTACATGTAATATCGACAGGTGTCCCATACCACCTTAAGAAACATTTGATAAATAATAATATAGAGAATGTGCTTTATTCCCGTGGGCTATCTCATAATATCTTTTCCAATTTTAAAGTAAATAAATCTCAGACTGAAATAAAATTGCCTCTTGGGCCCAGGTTTTACCTTCCGCTTCACAATGACGAAAAGTCAAAGCAGAAGAATGTAAATTCTACAGCATAATAAAAAGAACCAGGAAGTGAGTTGTCATAAATCCCCGATTTTCCCCTCAACTGACGCATTTTTCGTATCCTTTAGGGATACTCTCTCTAAATGTAGGTTTTTGACTAACTACAATCAACAATTTGCAAACCAAAGCCTTAAAATTCATTTATGATGCGTTAATTCAACTGTCAATTGCAATCACGTGACACTCAAGATCATATCAATGTCCAAAAGAAAAAAAACAACCCGGTTTGTAAACACGTGTAATTCAATGTGAATTTTTACGACTGTGAGAGACTTGAAACCTTCTAATTACTTGATTTTTATGAGTGACTGTTGCTTAATCTTGCATGTCAGATTTCGGGTTTACACTTACTATTAAATACATGTTCTTGCTGTGTGGACTACCATATGTACACGTCTCTTAAATATTTTCTATATTTAGGTCTGTTTGTGCAAATGAGTTAAATTTTATATTTTGTTGACTCTTTATTGATATTTATTATTTTTAACGGATTCATAAAACATGCTATTAATGATTTGCTACTGGGTTTTTTTTTAAATTGTACCATGATAGCTTGGTTAAAATTGTGGGTTATCTGTACATGTATTACACAACACAAATAAATTACTATTGGAAGAGTGCGATTTCAATTACGTACGAGGGTCGCTCAAAATCTACTTTAAAATTACCCCCCCCCCGTCCCCCGCAAACAAAGTTTGGGGGTACATGTATATACATGTAGGAATCATCTTGTTCGTCTGCCTGTTAGTCTATGCAATCATGTCCGGTTTATATTTTCCTTTCGGTTTAATATTAAATTATATTACTTCACACAAACTTTCAAGGCGAGTTGGGCAAGTTCAAGGTCACTGGAAGAAAATGGTGAATCCATTTCATTCAAATAGAGAAATACTTGAATAATTGTTTGGAACAGTTTTTCACTGTATATCATTATATTTGTGACACATTTAAAATCTTCAAGTTAAATTATATTATTCCCATATTGAAATTGCCATTACCATTTCATAACATTATATGCTTGCCCAAAAGATTCTGTTTTCTTTCCTATACCCATGTATATTTCTGTGCAGAGCAGAAAAAAATATATTTTCTTAGCGGAAGTATCATTTGTGAGCTTGCTCAAAGTACCTTTAGTTTTCAAATTCTTTTCTTTTTTTGGATTGGACGGATAGAGAGGATGGGGGGTATTGTCACATTGTCAAGAAATTTAGGACCAGCATATTATTTTGTGATTTATCTTCATTTGCCATTAATACACAAATATATAATGATAAATTTGACATATACTTTCTTGCATCCCTATGATCTTATTTTTTTTCTACAAATTGATTGTATCCGTGTTTTCCTGAAACCTGTTATACCGTTTATACTATTCAGTAATAATCAAATACCTTCTCTTGAATATATATCAACTTCATTACACTGAATACATCGGCGTCGGAACCGGGAGGGGGGGGGGGCTAGGGGGTCACTTTTTTGCAAAGTTATACATAACCATAACCAAAGCCTCTTTTTTCTGCTTCTCAAAAATTTTGATACGTCTACCCCCCCCCCCCCCCCCCCCATTCTCCAATTCCAATTTGCTGCAGACGCCACTGGAAAATTGTAAACTTATTGTAAAGTCATTGCGATTAAATGAACACGTGTATATATGCAAGGGACTTCCTTCATGTGTTTTGTAAGGATGAGTCAATCAAATGACTTTTATTTAGATATTCCAACTTAAATAATTAGTTTATTGAATCTCGAATGTAGCTTAACAAATGGAATTTTCTATTCTTTTTTCCCCCCTCGAACTATTTGATATTTGTCTATTTTGTTTTGTGTTAATGTTATCATTTTTATACATCCTGTTGTTGTTCAGTATAGTATGTACATGAACTTGTTATTATAAACATCTTTTTCTTACATTGTATATTTTAGAATATTAAAACAATGAAACAGTAAGTTGAATAAATGTTTAAGTCTGTGTGAACGAAACGAAGCGCGCAAACGATTTCTTACTTTAAAGATTGGCATTGATTTAAAGTAAACATGAATAGAATTCCTGGGTCCCCCGCCGTTCAAGCAGTATACTAGTATACTGTATTGTGGAATCATTAAATTTCGTGGGGGCCAATTTTCGTTGATTGCTTAAATTTTACAGGTTAGTGGGGACGTAATTTCGTGTATTCTCTAAAACCTACAAAGGAAATATGATTTTATTACCCTTATTTATTAATTCGTGTAGGATGTTAAATCGTGGATGAGAGGTACCCACGAATTCCACGAAAATTGAACCACCACGAAATCTAATGATTTCACAGTATATGAAATTGCAATATTTTCAAACATTCAAAGCTGTTCCAGAATTAAATGTGTGGGGAGGTTGGGAGGAACAAGGTAAGTAGTGTATAAACATTTGGTATAAATTTAATGAAAATCCGTCAAAATATGTAGGCATGAGAGCGCTTACAAGGTCAATTTTTGGATAAAACGGAGTCATTATTGTGGTCAGAGTCCCATAACTCCAGCAAAAAGTATCGAGCAATGCTGATTTTCGAACTTGACCAGGGTAATAGGTGTATAAACATTTGGTATAAATTTAATAAAAATCCGTCAAAATTTGAAGGCATGAGAGCGCTTACAAGGTCAATTTTTGGATAAAACGGAGTCATTATTGTGGTCAGAGTCCCATAACTCCAACAAAAAGTATCGACCAATGCTGATTTTCGAACTTGACCAAGGTAATAGGTGTATAAACATTTGGTATAAATGTAATGAAAATCTGTCAAAATTTGTAGGCATGAGAGCGCTTACAAAAAAGTGTGACGGACGGACACACGGATCCACGGTCACACAGACCCATGGACACACGGACCCACGGACACACGGACGGACGCCCGGCATTTCTATGTCCCCGCTCCGCGTTGCGGCGGGGGACAAAAATTAATGATATCATACTAATACGAAACAGGAAAATAAGTGATAATCTTTAATTTTGGATTTAGTTTTTGTAACCCTGATCCTTGTCGTATATTTTTAAAGCAATTAATTATAAAATAATATAATAACTTATGAAATATTCGGTATTCTTAAGGTGTGTAAAACTCTAATCAGGATAAAAAGCCATTTATTCTTAGTGTACCGTCATTTTATTTTACCTGGTATATATAAATTAAAGAGGATGATTAATACGGAAATTCGACAAAAAATATTATAGCATAGCATTTGAGGATGTTTGTAAGTTAATTATCTCAAAATAACTTACTACATTAACGGTATTCTATAAGAATGAAAAAAAAAATATTAGCAATTCTTTCAAATATAATATTTAATAGATAATAAGAAAAAATAATAGATAATATCGATTGTATTTTAAATTTTAAATCATTGCAGAAAATCTCATGTCGAAAGGCACAATTGGCTAAAAATAGAAAATAGTTACATGTAATTCCGCAAAAAAATGAACTGATTTCTTCAGCAAAATAAAATTAAACACAAATAAATACTAAATACAAGGCCCTATTGATTTTACACTGGTTATTGTTGAGTGTGTTTTTTTACCTCTATAATTCATCATGACAGAATATACATATCGATGACAAATCTCTTAAAGATATACACAAACATTCAAATGTTATTTACGGGTAAAAATAAAGGGAGCCATTCCGTGTTTTAGCTATTGCCAAAATTAAATTCCACAAAATGTTATTGGTATCTACACCTGAGTGAATCGATTCCGGAAGTTAAAGAGAAACTGAAAACCTTTTCTATGGTGCCAAAGAGGATTGTGAAAATCCACATGACAAGTTGGTAAGTATGACGAAATAATGAGACTTCTGTGTACAGTGTATGATGACTAATTGTGATATGGAAGTTCCATACTAAGTAAATACCTGGACTCCGGGTCCGGGTTAATTGACGTGTTATTATCTACGAACGATATAAATAGCTTTGGAAAAATACATCACTTTTGGATTCGATAATCTTAAACTTCTACTGCATAAGATCGTTTAGAAAAGATTGTATATATGAAATTTTATCTTTACTTAGAAAAAATACGTTTCTGATTAAAGACATCTTAATGATAAAATCCTCAGTACTTTACTTTTCACTTAAAAACTGCAAGTTGTTCAGTATGTGTTACAGTCCTTGTGCTCGTATTTGGCATGTATTTTCTTTTTAATTCCTGACTTTTTTTGAAACAAATTCTGTGTGAAAAATTTCCAATTATCGATACGCTTTAGAGCTGTTCTGTAGCTCCAAATTTCTACCTGAGAAGGTTAAGTCAGTCAAGCGTGAATATATGACCTTCTGATAAATGTAACATCGAAATATGCGTGTCATAATGTGAAATGCGAGTATTTTGAATGAATATGTTACATGCCATTCTAAAAAAACAATTATTTTTCTAAACTGGAGAGAGAGAGAGAGAGAGAGAGAGAGAGAGAGAGAGAGAGAGAGAGAGAGAGAGAGAGTCCTGTTTGATTTCCAACATAAAAAGAAAATTAAGTAGCATGCCTTTAACAACACGTTCATAAATTCCATGATGAAATAGTGTATTACTGTATTTTTAAAATATTGCCACCTTAACTTCTTATTCATAATCAACATTTTTTTTTACAATCTTAAACATACATACTATTTAAAATCAGTTTAAATTGATTACTTAGATCTGTAAATATTGTATTTTGGGGCTAAAATGTAAATTTGGTGGGGCATATCAAATGGAGTGATATTTCCTTACATTCAAAACCTGTTGGAATGAATAAAAAGTAAAAATAATTGCTACAAGTTTTTTTTAGACATATATGTTAACAAAATACGCAACGTTTATGTAATTGTAGTTGAAAACATCTCTCCTATAAACTGCCCTGTTGAATTCGAAAGTTTGATCGAACGGTTATCACGTGCTCCAGTACTGCTTTATTGTTGCGCTATTTTGAAATTTAAAATCCGGAATAAATAATTGAATGTATCTCGCATTTGTTTGTTTTAAACACATTTTTCAATTTCATGCAAAATATAAATTGAAACAATGTAGTTTAAGGATGACATTTACTCAGAATGAAAAAAAAAATCCACTGATGATAATAAAAAACCATATCTATTGTATGTTATAGACCTATGATTGTAATGTAATTTTTCACTTTCAAAAAAGTAGGTCAATGACCTACTTCTTGAGTTAATGGTCATTGAATACTTTTTGAAAAATCAAGAAAAATCCCATAAAATTTTACACTACGATTGAAATTTTCTTAATTGTAAATATATTACAAATAATAAAACACTTTAAAAAGTGCAACACGGTTTATGAATGGTAGTGGCACTAAATAGGTACAGTTCATTAAGATTTCAGCGACAATTTAAAAAGATATTCCAGTCCGAATTTCCTCTATCAGTTTTCAAATCGCTACCCATTTTTGATCCAATTTTACAAAAAATTGAATGATGATAATACAAAAACATTTATAGTATTGAACTACTTATATTGACCTTATTCTGTTGGCATAAAATTTATATGAGGTCAATGATCAAAATTTTGAAATATGGGGTCTTTTATCGTTTTTAAGCCTTTTTCAATATTTTTGCAATTTGTGCCATAAGATTATTTTTATGAATAAGTGAGGTGAAACCAACAGAAAATATGAAAAATTGTATAGACTAAAATATAAAATCTTAACGTTTGATATTAGAGTACTGCCAAAAATGTTTTAGCAAAAAACAAAATCTGCAAAATTTAGTCCGAATTTCCTCTGTTTGGCTAAAAGTCTATTTTTGTTTGAGCCTAATTCCATAATAAAATAAAAATGTCGAAAGTTTTGTCAATAATAATTCATTTCATAAATACTTTTTGTGTTTAGAACAAATTTTACTCATTACATTGAACTTTAGAACAATCCGAATTTGAGAACTCAAACCCTGAGTAAACAACACCCTTAAATCGCTATGCGCATGTCTAAAAGAATAAAGACGTATACATTTGCTTATATAAATCATTCAATGACCCAAAACAAAATGTTTATTACTGAAAACAATTAAAGTTATAAATCAAACAGACATCTCTATGTTAGAGATACAGAATGAATACATAAGCTTGTGGCAGTGTCGATAATGATGTTGATAGCATGTGTTATTATAATTAAGATGTTTTAACTGCTGCCTATATTATAGTTGTATTAAGAGAAACGGTAACATGAATATTATACATGTACGTAAATGTACAATAAATATATATAATATTTCCATTATTACCAATGAAATTAACTATAAAAATTAGTTCTTACATGAAAATATCCTGAACAGAACCAAATGCAAAGCAATTGTTCAAAAACTTAAACCATTGTCACCAAGAAGAAGCGTTAAAAAATAATTTTTCGAGTATGTGTCATTTGTTTGAAAATGACATGCAAAATAAATTTAAGAAATTCGTTATTAACTAAGGGATCCTGTTAAATATTTTTAACAGGATCAAAAAAAAAAAAAAAGAAAAAAAAAAGAAAATCGGTCAAACTTAACGAATGTTATTTTGCATGTGTTTTCTATCTTTACAATTTTTATATAGAGAAAGAGAGAGAGAACGGAGCAGCAATGGAACCAACCATAGCCGAAATCACACTGTTCCAGGGATATTTGAATTTACGACAGCGAAATCGCAAAAGGGTATATAAATTGTTAATTGATGTTTGCATACAAATAAGTTCTTTGTCAAATTCAGGTGTCCCAAACACATATTTTTGAAATTGTTTGATATATTCCATATATGTTATACATTAGTTGTACCTGCCCTGTCGAGATTCATTTGATAAAAAATAATAAATTCGCCTTTATGTGGATAATATATAACACAACAACATACAAAATTGCGTGGCGGTGGGTGATATTACAAAAACATATAACTGCGAAAAAGGCCCCTACAGTTCGCCTAAATTTTGTCAGGTGACATCAAAGTTTTTTAAACAAGTGAAATGGGTAATGCAAAATCAATGTAATATACCCTCAATAATAATAAACAATATGCCCAATGCTTCACTAAAATTTGAAAATCAAATATTTAGTTACAAGTAAGATACAGAGATTGAAATTCTTTGTTTTGTAAACAGAGCTCAAATCTTGTTATTGTCTTGTATTGTATAAGTTTGAAACAAATGTTGCTTTCTTCTGTTAATAATATTATTTATGGACAAGTTTAATCAAATCAGTTTATCGTGTTTGCCACCAGTAATGGTAATTTTTTTTTATATTATTTATAAACAAAAATAAGACTCTAGCTTTGTTTTCATGATAATAAATTCTTACCTCTCTTGTAAAATTTCGGTCAATCATGAAAAATGCACAAGTGAACCATATTATATATATACAAAATAAAAGTTGATCTCAGACCGTGTACATACATATAGGTACATTGCATTAATGTTTATGTTTTTGATTCTTTTTTCCCCAACAGGTTAAAGTTACTCTCACCAAGACCACTATTCCTTGTGTTAAGTGTAAGTTGTAATAGAACTTAGATTTAAGACTTGACTTTCCATCTAGTCCTACCATTTTTTTAAATTTCATTAAATAACGAGCTCGAGACGTGGAATGACCATCGCTGATTAAAAGAGAAGAATTATAAAACGACAATGTAGTATTATATAAATAGTGCCTGTTTGGGAGGGTAACAGTTGAAATTGACACCCCGAGAAAACCATTGTCAACCGACGCGAAGCGGAGGTTGACAATGGTTTTCGAGGGGTGTCAATTTCAACTGTTACCTTCCCAAACAGGTACTAATTATTTTATTATACTGAATGTCTTCTTTTTAGAGAAAATTTTACTGCTTTTATATAGAAATGACGTGAATTTAACGGCGAACCGTACGCGCATAATTTACGCGCATTCAACAATTCGTTCTGTCGGCCCGTTGCTAAGCGTGTTGCTAACGCTGAGGATAAGAGAACGGATTGTCAACTGCGTCTAAACCAATCAGATTTCAGTATTTAACATGAAAGTATAATAATAAATACTGTGGAATCATTTGAATTCGTGCGGGCCAATTTTCGTGGATTGTGGGTGTTTTTGCTTATTCGTGGTGATGTTATTTCGTAGATGCGTCGGTTTTCAGTTTCAGTAAGATAACAATTTGAAAATTTGTTTTCGTCGAGGACGTAAATTCATGGGGAAGGGCTACCCACGAATACCAAAAAAAAATAGAGCAATTTTGAATTCTAATGATTCCACAGTATCTGTTGAAAGCATCTCATATCTTGTATCTGTGTACATGTATAACACTGTGCCGGATAATTATGCCAGTGCCAAGGTGGCATTTTTGCACCCGCTTAAGATGCAGTTTCGGAAAAATTCACATATACCAAATGATAGACCATTGTCTATAGAGTATATAACCACTTTTGTTTTTAATGTGTTTCACCTGACAGGTGAGATTTTTACCTTTAAAAAATAATATCCCATAGGAAAATGATAATTCCCATAGGAGAAACGATTCTCCTACAGGAAATATTGACATTCCTAGTATGGGATTTTCTAAAAATCTTATAGGAATATTATTTCCTATAGGAGAAAGCTATTTCCTGTAGGAATTTGACTGAGACAGGTAGTTTTCCTATAGGAAATTAAATTTCATATCGGATTTTACCAAATCCTACCGGAATTGAAATTCCTATAGGAAGTTCTTGTATTCCAATAGGAAATTTCTAATTTCCTATCGGAATACTGTTTTTCCTATGGGAAAAATTATTTTCCTGTAGGAATTTAGTTTTGAAAGGTAAATATCTCACCTGACAGGTGAGATACAATTATAACAAAGGTGGTTGTAAACTCTTTAAGCAATGGTCTATCATATGGCATATTTGAATTTTTCGGTATATGCAGCTTAGACGGGTGCAAAAATACCACCTTGGCACTCGCATAATTATCCGGCACAGTGTTGTATCTTTAATTCTAAAGATTAAAAAAAAACCACAAATTTGAGCGATTTGATAAATGTATACATGTATTTGAACAGATAAGCTGAAAATTAGAAACAAGGTTGTGACATTTTCTGCGGAGGATCTACATTTCTTTGAAAAAGATGAAATTGAACTCAGGACAGGCCCGGCTTTTCTGTCATGCTTATCAGCAAGGATACCATATTCAAAGCACAAACAATGCCTAAGTGTGACGCTTCTTATAAAGACTGATGAGTTGGTCCATCGTATCAATTTGTGTGGTCCAACTCAAAGGCACTTACGTGAAAGGTCCATAGGAACATTGTGGAATGCTCTTCACAATGAATTTGGTAAGATCGCGCGTTATCAAGCTCATAATGATGAATACCACTCCAAACGCCTTTTCAGCCGACTCTTTTAAACATTTCATCATTTATTTGTTTAGGGTAAAGAAAATATTCGCGAACGCCCACCTTATTGCTAATGCTAAAGTACCTTATCAACCAAATTGAATTCTAAAAGACTATAAACACAGATATTCAAGCATATCTTGAATTTGTGTGAATTGTTTTGCTATATTCTGTGTAAGTTATACTACATTTAGATACAATTAAGGTGGAATAACACATCATCACAAAATGGCTGACCTATGATCCAAACGACATTTCGTTTTATTAATAGTATTTTATCGATGGCGATAAGTACATGTAACTTATTGTCGAGTGGATAAAGTGTCGGGCATGTGACCTATACATCCCGAGTTCGAATCCCGCTGGGGCTTTTGTTGTTGCTTACAGAATTGAATTTTTTAAATATTCATTTTTTTCACCAAACTGCAAGTTTTTCGCTTATTTGACCTATATACAGTTTATTTCTCATTATATCTTTCATAATAAAATAATTTACTGTTAATCTGAGCGACTTTTTCCAGGTGTGTTATTCCACCTTAAGGTTGTTGCTACCTAATATCCAAGAATTTTTTTTATCAAAGTATTACACATTACACTAAGATATTAACTTTCCTATTATTAGAAAGAACCATTGAGAATTTCACTGTGTTGACCTTTAAAATTTAAAATATAAAATTTTGTTTTATCACCTTGAAATGTTCACGTCAAATGCATACAACTGTTAAGTTAATTTCTATGTCAATATAGTTCATGTGGAACACTTGGTTGTCCATTAAAACACTGACCAATCAGATATTTAAAGTGTCTTTACTGACTCAATGCGTACTATGTCAGACGTCACAAGTCTGACGTGAACAAAGTGTGATAATTCATTATTTGGATTTATGCTGATAATAAATAAATTTTGTATTTTTGCAGGAGTAATACGAAGTTGGTTTGTAAATATTCCAGAAATCAGTCAATCTGAAAACTCGAGATTAAGGTTCGTCTTGACTAGGGAAAACTTTTGTGTGCTGGACTCATCGTACAATATTTATCACGACTATAAGTTTAGGATGGTGAAGTGTGACGTATCATTTGATATAGAAACAGACATGGTGGAACTTAAAGTTTACACCGATGATGGCGTGTACCACACAAGTAAAGCATACAAATTACTTTTATGATTTTTTTAAATTAGTAGCCAAAAACAAACAATTTTGAGCATGCATTATATTACGCAAGTCTTTTAATATCTTGATCTTGTATATTTTTTTCTTGCTTCAGATTTTGTATATGAAAGTACTATTCATCTCAGAGCATGTAGCAGCTTTGCTGATGACCTAAGAGCACTAATAGTCCGACGCAGTCTGAAAGGAAGTCCGGTAGCTGATATGCCTGATTTCCCCCCGGGTCCTCCTTCACCGAGTATCGCGTCGTCATCGCATGAGTCCCCTCCTCCACCCTGTCCCCCTCCTTCACCTCATCGTCCAGCAGTACGTCTACCAAGTCCTCTATTACAACGGCCTCCAAAACTCTGTCGTAAAACCTACTTGATTCGATCGGAGAGCATAGCATGCATGGCGCTATGTGACGACAACAGCAAACGGTCCCACTATTATGTGTTTTACGAAAACATTTTCCATTGTGATGACAGATTGTACATTAACGAACGGTTCCCAAATCCGTTCCGTATAAAAATGGAGCATAAGATTGACCGTTGGAACCGTCTAAGTGACGAACTTGAACAAGTTGATGAAGAGACCGCCTCCAAGCATTGGTTATATTTTGATAATCAGTTCCAGCATCGATCATGGGATCATTCATATAGAAAGTAGGCACAATAATAACATCATTATATAAATTCTATATATAAGATATCAATTTTGCAATTTACAAGTTTTCTTATGTTATACAGAAATTTTAGTCTCTTGTAGACTCGTCTTTTAAAATACTAGTAGTTCATGGTTAAGTACACACATGTGTTATGCATGTACATGTACATATACATGTACATGTTTAAGTTATGCCCTTTTGTATCATATGCATTTTTATAGAATTTCTACGTGATAATAATTCGTTACCTATAAAAAGAACAATAATTTGATGTGAAAGAGAAACATAACAAATAACAAAGAATACCCTATATATATTTTAAGGATATGTAACGCGGTTCCAATGTATGATAACCCAAGACCAACCGGAAGTGACTGTGAGGTACATGAGGCTCAAGAATACTGGGAATCAGATGTAAGTAAATAATATTCATTTTACAATAACTGCAGTTATTTAATCAATGTTCCTACAACATCTTTATACGATTGTTTTCCTAAGGGCTATCAGTTTAGCTCCTCAACTCAGTATCAATTTGAGATTTTTTAAAATTTATTTTTTGATTTAAAATAAAACTATGCATTAACGTGAAGAGAGAGAGAGAGAGAGAGAGAGAGAGAGAGAGAGAGAGAGAGAGAGAGAGAGAGAGAGAGAGAGAGATATGGTTGCATGCGCGTTTCGTGAAAATAATGCAAAAATCAATAAACGAATGCATTCTATTAAAAGCGTGAATAAGTATCGCGATGTTCCAACTATTTCTATAATCAAGATATAACTTTCAGCTGAGTTTGAGTATACAAAGAGTAATGGAGGGCAGGGTACCAAAAATGTGGAATATTCTGAACATCACTCATAATCAATACCTTGAGCTGTCCATGAAATTAGATTTGAGAAATAATGGACCTAGAGCAAGAGACTGGACAGAATTTGCAGAATGGACAGGTAATTCATTCTGTTTTAATGCTTGTAAGCATGTTTAAATTAACATGAATTCCAACAACTATGTTGGATTCTGATCAATTAATATCCAACTCTACTTCAAATAAACAAGAAGAACAATTACATTTTACAATGCAAATTTCACTGGAAAATAATGAAATAATTCTACAAGATTATTTTTTTTTAATTTGTTGGATCTTTGTTTTCTTGCGTTTAAAAGGAAACCGGGAGATATATTTCTTCTTTCTGTAATATCTAACAGGAATCAAAAAGACCTTGGATATAGAAATAATCCAGCATTTCTGTTACACAAGGAAAATGGTCATCATGGATGTAGTGTTCTGCCACTGGTATTTCCAGTATCAACGCAGAAGGTCCGTGCCTGCATGTAACCACGACATGTTAAAAATCATTCTTCTAAACATGGAAAGACATGACTTAATCCGAGTGATTCAAAACAATTATAATATTCCTGTGGATGACAGTGACATAGAATCGGATGACGATAATACTCAATTCTAAGGAGAGATCTTCCACAAGAGTTGAAATGTATATTTCCTTTCTCGCTCATTACACAGCTTTTCATTTAAGTATTGAATGCTTATTTTTGGATGTCGTCGGTCCTATGACACACCAATGCGGTGCAGACAAATTGAATACCGCGCGTTAGCGCGATATGATAATTTGTCTTAATAAGCATTCAATGCTTATATTTATATTCATACTGATTTTTTTTTTTGTATGAAATATATTTGTATCGTCGCTGTAAAGCCAGTATTTACGCTCTCTGTCAGGGATATGAAACATGCATGGAACTGCCATATTAACATATTATTTAATACGCTTCCACGGCTAAAAATATAGTGCCATAAACTTTGTAGAGAAAAATCTTTTTAATTAAGGAGTATATATAATTTAATGATTATTTTTCAAAAGAACATACATGTATCAAATTGGTTATGTAAGGTTGAACGTTTCATTTAATCTTACAATAATACTCAAAACACGTGGGGACGTTTATATTTTTGCTCATGGCGGATGAATTAGCAAAGTGTAATCATAGAAAAATTGAACGTCGCAGATTTCCAATGCAAACATAAGGGGAAATAAACACTGAATGTAAATATATACATGTATCATATTTCATTTTATTGATTATTGTTATGTTGTTTTATTTTTACGTCGATGTGATTTTCACTATCATGTTAGATCTACACGCAGTGGCTAAATGCTCCCTCCCACGCTTTTTGTTCCCGTCTATCCAGGGTCCACTAGTTCTTACCTCAGTACTGTTAAAATGACTTTTGCATTTGCTTATACCCAGTGAATTAATGAACTTTGCTATTTCTAACGAATTCATTCATAAATGTTGGCGTAGATGATTATGACTGCTTCTGAATGGTGCTCTTTTGGAAATAAAGAATTTGATGCACGCATATTTGATTTAATTATTATCTATACTTATAAATTAAGGCATTTTGCCAATAAACTTCGAAATGCCTGCACCCGAGTAACTGCTCACACCTTTGGCATTTCAACATGTGTGAGTTGATGTCCGTAAGCTATAATTGAATTTTACCTGATAAGTAATTATTGTAAGATAAATTAAAAACCTACTTTCATTTTCGATAAACCAGCCCGGAATAGCAAATATGTGAGTAAGGTGGTGGACACGCTTTGGCGGATCCAAGTCAGTGGGAGTTTGCATAAAAAAATATACTTACAATGAAATAATATTAAATAATTATGTAAAGAGTGAATATATATCCTGGGAACCTATTTCGGGTATACATAAGAATTGAGATTTGACAAATGATGAATGAATAAAATGAGCGAATTCGTTTCTTGAATGTGCGATTTTTGTTTTGATGAATAGAACTTTCCAGAACGGGGTAACCAAGAACGCGGTTTGGCTAATTAACGTCATGTTGGAGAATGTAGGATGAGTTACCATGCTTTGTGGGCAGATCGGACATCTGGTTAATACAAAAAAGTTAATTAATAAAATGGGCTAATAGACGCGATTTTATTTTTGATGGAAAGAACTTTACAGAACGGGATGCCAAAAAATGGGGTTGACTAATTAACACTATGGCGAAAAGTGCGTACACGTTTTTAAATAACATATACATTTTTTATACAACGACAGATTGGTAGTAAACCTTATAAATTAATTTGTTGACAGTGTTTTATCTAAATTTCTTATTTTGGGCAATAATAAGTGAAATTTGACATAAAGAACAAAGTTCTAAAAAGAGATGCATGTACCACGCACTATACACCCACTCTGGTTTGAAATAAGATAATAGTCTATTTTTTTTCACTCAGCTGCAACAAAAAGAATTAAGGCCATGTACATGTTCATGTGTACATGTATATACTCCATTTCAGCTTAGATTTTTATCCCTGTCCTCTCCTCTAAATTTTCAGCCACGCAGTTGCTTTTTTATTTCAATTTTATAGAATATTTTAAGAAAAGCAATTAAGAAAAATTTCGGACACAATACATAGAAAAATGAACAAAAAAACCTGGTTCAACATATTAAGCATTGTATTATAATATGATATGTGAATATAATATAATATGTGAATTATTGTACATCTCATCCCCGCGCTTGCGCGGGGTATCATCTAGTTTTTAATATATTTAAGGCGATTAAAAATATTCAGCCTATTAATAGGTTAGCATGAGACCTTTGAGACCTTTGAAAATAAAATGGATAAAGTTTTTAGTTATATCATCCAAATAACATAAAAATTTTAAATATGAAACAAAATACCTGTATCAAATTCTTTCAAGAATCTGTAAAATATTTGCAAATTAAACAATAAATCGTTTAAAAACGATAATTTTAAAAACTCAAATAAATGATTGGGACAATTACATTGTAATTTCTTAAAATCAAATCTTCAAATGTAATACTCACTACTGATTACGTAAGCAACTCCTGGTAATGATTGATCAGCGAAAATGACCGCTCTATAGCACCTTTGTACATGTGTCCAAATCAATTTTCACAGGTGACGTGCGCAGTGTTGATATAATAGGAATTCTTCTGTCATATATAATAGATCTAGTACATATATATGTACATGCTCGCCTATGTAACATACATGAATATCGGGTATTATTTAATTCTATGACGTTTCAATTAAGTAGCGCTTTCGACTAGTAATCAGTTGCAAAGTGGAATCTGTACTAATTTTCAGGTAAGAATTTTGTTTTCATCATATGCGTTAAAGGTTAAGGTCGATACATGGGTGTGGCAAGGTTGGTTGGATAGCAGAAATATATGTATACTTTACCGGTACTTTAGAGGTACTCGGCTTTTCTTTATTTTGCTTGATTTATTGCACGCAAATTGGCAATTCTTCCCATGTTCTATAATAGTGTTTGGAAAAAAAAAAGAGAAAAAACCATAGCAATGAAGCAAAAAGTAACTGAATACGTTCACGAATGACGCAAAATGACCAGAAGACTTGGGAGACTATAGGAAAAATGCGATAAAAATTGTAAGTAAAAGTCAATTATAATATCTTTTAACAATAAATGATGTAAATTGAAATGATGCCGCATTACCCAAATCTCAATATACCCGCGAATATCAATTATCTTTATTTATCAACACCATCAATATCGTTAATATCTAAGCAAGTTGTCCGTCTTTTTGTTTTTTGTTTTGTTTTGTTTTTGGTTTTTGGTTTGGTTTGGGGGGGGGGTTTGGTTTGGTTTTTTTGTTGTTGTTGTCGTTGTTTAAATTTATATTTATTTTTTATTTTATTTATTTTTGGGAGGGGGTATTTAAAAAGTGCATGCTCTGTTTTTCCATAGATAATACGTATTGTCCATAAGTCCACACGTAAACAGACCGGTTCAGTGATCCATGTGAAAGGTTTCAACGACATGGGGCGCTTTAAACCCTTAGCTTGTGATATTACCCGTTTTATAACAAAGTCGCATGTACAGGTAGCAATGGGTCACGAGTGGAACTTTAAACACGTGTGATGTGCAGTTTGAAGACACGTGTTTTCCATATTACGTAAACTGATGCATTTTTTTTTTTTGGTTTACTAAGGTGAATGTTGTTAAGCAACTTGACATTTTTACACTTGACCAGGATATACTCGGATGAACGCGTCACGGTCCACTGCATCGGAGGAAATATAAAGGCTTAACATGCTGACGGTCACCGAGTTGAAAAGACTGTACGAGGTTTTCCTATCCAAAGGAGGTAAACAAATTACTTAATTTTTTTCTCTCAATTAGTTGATATACCTTTTCAACGAGATTTGAATATTTTACAATCTTTTGCGTATTATTTCTGTGTAAGTAGCATAATTGCATTTAGTAAATGCAGAGATCATAGTGAAGATAGTATAGAATTTATAGTTACTGAATGATATTTTAATTGAATATGTAACTATGAGACGGATATAAACATTGAACATCTAACCTTAAATCACCATAAGCTTGGCAAGCTTCAAATTCTGCATTGATGACATGGGATGATAACGAACAGTGTTCAAATTCAAAAGTCCAAAGGAAAATTACAAAACAGGAGCAGAGCGAACACAGACCTCTTAAAAGAGAGAGAGAGAGAGAGAGTTGGGATCAGGTGCCATGTAGGAGTGAGCATCCTCTCTCTGCTGACCGGCGGTCACATCCACCGTGTGCTCTTTGTCGTAAACGGAAATTGCAGTGATATAAGCTTTGTTAGGAATGACTGTATATTCCTTTCTATTCTTAATGGGAGCTTCTTAAGTAAGGGGAGAATTGACATGAATGGGTTTTCTCAGGAAATGACATTACAGACAATTGTTTCTGCGATAAAGTACCTAACTTCGTGTGACTGTTATTATTATACTATGGGCCTAACCTTGTTACAGAAACGAGCGCCTGTAGGAAATGATAGTAACAATATCTCTGCTTCAAAAAAAAAGAATTGAAACTTAAAGCCCCACCCCTGTTGGTCAAGATAATCTCGAGGTTAGACTTGAACAATAAGAAGCTAATCTAAAAGTCAATAGAATGTGCAAACAGTGGTCAGCGCAAACACGTTCTTATCAGACAGACATTACAAATGTTTAAACTCTTTAAAATGTAAAAAGTACCGGTCATAGATATGAAATCTTATTGAATGCTTGCAATAGGTTCGAATAAATAATTATGTATTTTCTTTCACGAAACGAGAACTGACAGCAAGGGCTCTAAGATATCACCGTTGTTTTTTTTCTTTCGGTGGAAAATTTGCACATTTCAGTCACAATAACACGCTTTTGTATTAAATTGAATGACTTTCCTTCTACGCAAAATAATGTATAATGTTGAGAGAGAGAGAGAGAGAGAGAGAGAGAGAGAGAGAGAGAGAGAGAGAGAGAGATCCTTAGAAACCATATTGATTTCCATATGAAATATGATATACTAGGATTATTATTCTGCATATTATTTTCGTATTATTTTTTTGTAGACTCCAGGGTAGAAAAATGGCTTCTAATGGAGTCTCCCGTGCCAATCCTGACCATATTTGTCCTATACCTGTTGTTAGTCAAGCAAGGGCCCCGCTGGATGGAACAATACAAACCCTTACATTTACAAGGCTGGCTGGTCATCTACAATCTCGCTCTTGTTGGCCTCTCTGTTTATATGTTTGAAGAGGTCAGTTGTATTATACAAGTGTGATAATAGGGGGATGTAAAGAGAGACGCAGGAGATGGGGATAGGATATGTAAGAATATCGCATGTCAAACGGTGCAATATTCGATCTTTTCCGTTTGTATTCAATAGATTTCATTTGACGTATTGTATAACTTTCTATTTGTATTCTATAATTTTTCATTTGTATTCTATAAAATTAGTTTGTATTGAATAATTTATCATTTGTATTCTGTAATTCTCCTCTTTTATTCTATAATTTTCCATTTGTTATGTATGATTTCTTATTTGTATTCTATAATTTTCCATTTGTATTCTATAATTTTCCATTTGTATTGTATATTTTTTTTATTTGTATTGTAAAATTTCCTATTTGTATTCTATTATTATACAATACAAACGGAAAATTATAGAATACAAATGGAAAATTATAGAATACAAACGGAAAATTATAGAATACAAATAGAAAATTATAGAATACAAATAAGAAATTATACAATACAAATGAAATTTTTACAATGCAAATGGAAAACTATAGGATACAAATGGAAAATTATAGAATAGAAATAGAAAATTATACAATACAAATGAAATTTATACAATGCAAATGGAAAATTATAGAATACAAATGAAAATTATAGAATACAAATGTAAAATTATAGAATACAAATAATAAAAATTATACAATACAAATGAAAATTTATATAATACAAATGGAAAAGATCGAATATTGCAACGATTGACATGCCATAGTAAGAAGGATTATGGTAATCATACATGTAGAAGTTATAAAATGCACTTCAATGTGAGGTTAACAAACGTGTTTCAAATTGTAGTCGCCTTGTAAGTGCATGATGAGCGTAATCATGTCTCATAACAAAAATTTTATGATCAGCTGTAAAATTATTCCTTTTATAGTTTCTAGTGACGGCCATAAAGTCCTCCTACAGTTTGCAATGTCAGCCTGTCGACTACTCAGATGACCCTTTAGCTCTAAGGGTAAGGACATTTAAGAATACCTGAGTTAAGGGTAAAAAAGCCAATTTGTAGCATGGGTAACCGAAGAAGTTTGGATAAGAATAAATATATGTTAAAGAATTTAAGTGACAAACATGTAATAAAGGAAAATAAATAGTTTATAAAGCCATATGTTGTCTTAGGGAGTTACAAATTGATTGATTGATTGATTGATTGATTGATTGATTGGTTGGTTCATTCATTCATTAATTCATTACGAGTTTTAACCTCAGGCTAACAGTGCACTTGCATAATAAAATACAGTAATTATATTTTATGGTTACAGATGGCTAGTGTATGTTGGTGGTATTTCTTCTCCAAAATCATAGAGCTACTAGACACTGTAAGTAACATGATTTCAACATATGGCTGTGTTGCCTTGATCACCACTTTTCGGACTTTTCCGGCAAACGGAAATACACATTTTTCATGTTTAACACAGAACATTTGGTGTATTTACTGAATGCATGTTCAAAGCTCTATTGAAGCTTTATTAAGAATAATTAAATATATATGTATATATATGAGCATAAGCTTTAAGAATTACATGTACACACGAAAGACATGCATATTTTACAAACATGATACATACGATCGATAAATATGGAGAAGTACTTCTCTCTAAGGAATATGTCACTGAAATGTTTTTCCATGCAATAGGAGAGTGTCGGCAGAACCAGGTAAAAATGGTATCGATTTTTACAACTGAATGTAGGTCACACACGTGTAGGATAGTCTGCGTTTGGTATATAATTTGGCATGGTACTAGCGAACTATTATTAAATACGTCTGTGATAAATATTAAAAAATATTCTTTTGATTTAGTACATTACATGAACAAGTGTTTAATTTACTATTGGTATATGATTGACAAAAACCGTTACGACTGGTAACCCACCCACCCACCCCCATCCCCTTTCCCCAAAGAAAAATATACGCAAATATGAGATGCTATTCTTTCCCACATTTAAATCGTTTTAGTTCTGTAAAAATAGACAATGGTCAATTTGAAAAAGCAAAGCAAAACAAAATACCCACTGTAAAACATTTTTTTTTACATCAGCTTTAAAATATATTTATTTCGTGAAACTACGGTAACTATTAATATTAGATTTTTGATAATTCATAAAAGTTTGGATGTGTTTTGGTAAAAAAAAAAGATAACTCAGAAATCTTCTAATAAAATGTGTTAAATGTGACCTTGCAGGTTTTCTTTATATTGCGCAAGAAAAATAACCAGATCACATTTCTCCATGTGTACCACCATAGTACGATGCTGATAAACTGGTGGCTGGGCGTCAAGTTCATCGCCGGAGGACAGTGTAGGTTTCTTACTGTATAAGAACTATAGATGGAGCAGTGTCAATTTCCTAATTAAGACAGGAAAAGGCGTGTTCAGTGTTCATTTCTACCGTAAATTTTGCAAAACACCATCTGCAAAAAACACCATCTGCAGTTACCATGATTGAATGTACATTTTTTTGAAAGTGATCAAGATCTATCACATTATGTAAGAGAGGAAACAAATGTTTTAATGGCCAATATATCAACTTGTTATCCATTTCATCCATATCCATTCCTTCCCTTTGCAGCCTTCTTCTTAGCGATGATCAACTGTTTTGTCCATATATGGATGTATATGTATTATGGCCTCGCTGCTCTTGGACCCGAAGTTCAGCGGTATCTATGGTGGAAAAAATACATCACAAAGATGCAGTTGGTAATATTCTTGTTTTATGTATTTGCACCAACTATTCAACTAAGTCATTTACATGTAGAGAACAGTATTTTTACATTATTATCAATTTATTGTCGAATCGTGTATTTCCTTGGAAAGATTATTTATAAAGGATTTTGATAAGGTCAAGGAAGACAATTGTTTGGGTTTTTTTTATATTAAGATGACGAAATGTACTTAAAGTATTTAATGATAACATTACATCATTTTATTTTCAGACGCAATTCGGGTTGGTTGTGATCCACACAGGATATAACATGGTGACCGAGTGTGAATTTCCCCAGGGATTTAACTATGCCGTTTTTATATATGCTTTTACGTTGATTGGCTTGTTTTCTAATTTTTATGTCAAAGCATATTCAAAAAAGTCGACCAAAAATAGTTAACGATGACGATTTTAGGGATTTTCTCGCATCAATATTTTATATTTATTATGAAGAACAAGAAAGAAGAACAAAAAAAGGAAATACATGCAAATATGTAAAAGACAAAAATTGTTTTTTTTTCATTTATTATCCATATAGTATTTCTCTCTCTCTCTCACTCTCTCTCTCTCTCTCTCTCTCTCTCTCTCTCTCTCTCTCTCTCTCAAATATCAAGTGAACCATTCAAATATTTTTTTCAAACAGTACATGTGTGTAACTGTAAAATGCTATAATCTCCATGGATACCGGTATTTAAATATTATTTTGTTTTAAACTTGCATGTACATTGTATCGAGTTATTTCACACACGCCTTTTATCATTCTTTTTTACACAATGGGTCGTTAATTGGGTATGGAACGTTTGATGGAGGGTATGGCGGATTACAGTTCCCAGCATCCATGCTTGCAAATGGAGTTTTCTCATTGGGAATTCCACATGCGATTTCATAGGTAGGCGGAGCGTACGCTGGTGGGTAAATAACCTGTTCTTTGGAGGCGTTGGATACTGTCGATGCGTATTCACCTAGAAACAGTAATATATGTTGTCAATAATGGTTCATCATCAACAGTAAAGTTAACATGTTTTGTAAATTTTGTTCCTAATCAAAATGATAGTCTAAGAAGTTACTTTTAAAAATTGAATAATTATTTAAAATATATAATAGCCATGATGGTACTATATATACATTATACTCTGTCCCGAGTTTTTGCTTCCACCACTTTTTGCTTGATATTTCGATAATCATAAATACCTTTGTGCTCAAACTACGTTAACCACTCATATGAAAAATGTCCAGATTATCTGTTTTGAAACGCCCCCTCTACCGCTTCAGGTTTCAATACACATCCCAAAATAGAAAGTCTACGGGAATTTTGCATTGCATCAGCCATTATTAAGCCCGGATGATAACGTTGAAAAATTGTGCGAGGTGTCCCGAGTACTTCGGAATGGAGAAAAGATGTAAAAATTTCCCATTATAAATCTCCGTAAGAAATTTGTTTTTGTTCCTGTGAACTTTTATGAGTGAAAAATGATAATTTGTCAATGAAGATATCTTAGATATTTTCCCTTTTATCGATTTCAACAGCATTTCTTTCACAGGTATGTGTATTTTTATTAAAAATCATCAAAAAGTGATGGAAGCAATAACTTGGGACAGACTATATAAAATATTTATAATTAATATTAAAATATAAAATAATGTAAATAAAAACAGAAATTTTTAAGCGTTCGCTGCCCAATATTTTAAAAGGTAACTGCAATTTTAACCAATTCCAGTTTTCAGTTCACAAATTGAAGTTGAATTGTGCTAAAAAAAAATTAGGTTTAACTTTTCCTTAACGTGTTTGAAAAAATGATTCACTTACAATTTCTTGACTTTTTTGTCTTGATGTATTTAACTAAACAGAAGACAGCAATAAACAATGCCACCACGCCGGCTATGATCCCAAACACCACGCCCACAATGTGTCCAGGTCTGAAATAAACAAGACATGTAAATCCGTATTATTACAAAATGTCAAAAACGAGGAATTAAAAGAAAGAAGAAAGAAAGATTGGAGGAAAGAACAATGTCATTATATGTGTTTTAACCTACTTGTCCCAGAATGTACAACAATTCTGTTGCCCCTCTTCTCCACAGCAGTAGCGATAGTCCTCGGACATGTTCTCGTCTATTGGACAGAAGAACCGGCCTTGATATGATACTGTGCCATTAGCATCCATGTCGTAGATGTCGTTGTAACATACCTCAGGGACTGCAACAAAATGGACGCTTAATAACTTTTCGAGAATTGCTAATTTGACTACCCCTGAAATTTGTATTCAAAATTATAATTGTTCCAGTACAGAATGATTAACGTTTTCCTCCATGAGTGTCATATAAGTGTACATGATGGTCAAACAAAACTACGAACAGTAGCTTTTTATTTTATTTTTTTTCTACAATTTTTCTCATCTCAACTTATCAGAAGATTTTCTATTTACTTACGTGTGCCATCGGCGATGTATCTGACTCTAGAGCGATACCGTGAGGCTCCATAGACCGTCCCTAGCAGCAGGGCGGAGCGGACACTGCTGGAGCCGGAGAGACGGTTACCGCTGAAGGAAGACCGGTATGACGTCGATCCACTAGAGCTACTGTAACGACTTCTGCTGCGTACTCGGCTACTCCGGAAGAGGGATCGGAATGACGAAGATCTTCTGGTGCTCGTGTAGCGACTTCTGGATGAACGGGATCTGCCACTGCGTGCACGACCAGCACTAACCAATGAAATTGCTTAAAAGAAAAAAATTAGTTTTCAGTTTCACACGATATCTCTGTAAATGGTACATGACTGTAGATATACTTTGAAGTTTCATATTACAACAAAATCTCCTAACTGTAATAGAAATATTCCATGTTAACATTATTCTTACAGGGGGTCTTGTCTCGACTCTGATTCCCATATCACACTTCATAAATAAACTGTATTAATACTATTTGCATTATCCCAGTTCTTTATATACATGTAGTTTGTCACATTTTATATAAAAATGGTAGTGTGTTTTCAAATAAAAGTTATGAAAACAATAATATACATGCATTATAAAAATACCAAAGATTAGGAATGGGAAGAGTATGCAATATTTGCATGCCTCCAGTTTGGTTTTGTCACAAGCTATAATCACTTTGATTTTTGATAAAAAAAAAAATGCATGGCCAAGAAACATATTTAGCTGATAGAATGGGAAATTGTTTATATATAAATGTTGAGCTATTTCACTTGCATAATAGCTGCATATGAAAACAACATCTTAATTTGCGGTAACGATATAGTGAGGAAAATAAAAAGGCCACATCCATTACTCGGAGTGCTTGAATGGCTTGCAAATTTTGACATACACTGTAGGTGGCAGATCCCTCTAACTACCCAAAAGTACCCGGAATCAACGCAGTGTACATGTACATAAACATCCACGATCTCGTTCTATTCATATCTAATATGGCATCACTTACCTATCACAAGCAACACGACTAATGTCCACCACCTCATCCTGTTAAGGGTGCTTTGTGAGCAACATAAAAGTATGCAAACAGCCACAAATGATTTTTTAACTTAGCCCGGGTGCATCTTCAAACGTACATGTTCACAGACAGCGGTACATGTGCGTCCATGAGTACATGTACCTTTTATTTTGCTGTTGGTATTCTAGTTATTTCGTACAGAGTTCCACTTTGGGTATTCTATTCAGCTTTTGTGGTGTTTTAAACTTGAAACTCCTTGATGACTGCTTGACTTCGTACATGTATTTACCAAGAGTACCCAGGCGTAACGTAGACCTTTTAAAACCCATAATAACAATGTTGTGACTTTTTATTTTTTTTAAACACGTAGGCCCCGAAGATCCTCAGATGAAAACAAGTTTTTTAATTCTGTTTTATTTTGAAATGATTTCAATGTGTTAGATAATTTTTCAGCTATGTTTAGAACTTTGAATCACTATCCATTTATAGTTTGAAGACCAGGTATTATATACATAGGGTATCCATAAAATTGATGTTCTATCTAAACTTTATCTTGTAAAATACAAGTTGTTGTTCAATAAGTCTTTTACTAACTGCAAAATTCGGGTATTAACATTTTTGACAGCCACGTAAGATACATGTATATAATATACATGAATAAAAACGTCTGACAGTTTTTAATTCTCTATAGACATACATTAGTTTAAAACAAGCAAAAAATACATTTGCAGATCCCAGCATATTCAAAAGAAAATACCCCAGGTGACAGATTTGATATTATAATATATTAGTTACGAGATACACATTGTAGTTTTACATTACAATGAACATATCCATCCGTTTTCTGTTCTCATTACATCTAACCGTCGTCGTATTCGAATAAGATATGTATCGCTGCTTTGGCATGTACAGAAAGTAAAGATGGAAGAGCTGAGCTTTTTGAATTTAATTCAACTAAACTCTTTTTCATGTTGTCTTATAAACACGCCATTCGAAATAAAAAAAATTCGAGGCGAGTTAATTTTGGGACCAAGTCAACACATTTTGACCAAAAAAAATACTGGTGGAAATACTTGATACTTTTTAATACAATAAATAATTAATCTAACCTTGTTTAGCTAAATGGGATATATTAAAAAGATCCCAAGGTATTCTCAGCTAACTTGTTTCTTTCATATTTTTATCTTATGAATTTGTATGTAGCAAATTTACTCCTTTAAAAAAGGATCTCTTTTTTTGGTTCAAAACATTGGGGTATGCCAGAAATGAAAATGGTTTGTGTTATGAAGATCAATTTTTAACTTATTTCAAATGGCTTAAATCTGTTGTTTTGAACACACATGATGAGAAAAACTACACGTTATAAAGTTTTTTAAACTCATTATGATCTTATTGAACACCAGTCAAGAAAAAAGAACATCCTAGTGCTTATTTTTTAGTTGATCTAATTTTGATGTTTGTACAATGCAACTCTCTTATTTTTAATGATCAAGTGATTTATATGGTTAAAATCTGAAAACGAGGGTTTATGTTAGATATTTACATATACAGTGGCATGTATCTAAATATACAATGGGGAAAGTAACAATGTGCCGGATAATTATGCCAGTGCCAAGGTGGCAATTTTGCACCCGCTTAAGATGCAGTTTCGGAAAAATCCATATATACCAAATGATAGAGCATTGGCTAGAGAGTATAAAATCACTTTTGTTTTTAGTATTTTTCACTTGACAGGTGTGATATTTACCTTTAAAAATTAATATCCCATATGAAAATGATAATTTCCATAGGAGAAACGAATATCCTACAGGAAATATTGACAATCCTATAGTATTTTCTAAAAATCTTATAGGAATTATATTTCCTATAGGAAAAAGCTATTTCCTGAAGGAATTTGAACAAGACAGGTAGTTGTCCTATAGGAAATAAAAATTTGCAATAGAATTTTATCAAATCCTATCGAAATTGAAATTCCTATAGGAAGTTCTTGTATTCCGATAGGAAATTTCTAATTTCCTATAGGAATACTGTTTTCCCGATGGGAAAAATTATTTTCCCGTAGGAGTTTAGTTTTGAAAGGTAAATATCTCACCTGACAGGTGAGATACAATGGTAACAAAGGTGGTTGTAAAATCTATCTATCATATGGCATATTTGAATTTTTCGATATAACCAGCTTAGACGGGTGCAAAAATGCCTCTTTGGCACTGGCATAATTATCCGGCACAGTTTAAGTATTGTTTGGCCAGCTCGTTTCTTTTTAATATCACTGTTTTTTACTTACAGTCAAGCTAAACAACCCTTTTTCCGGTTTTTAATGTTTATTACAGTTTGCTGAATATCATATATTTGGGAAGAAAAAATAAGGGGTACGAAATCTTCATTTAATCAATTTGAAAGATGAATGGTAATTGAACTGTATCTTTGGATGCCTCCTTCCCAATCCCAAAGACGGTAAATCATATATTCATTAGCGTTTACAAATCATTAATTTATTAACTCATTTAATATACAGGTAGAATCCCAGAATTTGCTATTTCTACATATTTTTTTCAAAGTACGTTAAGTGTATCGATAATGAAAAATGTTGATGTACATGGATCTTTATAACGCACTTTGAAAATTTGTATTCAACGCGCGTTAACTTGATCCCAAATTTAACGCACTTCGAAAAAAAAAATTTCAAAGTGCTTTCCCACATAGACATCTGTGTATAATGTGAGAAAAGATCAGCAAAGAATAAATGAAATTGTTTCTCATAAAAATATATATTATTATTTATTGAAAACTCCTATACATGACATGTACATAAGCTATATTAAAACTTGGATTAAAAAGGTGAGTTGTATTCACATTAAACATGTTAAACACATAAAAAGGGTTTGTTCTCTATCACAGAAGTGGGTTTTTTTTCACAGAAAAAAATATACCCTTACACATATGCAAGATAGGAAAAGCACAACATTTAGTACAAACATATGGCATCATTGTTGTGATGGACACAAACATGTACTATAATAATTATTTTAAGATTTTTGTTCAAAAAATAGATATAATATCGTTGTGATGAGAAGAGTTTCGTTGGTAAACAAAGAACACTGTACCAAATAATTATGCAAGTGCTAAGGTGGCATTTTTGCACTCGCTCAAGATGCAGTTTCGTAAAAACTCATATATACCAAATGAAAGACTATTGCCTAGAGAGTAAATAACCACTTTCTTTCTTTTAGTGTTTCGATCGGATTTTAAAATCCTATGGGAGTTTTGTTCAAATCCTATTGGAATTTAAATTCTTATACGAAGTTCTTTTTATTCCCGTAGGAAATTCTAGAACCGTTTTAACAAGAGCTTGAACTTTCGGTGGGATGTTACTATCTAGTTTGCTCATCAAAACAAGCTTTCAAATATTGACCTCCTTTCTTCTAATTCGCTAAGAGAAGCTCATTAATATTCATAGACTGTCAAAACCGGAAAGATCTGCTCTGTTGTGTGAAATTGACGCTGTTTCAGCGAAATATACATCCCTGGATAAGGTCGGACAAGTGTCATTGCGTTCAATGTATTCATATCTATTAGCCAATGACTGGACCGTTAACCACGAGTAGACCCCGCCTTCATCAAATCGGAGTTTGTCACGTACTACCCAAAGTCCAAGCCCTTTTTAAAACGGTTCTAAATATCATTTCGGAAAATTGCTTGTCCTATGGGAAAAATTATTTTTCCTGTAGGAATTTATTTTGTAAAGGTAAATATCTCCCCTGACAGGTGAGATACCTTAACCACAAAGGTGGTTATAAACTCTTTAAGCAATGGTCTATGATATGGTATCTTTGATTGTTTCGATACATGCAGCCTAGACGGGTGCAAAAATGCCACCTTGGCATTGGCATAATTATCCGGCACAGTGTTATAGACGAACATACTGATGTCTGATACAAAAATGAACAACCATTTGAAAAAAAACTGAAAAAATCTAATATACAGTTTTTTGGTTCATATTCAAGTCTGTCTGTCTGTCTGTCTGTCTGTCTCTCTCTCTCTCTCTCTCAAACATCAAGTGAGCTATTGAGATAATTCCTTCAACAGTATCTGTAAAGTGCTATATTTTAAAATTACGAATCCTTGTGTCGTCCTTTGTTGGGTAGGGGGCATTCGCTGTAGGTGGGTAGGGGGCATTTGCTGTAGGATAAGTAGGATTAGAGTACCCCATCATATCATTGGTTGGATATGGGGGTTTCCCACTGGAATCCACACAGGACATTTCATAGGTAGGTGGTGCGTATGCTGGTGGATAAACGGCCTGTTCATTCGATGTGTTGGATATATTGGATGTATATGGACCTAGTAAGAAAAGGTAAGACGTGTGGAAAAATAGCACACAAAAAATAAAAAAAACCCTCTTTTTCAAATAATGTAAATTATCACCTTTTGCATTTTACTAGGTAGAAAACTTTGTTTTCTAAAAGTAACACACATGTGGTCTACTTTAAAAAAAGGGTTTGTCCTAATAATATAACTACATGAAATAAAATAAAGTTCACTGCCAGTTGTTCAGAAAAGTAACTTTCTCGATCGACAAGATCAGAGTATAAAGAAAATTTAAGATTTACTGTTATTATATAAATGTTAGATTGGTAAGTGTAACTTACGATTGCGATTTTTTGCTTTTGTCGTCTTCATGTATTTGATCACGCAGAAAACAACGACGAACAAAGCTACCACACCGGCTATGATCCCAAATACCACGCCTACGATGTGACCAGGTCTGAAAGAAAAGAGTTTAACCCTGCATGCATCTGTTTAACAAAATGTAAAGTGAAAGAAAGAGGAAATAAAGAAAAAAGGGGTGACATATTTTGTTTTAAACCTACTTGTCCCAGAATGTACAACAGTACTGCTGTCCCTCTTCTCCACAACAGTACCGATAGTCCTCGGACATGTTCTCATCAAGTGGACAGAAGAACCGGCCTTGGTACGATACGGTGACATTAGCAGTCGTGTTGTAATTGTCGTTGTAGCATACCTCTGGCACTGCAACAAAACGCAAACTTTAAGGGGTTACTTTCACGAATTGTAAATTTCAATAAAAAAACATTATTGTTGCCAGCAAAAAGTTTTGTTTTCATTTTAAAAGGGTCCAGCATGGAATCATAGACTACAATGTCATGCTGATTTTGTTCCCTGCATTTTACGCTATTTTGAATAAATTGTCTGGCCAGTAGAAGAGGAGTGGTTTGGGAGTGTAAGTGTAGCTGATTGTAAAACAAACTATGAACAGCCCTTTCATTTTTTTTTTTTTTTTTTTACATTTTTTATCATCTGGAACTTATTAGAAAAGGTACTATTTTCTTACGTGTGCCATCGGCGATGTATCTGGCTCTGGAGCGATACCGCGAGGCTCCATAGACCGTCCCTAACAACAGGGCGGAGCGGATACTGCTGGAACTAGAGAGACGGCTACCGCTGAATGAAGACCGGTATGACGTCGATCTACTTGAGCTACTGTAGCGACCCCTGCTGGAAAATCGCCCTCCACCGCCGCGCCCTCCACGAGCACTGACCAATGAAATTGCTAAAAAGGAAAATTAGATCAAAACATTTACAATGTTATTCATGTATGATATTTTTGTGTATGCGTGGAAACAGGCTTAAAAAATAACCCTGGGTTTATAATTTAGTACCTATACTAGATGTCTGTTCATTTCATAAAGTTATGTCTTCGAGAGGTTGAATTTTGTAGATAGCTTTACTACAATTATAACTGTATAGTGGATTACTGAGCATGTTTTCCTTCGTTTTATTACAGCACAATCATAATTTGAAAACATTTTGTTCCGAGGTTTACTGGCTAAATTGTGTTTTAAAAGCTTGTGCATGTATTTGACACTTTGCGATATCAATATTATTAAGAGGGTAGTATGGTCATATCCATTTTAAGCTATATTTATATTCTTTAAATGAAAAGCTCTCTATGAAGATAAACGAAAAATGTTCTATTAAAGGTAAAATATTGTTTTATTTAATAATAGTTTATAGCTAAAAAATATCATATTTGAAAATTTAAAGTAGACCTGGTGGTTAGTTTGTTGACCACCCAACCACCTTAAACGAACAATAATTCAATAAAACCGATTTAAAATACTCTTAATTAACTTCATTTTGCAATGCATGCGTTATCATAATTCATATCCGAGCAAAAATTTGAATAAAACCGATTTAAAATACTCTTAATTAACTTCATTTTGCAATGCATGCGTTATCATAATTCATATCCGAGCAAAAATTTGAATAAAACCGATTTAAAATACTCTTAATTAACTTCATTTTGCAATGCATGCGTTATCATAATTCATATCCGAGCAACAATTTGAATGAACTTGGTCAAACTCACACTTGACTATGATTAGTCAACGTCCGATCCCGACCTATTTAAAACCAAACCTCGTTGGTTCAAGATTTATACATGGTCATGAAATTCATTAGTAAATCCAATTCATTTATCAATTAAATCAAAATTATTGTCTTATATCTTTGTCTACTTCATATATGTGAATATATTTTTTTTTTTTTAACTATTGTTACTACACTGATCCATGTTGATTGTTTTTATTTTATTTTTTCGCTTCATGTTACACATCTATAGACCCTCTTACAATCTACCGGTATTTACACAGTGATAAATGTTCCCAGATTTAACATGGTAATAATGAGTATAGAATCATTCACATTTCCTTTCACTAAAAAAGTTTCAAACATTTTTCCAATGATTATTAGAATTGTATATACGTTACTCTCTTTAATCAAGTTAGTTAACGTTGTATTTGTTTTTCTTGCTGGAATTGAGTCCCTTCTAAGAGAGGGGGTGTTTTACTTATTTGACTTTTATATATTATGTGTACCTCTGTACCTGATCCTTGTTGTATTTGCCCTATCGTATATTTTTTTCCATAGACCAATTACATAATGCCAGTAAGTAATACCGTACACAGGGTCAGGACAGGTCTATACTACGATATGTCACAAACCATAAAACATTGTTCTCTTGATCTATTGACAATATTGATGGTGAATTTACTTGTAACATATGGAACAAAGGCTTTATTCATTATTGTATTTGTCATTTTTAATAACTTTTTGTCTAGGTTCAATAGAAGTGCCGTAAATAAGATTAACTGCACAAATTTTACCCAGCGTAGGAAAGATATTACGTATCTCAAACATTCAATATCTACGTATCCCACTGTATTCATATGTACATTAATTTCCTTGTACATGTATTTGCTATGGTTTTTAATTACTCTATTGCTGTGTGGTGATATCGAGGTAAACCCTGGCCCATTCGAGCACTCTATAACTTCAGATGATTCTGTAGATAGCATTCCTACTTCACTTGATTTAATATTAGAAAACTCAATATCAATTGCTCACCTTAATGTCCAAAGCATAAACAATAAGCTCGATATTATTCAAGCCGAACTTGGCGGATTCGATATTATAACTTTAAACGAAACCTGGTTAGATAAAAACACTTTAATCCAAGACATATTACTCCAAGGCTTTCAAGAACCATTCAGACGTGACAGAGAGGAAAATAGATACGGTGGCGTAATTATTTATGCAAAAAATCATATTTCATGCAAACGCAGACAAGATTTAGAAGTTCAACAAATAGAATGCATTTGGCTAGAGTGTTTTATATACAAAATGAAATTTCTTATAGGGACTTTTTATCGACCACCCAACTCAGAAGCTAGTAAATGGGAGTACATAGCTTACTCGATGGAAAAAGCCAAAGACACAAATATCAATAATATAATCATCACTGGGGACTTTAACTGTAATTTAAACAATACACGCGATTCAAAAATAGCTGATATCATAAGTGATCAGGGTATGTCTCAACTTATATCCGAATGCACGCATTTCACTGAAAATTCCGCAACTCTACTGGACCTACTAGTTGTTAATGATAAAGATATTATTGAAATCTCAGGTGTTGGAGATAATATTCTTCCGAGCAATATAAGATACCATTGTCCAATCTTTTGTGTACTAAAACTACCGAAATCCCAATCAAGAACATATAAGAGAAAAATTTGGTCCTTTTCAAACACTGATTTCCGAGATTATCAATTTCTTTTAAAGAATCAAGACTGGGATAGTCTGCATAGTAAAGACATTGACCAAACTTGCGACAAAATTACAAACTGCATTATTAACTCAGCCACCAAAACAATTCCAAACAAAATTATTACCTCACGCCCCAATGATCCGCCATGGATGCATAATAATATAAGGAAATTTATTAGAGCTAGAAAACGTCTTCATCTTATTGCTAAAACAACAAATTCTCCCTATGACTGGGCAAAATATAGAAAAACAAGAAATGAATGTGTAAATAAAATAAGAAATGCAAAACAAACATATTATGATAAGGTTTCGAATATATTAAAAACAGGTAACTTAAGCTCTAAACAATTTTGGACGATATTAAGAAAAATCATCGGTTCTAAAAATTCAAGTACGTATCCTCCAATTAAAAGTGAGGAACACAGCCTACCAATAAGTGACAATAAAATTAAAGCAGATTTATTTAACAATTATTTCTGTTCACAATCAGTAGTTAACGACGAAAGTACTGAGTTGCCAAACAACGATAGTTTTAACGACACGTGTACCATTTCGAAAATAGTGATCTCTACACAAGATGTTAAAGATGTTTTAGAAACACTAGACACTAGCAAGGCTACCGGGCCGGATTGTATTAACCCAACATTACTAAAACAAGCTTCGCAAGCTATTGCCGAACCACTAAGCAAGTTTTTCAATTTATCGCTTCAGATGTCTACCGTCCCTGCCCAATGGAAAATTGCAAACGTTATTCCTGTATTCAAAAAAGGCGTTAGCAATATCGTTAGCAATTATAGGCCGATATCATTATTAAGTGTTCTTGGTAAATGTATGGAAAAGTGTATTTTTAAATACTTATACAACTTTATCCTCGCCAACGATATTCTTACACCGCACCAATCTGGCTTTAGACCAAATGATTCTACGATCAATCAGTTATTAAGTATGACAAGTGATTTTTACAAAGCGGTCGATCAGGGTAAAGAAGTTAGAGTAGTATTTTTCGATATAAGTAAGGCTTTTGACAAAGTATGGCACAGTGGTCTACTGTACAAGCTTGAAAAAGTTGGAGTTCGAGGAGAATTACTCGAATGGTTTAGAAATTACCTACATGACAGAAAACAGTACGTCGTAATCAATGGCAGCAAATCAAACATTGGCCATATTAAGGCTGGGGTACCCCAAGGTAGCATACTTGGTCCTTTACTTTTTCTTATATATATAAATGACTTGGTCACCAATATTAAATGTATGGTCAAATTGTTTGCTGATGATACGTCACTTTACATTGTTGTTGATAATGCTGACACTTCAGCATGTTTATTGAATACAGACCTTGAAAAAATACATAAATGGTCAAAACAGTGGCTTGTGTCTTTTAACCCAACCAAAACTGAATGTCTAACCATATCCAATAAAGTCAAGAAACCCTTTCACCCCTCACTAATATTTAATAATGTTCACCTTAAAGAAGTAGAAACCCATAAACACCTAGGAATTATTCTTAGTAGTAATTTGTCTTGGAATTTACATTTAGATGAAACAGTTAAAAAAACCTATTCGCGTCTTGGTATGCTGCGGAGACTCAAGTATATTCTTGATAGGAAATCTTTGCAAAAATTGTATTTTTCATTTGTAAGACCAGTCTTAGAATACGCAGACATTATATGGGACAACATACCAGAATACTTGGTCAATAAGATAGAAAGTATACAATTGGAAGCAGCCAGAATAGTTACGGGAGGGAATAGACTGGCATCCAGACATCTGCTATATAAAGAAACGGGATGGGAACCATTATCGAAACGTAGAGAAAATCATCGTCTTATTCAGCTTCATAAAATATTTCACAATATGGCTCCTAATTATTTATCTACCATTATCCAATCACAAAAAACTCAAGGACATAACTACAACACAAGAACAACGCACCCACTGCGGGAAATCAATACAAGAACTAAGCTTTATTTTAATTCATTTTTTCCAGCTACAATAAGACAATGGAATGCTTTACCTAAAAATGTGCAATCAAATCCTTCATTACATTTCTTTAAGACATACTTATATACCAGTAGGATCAAAATCCCAAATTATTTTTATTTCGGTACCAGAATAGGCCAAACTCTTCACTCCAAATTAAGACTAGAATGCAGTGGTCTTAATCTTCATTTGTTTCAAAGAAAATTAATCAACTCGCCTCTTTGTATTTGCGGCGAAGTTGAAAGTACTGACCATTTTTTATTACATTGTAATACATATTCAAGACTTAGGATCAATACAATCCTTACACTTCCGTATTTTCTTAATGTTGAATTATTGTTATATGGAAATGCTAATTTATCCGAAAGTGAAAACAACAATATTTTTTACCATGTCCAGAAATTTCTTGTTGAAAGTAAAAGGTTCTGAGTTCACCTGTTGTCTTACTATAACTATTGTATCACATTAAAGAGCATATTTGTATGTACTTGTATGTTCACAGATATAAAATGCTTATTTATAGTTATTTAACAACATTATGTTTCAATATTAATACATGTATAAGTAACTTTTGTCGATTAGTATAGACATTATCTATTGGATTGTTACAGTTGTCTCAATACTCAATTCCAGCTATTCTTTTTTCACCATTCAATCTCATTTTCTTCTTTTCCTTACATTTTCCCAATTAATATTCATGTGCAATGTTATTGTATTTGAAAATTTTGTTCACCTCTCATTTGTCAACTGACGAGAGCGAGATTAACATAAGCCTTTTGGCTTGTTTCTCAATCTTTATGAAATGTAATTATAATATGTATGATGCAAATTACTGAATAAATATTGTTTAAACTAACAATTTGAATATCCCCACTAGTCTCGAATATAGCGTTAAGCTTACGTATTATAAATGACACAACTTCTTAAAAACAAGAGGAGTATGAAAGGTAAACAAGTAATATTTATTTAGTGTAAATATTATTTTAATAGGGTTTTTTTTTTTAGTGCGTATATTATTTCACAGAATTTTCTTCAGAATATGGAGGTGCCCCAACATTATATGAGATTAATACTAAGCATATATACTAATGGGTTCTAACGTAAACTACGTTTTTAAAAAATAAAACACCAAAAATATATATTATATTTCTCAAGGGAAGTATGTTCGCTGTTTTGGGGTTAAAAATTTGATTTGATTATAAAATTACAACTTCTATCTATTTCAACAATCTTGCTTAAAATAGATAATTTAAGACTTATTCATAAATGGGTTTTTTTGTGTATTGTGTCTTCATGCATGGTCAAACATGCAAAGAGCAACTATAAGGTCGTCAAGTAGGTGCTTCTGCACTGTATTCTATTGTTCTATAAAAATCATTCCCATATTATAGTTGAACTAAACTTCCTTGTATAAAACCTTAGTGGTTGCGAAATTCCAGGGTAGTTATGCTTTCTTACTGAAAGTGCTTGTAAACTACGGATATAAAAATTAACTGTCCCTGCAGCTATTTATTTAAATAAGCAAACACAGAATGTCCTTTACATTTATATAGTCAAGCTATGGATACTTTGATATTCCTTTGGATTTTAACCCAAATCGATCCGTTTATATAACACATATTATTACATTGTTACCCACGTTACAGAGAATAATTGACTTTGAAAAAAAACATCTCGACATATCATATAATTTAATACAGTTTTAAAACGTTTAAACTTGATAATACATGTCATCCAAGTGTAGGTAAATTATTATGTATAAAATTGCATAACTCTAATAGAAAATATTTTTTAAAATATAAGGATAAGGATATAAGGTTTGGATGAGGGGACAGGGGTAACGGTAACTGTAAATATAGGCGACTGAATAGACTTAAAAATGAACAGTGGTCAGAGAGAAAACTTGACATCATTCTATATGCCTTATACATGTACATGTTGTCAACAACGGGGAAATCAATGAAGATAAAAACAATCGCATACAGTCTCCATCTATCTAATATTAAATCTTGCTTAATCAAAACTAAAAACATCACTTACCTATCGCAAGGACCACAATTAGTGTCCACCATTTCATCCTGTTATGTGTGATATGTGGTCAACAGCTGATCAATATATTAGCGAGTCTGAGAATGTGAATGTGTACAAACAGATAAAAATTTCGAAATCGCTGAACACGACACACAGCGCTTTATCAGTCAACCCGGATAGGTATTTTGAAACATACCCGTAAAACTGCGCAAATCACAGACAGTGGTGATATCCTATTTGCTGTCGGAGCAGTCGTTATTTTTTTTTCTTCGCTGCGCCGTAACAATTCAGGTGTTTCCGTACTATTTTGATTTTACCTTGTCTTAGACCGGAAGAAATATTGTGACGCCTGGTCGATCTCACTGAATATGGCTAGCCAGGTGTGACTGCAATCTATTTTGACCTCTTTATCTTATTATGCAAAGTTTTACATGTAGAATACCACGCAATAGTAATTTGATACATAATCTATAAACAAAATCCCGGTATTGTCTGTGTAAAGACCCAGCGAGTTAAGAATTTCTAATATTATTTAAACATATTTCCATCCGCATAGTTGCGTTGCAGGTAATTTAATTATTGATCTAATGTTTATCTAATGATTTTTCCCTTACTTTCTGTAAGGAATGAGCTAAATGCAATGCATTTTTACTTGTATATTTTAAAAACAAATCCTTAACATCAAGACATCGACGTCGTTACATGTATAAATTAATTTATATTTGCATTTTAAACGGTCACGATTATGGTCAAATTTTATTTTTCATTTTTATTATTAATAATGCCTAAAAATGCATTTCTAAATACCTACCAAAAATGAACTGTCAGCCGTCGTGTCATAAGCAAGATACAGAGCTCACAAATCTTTGTCATATAAACAAGGCTTGTGCCTTGTTTTTGCTACACTGGTTCAATATACCAGTAAAAGTTCTTTTTCAATCTGATTTCTCTATGTTCTAATTCGTTTTTAAAAGCACAAATATATAGTTCCTAGTGCTGATTACATTCAGTTTGGATCTAAAACTGGCATTTTCACTCCAATATTCAAAACGTAAACAAAATCATGACGTAAGCTTTGTTTACAGGACAAAGAATTTTGAGCCCTGTATCTCATTTATAACACGACGACTGACATGCAAATTTTGGTTGACAATTAGAAATACCTTACTGAAGCATCGTGAACATTGAAAACGAAAAAAATAATTTTTGACCGAAATCGTGACCAACGTCCATAAATAACAAACACACCTTGTGTACAAGGCACTATGGAAACTATGACTATCATTGTGTTAGCTTTTTTTTTGTAATGCAACATTTAATATGTTTTACGATGCTACCGTTGGGGCAAGCGCAGCAAGAATCACACATATCTTACATCATTGTCAGCTATGTAGCTATGTGATAGTTTGACAATTACAAACTAACATCAAATAATTTTTGAGAGAGAGAGAGAGAGAGAGAGAGAGAGAGAGAGAGAGAGAAATTGAAATTTTTAAGTTTAAAAAGATCTTACAAAATACATATAATTGATTCCCCCTAAAATATTGGAGCGAATCGACCAGTCTGTATTTTTTTTTCTTTTTTTTTTTGTAATTTTTGTTGAATTTGATGTGTAAACAATGAACTTTTTTTTCTTTTGTACCTTGTTGTTATCTGACTTTTTTTCCTGGTTCATAAAGTTTAGGCTGTTTATTTGTTCATTTTTGCATGCTAAATACATACTATGTTTCCATGTCCTGGGACCCACTTTGTAATTTCCCATTTTCATAATGATGATTTGACAATATGCAATATCTACCTAGACTTTTGACTGAGTGTTTATTTTTTCTCTTTATTCTTTTTATTTAGTTCACAATGACGAGGCTATTGTGCCTTAGATAACATTTATTTTTATATTTGATTTAAATTTCTTCCTTTACTTATATTAACTGTATGCAAAATTAGCTTACAATTGGATCGATATGACAGTAAAGTATGGATCTTGCATGTGTGTGTGTGTGTATCTATATATATATATATATATATATATATATATATATATATATATATATATATATATATATATATATATATATATATTAATTCTCTATCTAAGCCAAACATTATTGAAAACTAATCATCTAAGGCAGGTATCGCAGTTTATACTGAAATAGCAAGAATAAGTTCAGATGTTTGATCCACCTTTAAATTTATCGCGGTAAATATAGCGCGAGATCGCTGTGAGGTAATAAGTTAACTTCTATATTTTATCTGTTTACGGCTCTTGACTCAATACGAAGGAAAGGAAGCATGTAAAATCTCTGGGTCTCACCAAAGCCTGTGCGATACTCAAAACGTGTCTTCGAACCTCAAGGAAACGTAAATTACTTGTTAAATGTCGCTCATTTTTGGCATAGCACTACGAGAGCCACATGTAGAAAGCATTATTGGATGTTGCCAAAAAAATTCTTGATGAATCTGTAGGTTAAGCTGGGTTTTTTTTTGCCGCGCACTGGTTCTTAGAGGTCGCTTTGCTCGCCACCGAGGTGCGCTCGCTATTGTCGGGTGTATTATGTTAACACAAGAGGCCTACAGGCCTTGCAGTCTACCTGTGCAGTTCTTATATACCATAGATGGAATATACCGTAGATGACCTGTCAGAGTCTCATGTTTGCGTTTTGATCTTAATTTGGGAGTTAAACACTAATCAAAGACTCCTCTGACTGTTACTCTCGCTTTTTACGATTTATGATTAAGGGGTGGGGATAGGGGACAGGAGTCGGAAGAATTTTGGATTGTCCAGGGGCCAAAAATTGTAAACCTCAATCTGAGTATTATAAAGTTTAAAATTTTTAAATTTTTTGTTTTAAATTTTTAAAAAATTGTTAATTGTAGTTTTCAAGGTGAAGGTAAAATTGAAAAAAATTGTTATTAGTCGACGCGCGGCAATAGGGACTCAAGCGACTTGAAAATGTTCACAATATGGCCATATGTGTCATCCTTTCCCCAAATTAAAAAAAAACATGAACCTCTGCCCTATAGGCAGTAATTTTCACAATTATTTAAGAAGAGGACATGAACCCATATACTGGCCCTACAAAAGGCATAAACCTTTACAATTTAGGTAGAGAGAATCATGATCCTGCATTCAGTTTATGCTCAACTACTGTGAAAGTCGAGAATAAACTTATCCAAGATTTAATATCATGACACTTAATCAGGAGTTTATGCCATAGGGCGGGCCAATATGGCCATATAGTGAAAATGTATTAAAATGTATTAAATCTTCTTCCGGTAAAGTGCAGGACTCTCTAGAGTATCATCGCACCTTGGCTTGTGCTCGGTGTGACAACTAGTGCATGTATATACAGCGCAGGTGAGATTGAAAACTGTATAAAAGATAATGGTAATCTAACCTAGACTGCATGCCAGGACCTCCTGTCTGAATTCAGACAGGGAGGTACTGTCCACTGCTCTCTGTGGCAAGCTGTTTCAGATCCTGATACTATCTGGGAGGAAGGAGTACTTATATAATAAGGTCATAGCATAGGAAATCAGGAAGCTGTGTGGCATCTGGTTGCAGCCATCGTTTGATGCAACTCGGTTGTTGGAATAACTATCAGTCCATGCACTGTCCTGTACATCATTACAGCTTAGTTCCTGGCTCGGCGTTCTTTCAAGGATATCCACTGGAGAGTCTCAAGAATTTGTTTATTACAAATCGAGCCGATCGCCGTTGTAATGCCTCTATAATTTCTAGATGTTAAGGGCTGTGTGCGGGTCCCACACAGTAAATGCTAACACCATTTAGGGTCTTCCCAGTGATGTATAGCATGATGCTTAAGTATTACGCGGGAACTGCTGCAAGTTAGCGTTGTATGAAAGCTTTGATGGAATTGCTTTCTTTGTGATGTTGTCAATGTTCGTTTCATCTGAAATTGTTATGGATGAATCCACATCATCATTATTATCAGAATCCCCAATGTCTCAAATCTGTCTACGGATGTTGTACGAGTTTACGTTTATAAGTAACTCTCAGAAGTTGGCATTTGCTGGGGTGGGACTCCATCTGCCAGTCTGTTTCCCACTGTCCCACTGTAATAAACTATAGAGGTCTTCTTGTAGTTTAAGGGTGTCTGCATCGATGCAGATGTTACATGCACGAGAAAGTACACAATCGTCACCGAAATTCGCACATTGGAATGGTGGACATATTCCGGTCGGTCATTAATGAAGAGGAGGAACATCAGAGGTCCAAGGACGCTCCCCTGAGGAACTCCTGACTGGACAAGGGCATTGCTGGAGCTCTTCCCATCCACCAATATCCGTTGCTTACTTCCACTGAGAAAGTCCATAATCCATTGAAGCGTGGACCCTTTAATTCCATAGTACTCTGCCTTATAAAGTAATACATGTATATCGTGGGAAACCTTATCCTTTTGAAGTTCAAAGGGAGAAGGTCTGTCCGTTTTCATACTCTTGGCTAGGTACTGGACTGGCAGGATCAGCTTGGATTCGCATGATATATTCTTCCTGAATCCGTTTTGCGCATCAGTGAGTAATCCATGCATTTCCAGATGTTTTGAGATGCTATTGCATAGTATACTGTGGAATCATTTGAATTCGTGGGGGCCAATTTTCGTGGATTGTAGGTTTTTTGCTTATTCGTTGGGATGTAATTTCGTGGATGTGTCGGTTACTGTTTCAGTAACAAAGATAACTCTTTCTAAAATTGTTTTCGTTGAGGATTTAAATTCGTGGGGGAGGGCTACCCACGAATACCACGAAAATTGAGCCACCACGAGTTCTAATGATTCCACAGTATGCCCTAGGATCTTGCACATAACTACTGTAAGTGAAACAGGCCTGTAGTTTTCAGCTTTAAACTTTTCTTCTTTTTGAAGATTGAAACTACATTTGCTTCTTTCCAATTTGATGGTGGAGGCCTGGAAGAATGTTGTAAGCATAGAAGGTAAGTTGTGTGCTTGTTCCTAATAAGTCGAGATGGTATTTAATCTGGGCCACTTGCTTTATGGATGCTCAGGTTACGTAACAGTTTACACACCCCGTTTTCTGTCACTATGATGTTATTGGCAGGGTGTGACATTTTGTCCCTTTGTCTAAGATGGTGCTCACGTCTTCGTCGCTTAGAAAACTGAGGAGTACTATTGGTTTTAAGATATTCGCATTGGACTCGCTGTCTGAGTATGTTAGGCCATCTGTGTCTCTGAGTGATGCAATTCCCGATGTTTCACATCTTTTGCTGTTTATGAAGCTGCATAATCGTTTTTGTTTATTCGTTAAATCAGGGCAGATAATATCTTCAATATAGCTCTTAAGGCTGGTTACATTGTTTTTAAGACGTTGGTATCTTTTGTTGTCCGCCTTATTTTTATGTCCCGTGCTTTGATGAAGCTCCTTTTTTCGTCTTGATAATCTTTTATCATCCATGCTTGATGGAATCTGGTTGACGAGAGTTTTGATGGTAGACTACATATATTCAGCAAGTTCTATTTAATAAAGTCCCAAATTGCCTTGATAGGGCTCTGTGAGTGAAATTGTGAGTGGAAACCGGTGTTCATGCTTCTCGTCATCTCTTCCAGTTTACTGTTATCTGCATTTTTTTCACAAGTATATTTTGAATTGTGTTGGCTTGTTGATCTTTGCTGTGATGTCATTATCTGTGTAGACGATGCCATTGTCATAATCACTCATTCCTGGTAAAGGCTCACATCTGTTGACAAGTGATGGTCTATTGGTCATGAACAAGTCTAGCACATCATCAAGGGGACTATTTATTCTATGTTGTTATATCGTGAATTAACTCCAGGAATTTCATAGTAATTAATGTTGGGTAATGATGACGGGTGTGACCGGTCAGCAGAGGATGTTCACTCCTCCATGGCTCTATCTTTTTGGAGGTCCGTGTTGCTCTGCTTTGAATTTTTATTTCGTTTTCTGGATTTTTGAGATGGTTGACGGTTTGTTATTGTCATTTTTTCATTGTCTACAGTATTTGAGATCCATTGGATATCTGGTAGGTTGATGTCACCGCCTATCCAGAAGACAGCTTATTTACTTTTCTTATTCAATTTGTTTGTGGACATTAATCATTATTATTGGACATCATTTCCATGCATTACGTTTTTCACAAACATGTATGGGAGTTTAGAAGAAGATTTTAAAAATCTAATGATACATTTTCACTATTTGGCTTTATTGGCCCCGACCTAGGGCCTAAACCCCAGACCCAGAGGTCATGAAAGTCACAATTTTGGTAGTAGGGCTACATGAACATCATATCATGCATGTAGGTTTTTTTCCAATAATTATGAGAGTAGAGAAGATTTCTTAATATTTAATACAATTTTACTATATGGCTATACTAGCCCCACACTAGAGCATGAACCCTGACCCATGAATTTCATAATTATTTCATGGACATCATAGATTTTCCTTACATGTTCGGGAGTAGAGAATGAAGATTTTTGAAAAATTGTTTTTTTTTTTTTTAGAATATTTGACCCCCGCATATGGAGGCCCGGTAATTGCCTGACGTCATGACGTCAGGCATATCTAAAATTTAAATGTTCCTTTCTCCGAAACAGTGCGGACAATGGGAGCAAGCAATATCAAGATTTTTCACAAAAAAGATTAACCGATGCATGTTTAATGTGTCAGCATTTACATTCACATTTGATGAAAATGTTATATGGGATGTAATAACAACAGTGAGCAAGAGTTTTCAAGTAGAAGGGGCTGTTCACCATGCACGCGTATAATCCCGATTTCAAAAAAAATTAGCCATATTTGAACAGTGGAAACGGGGAGGGGGTCTTCGCAACAAGTTGTTACATATTGTCTCTTACAGTACAATGTAAGTAATAATTGGTGTTGGATTATTATCATTACCAAAGAATCATCAGTTTTGATTAAAACAAAAAACATACAGCTGGAATGTTTACTGAAGAAACTATATCGCCGAAGCGGGATGTGACCCGATTTTTGATCAATTGGGCGATTTCATTCATCTTGAAAGGGTACATAGCGTGTCGTACTAAATGTACATTAAACAATTACTAGTCAAGTGTGTGTGTTTATTAATATGAACAGATTTCTTCCAAAACATTCGATCCAATGAATATTATACATGTATGTAGTTGTTACAAAACAAATGCAATAGGCATTAAATTCGATCATTTGACCCCCTCACCATGGATCAATGCAAATGGATGAGTTCATTAAAACCATCGGGTCGAGATCTCCACCGTAACGTGAATGGTAAAGCAGGACTTCGCGCCATAATGTCTCATTCATAGATTTTTTGCGCGCCGATTAGTGGACGAGTCCTAATTGGAGTCATGAGAATACTCCAGAGCACACCGGTTGTACAAATCACAGGCACGTAGCATCGGGGGGGGGGCACTTTTCTTAACTTGATATTTACATAATTATTATAACTCCCCTCGCTTCAATTTTGTCGCAGCATGTAATAAATTAAACTAAAAATAAGGAACTCTAATTGAATTGAAGTTACAATTAGGATTTTCTTTCGTTGTTTGGAGAATTCACCCCTTTTTAATCGTTTGTCAAGATGTTTTGAATAAAGCCGCCCCACACACTTTAAAACACAATGCTACGTGCTTGGATATCCTTTCCTATTTCCTATGGTTGGGAATTTTAAAAAATGCCTTTCAGTTGATTTTGCATCTTAATATAACAAAATTAATACAATTTAAAAACTGACTGTTTAATCTTCCGCTTTCAAACTTCCATGCAATTATTTGATATGTATACATTCCTTAAATAATTTGAATTAATGAAATAATTTAATTTCAATTAATATACATGTACATGCACTAGATCGAAGAAAAGACTGATATTTCTTTTAAATTTAAGCACGTTCCTTTTTTTAATTTATGACCAGCAGCGAAAAATAATTTCATTTCTTATAAGATAGCCGAATTGATACACGCATTGCTTCCACTGAATAATTTTGTTTAGTCAGGCAAGCTTTTTAGAAAGCTATTACTTGTTTCACCATTTAGATTTACCTAACATTAAAGATGTTTCACGCCAAAAATGGAAACAATTGGCCTTGTAATTTTCAGAAGGAGTTAAAAATGCAAAATTGTTAACACACGACGGATAACACACGATGGAGGACCCACGACGACGGACGAGGGGTGAATTAGTTGACATAAGGTGAATTAGGTGACTTATAAGGAATCGACAGAAAATGGTCATATTGGCTTCGCCCTTGTGTCCGAGCCTCTGTCTCACGGTCCATAAAATTCACAATTTTTGATGACGTGAACATTTTTTTTTTTAAAATGTGCATTTCTACAATTTTACTCTAAATGTCAGGCGCTTGAGGGGTGGGGAATGTTTTCAGTTTGTTTTTGTCTGTTAGAGACAAGTTGCACCAAAGTTCACATCCGAAAAGCACTGATGGGAGTACAATTTATTTGTATAGATGGGATAACGTATTAGGGTTAAGAAATGGTGTGCCAAGATCGGATAATGCAAAGTAGGATTTTCGTCCTTTGTTGCACGCTTCGTTTATTCTGTCCGAAAGTTTACACTTGTGGTTAATTACGATTACTAGATGGTTGTAAGAATGTTCTCATGACATCTTTGCAGGACCTAGATGCCAGTTTGTGTTATTTAATTTGTGTTTTTTTTTAGCTTTTAGCGCTAAAATGTAGGACACATGCTTTAGACCCATTGAATGTAAATTGCCACTTGCAGGAATAGTTGTATGCAATATCTTAGCGCAAGCGGAGAAATATGAATTAGAGACAAGTCATCTGCTAAAGAAGGGCAGCTCTTAGGTATTACCTGTGTTTGGACTACCAGACTGCATAGCATGGATAAGATCATTTATGTAGACAAGATAAGGAATATTGATAGTACGCCACCACAGGCACCTGACGTTATAAATTTTTCTCATAATAAAAATAAATACCCTATATCTAATAATACACAAGGTACCCATCCCCACCATCTTGGATTTATTTCAAACTGTCACATCAGCTGGAAGTTTTGCTTGAAACTCATCGGTAAAATTATTTTGCGATCCTCTCCGTCTCCCGATCGGTCATTCAACATCTAAGCTTACAACCAATTCAACCAAAACGGTGCATTACAACTGTCATTAATAAAAATCACCCCTCGATCTGCATCTACTGCCTAAAATATGCGACAAAAGGCTAAAGGGTGGACGGAAGTTGTCACTTATATGTAAATGAGATTTCCCTGCACCGTGTGTTTGTTTCAATATTTCAAAAGATATGCATTTATAAACATGTTTATATAAACTTTGTGTAACAAAAGATATAATTGACTGTTTATAGTATCCCTTTTCTTAGTTTTAACTTGTATGTTGATCGAATTCAAAATAGACGCCTTTTGAATATTCGTATCAGTGCTATATTTGGAAGGGATTACCCAAAGTATGATGCAATTTATGTCAACTTCCGTCCACCCTTTAGCCTTTTGTCGCATATTTTAGGCAGTAGATGCAGATCGAGGGGTGATTTTTATTAATGACAGTTGTAATGCACCGTTTTGGTTGAATTGGTTGTAAGCTTAGATGTTGAATGACCGATCGGAAGACGGAGTGGATCGCAAAATAATTTTACCGATGAGTTTCAAGCAAAACTTCCAGCTGATGTGACAGTTTGAAATAAATCCAAGATGGCGGGGATGGGTACCTTGTGTATTATTAGATAAAGGGTATTTATTTTTATTATGAGAAAAATTTATAACGTCAGGTGCCTGTGTACGCCACCCTGTCGAACGCCTTGTTGTACCGGAAATCACTCTGAACGAGTTTGATTTACAACAATTGAGCTTAGTGTGTTTTGGTGGCATTTATTAATAAGAGACCATAATTTGCCATTAATACTGGTACCAAGTTCGTATAGTTTAAACATTAGTCGAGGCGTCCACACCGTGTCAAATGCCTTGCTAGTGTCAAGAAAACATTCATATACATTGATTCCTTGTTCAAAGTTATGCATTATTGTCTCTTGGAAATTAAATGATGCTGTCAGACAACTTAGTTCCTTCTGAAATCCCTGCTGTTGAGAATTTGGAAAATCTTTAGTTGATTGATTCGATTGTACACAACCTTTTTAAAAATTTAAAAAAGCATGGTAATAAAGCCACGGGTCTGTAATTGTTGCAGGAATCTCGTAGACTTGTTTCCTCCTTTATGTAATGGTACTATAAGACCACATTTCCAACAGAAAGGGATATAATTATATTGCACAATAGCATTTAACAACTTTAAAATACAAGCGATAAGTGTTGCAGCACCATGAATTATGTGTTCATTGGTTACAGAATCGTCACTGGGTGCTTTACGTAATTTGAGTGTATTTATGGCTGACGTTATTTCTGTCGGCGTAAATTGACCCCCTTGTATATACCATGTGTTCATTGGTTACAGAATCGTCAGTGGGTGCTTTACGTAATTTGAGTGTATTTATGGCTGACGTTATTTCTGTCGGCGTAAATTTACCCCCTTGTATATACCCCGGATCCTCTTCACATTCAGTCGTAAGATCTAAACTATCGTCTTCCAACGGAGTATATAGTTTCCTGTAGAACGAAGCGAATGTTTCCGCAACACCTCGTGGGTCTATGTGAGTAACTCCTTCTTCGTCGCGGATTTCTGGGTAGATTCGGGATCTCCTTGGCTTTCTGCGTTTGGTTACTTTCCAAAACAGACGAACGTCAATTTCTGCGGCTTTATCAATGTCACTATACTTTTCGCATATATTTTTCGTGTTCTTCATCAAGAGCATTCCAAAATGGTCGCTTTGCCCGGTTGTACTGTCGGTATGAGGTAAACTCCATGCCGCGGGGTCTTCCCTCAGACACCCATACCTTACGTTTGTTCCGTTCAATTGTATGTAGATTTTTGACAGATTTAGTCCATTCTGGTCGCGTGGAGGGGTTGTATGAAGAATATGGGATGGAGTTTTTTGCGCAAGTAATTAGTATTTCTGTTATGTCACTAACGACTTTATCAATGTCTTTATCCATCCTGATTTCGCTTAGCAATAACTTTTGTATGTTGCGTCAAACTTGATTTCTTATTCTACAATGGATTCAGGTGTTGCCTTGTGCCATGCGGGTAATATCGTGTTATAGTTCATTAGAGAATGCCTTTGAATTTTAAGGTCAAAATATGCTAAAACCGGTAGATGATCAGATGTGATGGAATGTGCCCCTCCTCAATAATTTTATATCGCACATTTTCCTCCCATTCCCTATTTATTAACTCGTCCATCGCCTGCATCGAACCGCTTCAGGCCAAATATCGGGAGCTTCAACAGTTTTGACAAATTTTAACGGAATGTTGACGTTTGCGGACAGGCGGGATCGGTTATATTTCGGTATGAATAACATTAAATGGGTTGTTTTTACCCCTTTGCAGTCGATAATTATTAAAGTTAGCTATTCCGGACTTTGTAGTTTTTTTTTATCAATGCCCGAAAGATAATATCTTGCGGTCTTTCGGTAGGTTACACCAATAAAAATATCCTCCTCATGTTGAGCCGGTACTCTCGAATTTCGTTTATTGTTTATCATACTCGACTGATCTGAAGTCTGGATTTCCTCGTGATTCGCCAACGGGAAAGTCTTTCTCTATGGTTCTTTGTTCCTCAGGGCGCAAAGACCGGACCGCGATCGTAATACTTCAGGATCAGTGAAGCGAGACGGTGTAAAACCGTTATGTCGACTGTCACCTAAAGTTGGTCTCGCAGAGATGCATGGTGGGGAGCTTATATTCTGCGTAGAATCTGCGTGAGGTCCTGAAAAACAGAAAGTTTTGGAAGTTGTGACGACACTTTCGCGTAATCCATGCACTTTTTCGGCTATTATTTGCGGGGTGCGGCCAAATGATGTAGCCGGTGAAGTTGTCAGCGAAGGGTCATCTGCCTGCTCCGGTCCCCTACATGCTTCGCTAATCCTAACGTTACTCCCTCTTTTGTCTTTGATTGTACTCGCGTATGTTTTGCTTGGACTTAACGCGCTGAGTTTTTTTTTAAATTGGTGCTTTCTTTCGAGAGCCTTTTTAATTCTTCGTTTGTTTTGGTTTTGTCCATCTGATATACCATTTTTTCTGTGTCCAAAATTTTAAAATTATCGGACGTGAGTTTTTGGAAAGCGTCATATTTAGTAAACCTTGACATCGATTCTCCTTTGAGACGGTCATGATCGGACTGAAGTTGTTCGAAATCTGATCTAATTGTGTTGAAATCAGATGTTAGAGAGTTAATTGTCTTATCCTTAGAATTGACTAAGTTCTCTAAACTTGCTATTTTTTGTACGAGTAATTGAATTGTAGTCTTTATTTTTTCAGCGTTGATTTTATTCAGGTCTGACACATATGAAGAACTCTTGTTCTTATCAAAAATCTCGTTGACGCAAGACTTATCATCCATGAGAAATATATACAAAATATAACAGTCTTTAGCATATTTTGTGATGCTTGAACCGCCTTTTGTGGATTTTCTACTCAAGAGTTTACCTGATGGACAGTCTGGTAGAGTTTTTGCACGCAAGCACAAAGCATTTCGATACCAGCAGATAAGAGTTTCGTCATTCTAACACAAGTCTAACAGCTAAGTCATGTAAGATTCTTTTGGTAAGTTTTGAAGCTGAGTATCTTAAGTCTCAATATCAATCGTATCTACTGCAGTATGAAATTCATTATCTGCTAACACTGGGGAGGTCTGTGACACAAAGTTACTAAGCATACTTGGGTAATCTTCCTAAGGAGTACTCACGGTTTGTGAAGTAAACAATGCCGCAAAGTCATCGTTATCCATCGAATTTTCACAATTAAAGACATCTGTCAAGAGATTACTTCTAGAGTCATTTGCTGTGCCAATTTAGCGATCCTTGGCGCTCTCAAAAAGGTTTAGAAAGGTTTAAAATTGTTGTTTTGGAGAAGCAAGATGACGCGCCGCTACTACTGCCTGCAATCTCTTTTGAAAAACATCACGAAGAAACCTTAAATTTAGTGCGTTGGCACATATCGGGAATTTTATAAAAGACAGTTCGGACGTGGTGGATGAAAACACATGGCTCTGATTACTTAGTTTTCAAAGATAATTACTTTTTTTAGATCAATTTAAACTTTGAAATTTTGAAGAAAGCAGCAAGTTTTCGTAAAGCTGGAGAAGACAGCATCAATGCGGGCTATGGAATGAAGGGCGCGATTAAAATCGGATTTTTGTAAGCACGCAGAATACTTACAGAAAGATTAAGATATCAAAGGAGGAAAGAAAATGGAGATCGACCACCTAATTAAAGTCTTACTGACATGGTTGCTAGGAAACTGCGCTAAAAATGGAGAGAGTAAACGGAATCACAAAAACACCACCGGTATCACATGTACACGCAAAAGGCAATACACAACGATGTAGGAAGAACATGAAGTGGGAACGGCTTAAAATCTATAGAAAAAAAGAAGATGAATTTAGAAAAGCAAAGAAAGATAAATTTAAGAAAAGATGTCAACGATTATCAAAGTAAACGCAACAATAAAAAAATAAACCTATTCAGAAACCAACAGTCCCAAAAGTGAATTAGTGAAAATGTTTAAAAGATTGCCTTCCCGAAAAATATTAGAAGGAATTTATTATTCAACAATGCAGTTATTTAAAATATAAGATGATGCTAATAGAAAATTGATGCCAGGAAAATGATGATACAATAACAAAGGGACATTAGGGTGCAGAAAAGATTACTTTGCGACTCTCTCATCATTTACGCAACCAATTTATGAAATGTCATCCAAAAGTGAAGATGTCATATTGGTCACTTTGTAGATTAAAAACATTTCACCCCAAGAGTTCAGGACGGGACACACGTTAATGAAAATTACATAAAATCATTAAATGTGTCGGTAGGATTGACAGATAATGACATAATTGACTCGTGTTATAGCACAAATTTAAATCTGTGTTTTTTGTATGGCGAATGCAAGAGCTGTAAAGATACATGTAGAAAAATTGAGCATCCTAATGAAATGGATGAAAGAGCAAAGCGTCCGATAACTGTTCTTAAAGGGTTAACAAAACGTTTTAGAAGAGAGGAAAAAGTAAACTGGAGTAAATACATAGATCGAAGCGTAGACCGTATTTGGTTCCGGTATTTACACGTTTTCCAGTATCAAATTATGAAGGTTTGCGATGAGAAGTGCTGTCCACTTAAGAATAGATATTCTGCACAAGAATGTGAAGTAGGAAGCAACACGACCAAGTCGTATTGTTACATTTATGTATTAAGGAATTTCCTATGAGGCGGCACGAGATTATTTTGGATACAATATACTGTAGCCAGGGATGTGTGTCTTCAGAACTCCATAACTAGAATTTTCTCAGTTCCTATTCAGCAAAAATACCTTAATTCACTCGTTGTAAAGCCAATCACCAACTGAGGAAAATAACTGTTCAGCTTTTTAGATCTCCAAACTAATTCCCTGTGTAACGATTTTACTTCCGGATTGAAATGTATCATGTGTTTAACCAATCTGATGCCTCCATTTTTGACAAATCGGTGATAATCAGTATACCCAATAGAAATGATGCATGATTAGACCAATCAGTGAGAACTTACAGCGTATATATACAACCATCCTATCATTCTGAGGGAGTTTTTCAATCTGTGAACGGCTCAACCGGTCTTCTGGCGAAACTCTTCGGTTAGAGTTCTACAGAACAGGGATTTGAGCTGTGTCGGAAAGCAACAGAATTGTTAGCTAGACCACTCAGTTCTTAACCCTGCTTCTGTAGCTTGTGTCTTGGTGACTTCATGGTGTCTTTGTGACTTAATTAGTGTCTTGGTGACTTTCAGCTGACCGGGTATTATACTTCTATAGTGATTTGATAGTTGTCTGTCGTTGATTGTGGTAGCAAACAGAATTGTTTGTTTAAATCCATAGTCTACAGCTAGTTGGTTATAGGGTGATTTTGTATCTTGATTCTTTGATTGTATTTCTAATCATATAGCCCAGAGGAAAATATTATATAAGTATACAATCCGGATTGATTTTAGGTAACCGGATTTGGTTTGGTTTTTTTAACATATTGTTTATGTTCCGAAGCGTCGTCTGCTGAAGAGAATTTGAGAACGTAAGTGTTGTATTTAATTTTTACTTGATTCTTAGGAAGGAAACCTAAGCGAACTCACGAATTATAAACTGATTATTTTATTTGTAACTTGAAAAACCGTTACACCTGCAAATGGTTGACATTTCGTACCGGGTGCATGCTTCACCATCATATGTCAAAAATTTACCAATGTATATCCACCTACTTTTTGTGTTATTTTACCTCCAGGTCCCGTCTGTAACTTGCATATTCACTGTGTAAAGTCAACACAACAATCATAGCCGCAAGTTTCGCATTTTATTTCTGATTCGCATGTACTTAACATTAAAGGCCTACATATTGCATACCAATTTTAACAAGAGACATCCCTCTTACTAATGATAATCATTAAAAATCATTTCATAATCTAAGCACGCTCATAAGCCTTCAAGTACAACAACTCTCAATTTTACAAAAATATTGACTGGTTACTTTATTCGAAACTGTCCTTCGCTACCTGACAATTTGTCGATGGTTTGATTTGAAAACGGTTGTCGCACAGCTTGACCTAAATGGATGTCGCAGGTTCTTGTTAATAAATTATGCTCAATCCCTGGTACTGATTTAAGGTAACTCCAGTGTCTTTCGGATCCGGTTCTTTTTTTACACGGCGTGCTAAATTTCCGGTTATAATTTTGGCACACAACAAGCGTTTTAAAATAATTATGGTTTGGTCAAAAAGTGGAAAATTTGTTAAAATATAGCATCTCCGTCGTTTAGAGGGATCGGAGAAAGCAAGGAAAGCAGCGAAATGTAAAAAGGTAAATGAGTGTGTTATATAATTGAATGTACGTATTGTATGCATTCTCCTCCAACAATTACACTGCGTTTATGTAGCTTGACGACCTCATGTGTCCTCCGGGACAAGGAGAGGATAAAAAAGTCCTTGTGTAATTAAAACTACATAACACTGATTGGTGTTTAATCTACATATAAATATGTTTAAAAAATGGGATAGAAAGTATTTGACGGAAAAGAGAAGGGGGTACTACTGCACTCAACTATATGAGTTTTTTGGCAGTCTCGACCTTAATTTTATTTGTATAATACAGTTTCAATGAGTATATCAGTTTAAGTGACTGTTAGGTTGTGTCTTTTTGGTACATTTCATTTTTTCCCAAAGTTAACAAAAAACAACTTGTAAAATTTACATTTTCAGTATGGGGGTACACATGTTCAAGAGACTATCAAGCAAAAACTAGATGGTCAATTTTGATAAACTATGTTTTTTTTGTTAACACAATATGTAACTCTTAATAAATATTCTTTAAAAAATGTATGTAAACAGAATAATTTTTTAGAATTTTTCAAAAATATGCAATTTTGTGATTTTTTGGGGAAGGTCGTGGTAAGAAAAAAAGTAATATTTTTTATATTTTCTGTAGAAAATCAATAAATTTTTTATGATTTAATGATAATCAATTGATTTGCTTAAATTATAACCTAACATGATGTATTTTGGTGCATAATTTAATAAATTATCAAATCATGCGTCATGGTGTTAAATTTTGGCTGTTAAGTTTTTGGACCTTGTGAGCTGAAGCTCACTGTAGGAAAACAAACGTGCAAAGGTATAAATATTTTGGTCTCTATAGTAAGTTTATAAGTTTTTTTAACTATTAAAATTAAAAAATGTTTGGTTTGACACGGATTTCTAAAACACTGGAGTTACCTTAAGCTACAATGATTCTATATTTTGAGGAATTATTATGGTAATAAATAAAACCTTTAGTGCAAACACACTCACAAATAGTTCATAATTCATTCGCAACATCGCACGGTAATTTAGAATATTTGAATAAAATGAAATTAAAAGTAATTTTTAATTAATAAAATTAGATATTTAAATTACAATGTAAACGAAAGGTATCCAGAACTTTGAGTTTACAAATTATATAAATATCTTCGAACAGGTAAAGTTACTCTGTATCTACCATGAAGGTAAAAGTCGTGGGGTTGGGGAATCGGTGGGATTTTCGATGTTTATAATGAGTGAGTAAATCATGCATAACAATGAATTTTTCATCAAATTTATTGTCTTTACAAATAAATTAGCGTAGATCAGGCAGACCATGACTTATTGGTGAACGTGAATAGGATAAAGTGTTGATATTTTAGACACTTTTGTGCGTATATCGGAAATACTCACCGTTTACCTCGGTAGTAATGTTTAATAACAATCGCTTCAACGAAAATTCCGGAGTTGTAAGGACCCCGCTCTTTGGGCGCCTGCTTATTATCAGTTTTATACCGTAGGATGTTTCCTATTTGCCTCATCTTGTTCAGATTGAAAAAAATGCTTGTATGCAAGAGGTAATGAGATTGAATTTTAAGTTCTATGCCAGCTTGAAAATTTCTAGGTTATAAGTCATGGTCATTTCCCATTATTTAGGCGGGGCCATTTGAGATGGTCACCAAATTGCAAAAATATTTTAATCAGGCTATCGCAATTATGATCACATATTAATTTCAGGCAATTTTAAACCCGGAGTAAAATTAAACTTTGGCAAAATAAGATACATATAAAAATACAATTCAAACAATTAAACAATCCTGAAGCAATATCTTTAGCATTTTTAAGTCTACCATTCTTTATTGATAAGCTTGATTAGAGAATCACTGGGATGTTGGACAGAAAGAAATTCCGTTGTAGTACCATACTAACAATGCTTTTGGAAATGCATTCTAAATGCATCCATGACTCGCACCCGAGTTTGTCACACTGCATCCAAAACACCCGCTCACTTTTCATATCATTCTCTTACATCCACACTGAACACAATAGAGTTTTTTGTAGATCTTTTTATTCCCTTTGGGGTTGTTTTTTTTAATTTCTCTCTTTTGTTTTCTTTTTTCCCTTCTCTATTTCCCCTCTCCCCTCAGTAGCAATCTTTTTCTTTTGTATTTTTTCAATTGATGTTAACAATCAGTGTGATGTAATTTTTCTTTTCTTTTAAGGTACAGTGCTGCCGAATTTTGTTATTTCGGAGAAAAAGTTACTTTGATCTCTGTGGTTATCGGCAAATCAAAGTTTAACACTGACGCAAGATGAAAAGGTCATCAGTGGTAGCAATGCTAAACCTCCCATCTGTCAAATTCGGATCAGCAGACAGCAAAGTTACTTTTGCAATCAGTGTTCCAGGAGTAGTGCTGCCAATGGAGTTTGTCAAATCAGATGGTGGAACATACAAGCTCAGAATGTCGGTTTGGCTAATGAATTTAGAAGCAGATGAGACACTTGTAGACTGAGAGGAAACAGAAGTAGATTGAATCTCAGAATAGGATGTGGCAATGGAAGAACACGCTTAAGGAGAAAAACTTCAGAAGAGGTAGAGGATGTACAAATGGCTGGTGCTGAATTTCAAGATGTGGCAGGTGAGTTTGTCATACCACTTGATGTGGAAGCACTAGCAGATGAAGCAGCACTTCGAGTCTGAGATAAAGGATTGTCATATGGAATGCTGATGCTGTTATAGAAAGCTTGGTTTGAAATTGCACTATGATTACTAGAAAATATACCCATGTCTTAAATCCAGGTTTGATGTTGGGAGTCGCAGAAGATTCCCAAGCAGAAAATAAAGCTGGTCAGGTTGTCTGTCTTATTTTTCAGGTTGGTGGGGTTCTTGCAAAGATACTCTGAGCAAACTTTACTGTAGGACCAAATTAGGGGGCCATAAACAGTTTTATTAAGTGTTCTTGTCATGGAGATCAGAACGAAAATTCATTATGATAATATGAGGGTGTCTTTATTTTCGTGCTGTTTAAAGATTCCCGTCACATTTCAGCAGAAATATTTGGAAAAAAAGAACTTTAAAAGCTATAAAAGTAGCAATGGAATTTATCATTACTAAATAATGGTTTGTTGGTTAAATATCATTCTCAAAATTTTAAGGTAGACCAGATTAGAATTTTGCATTCTTTATCTCCTTCTGATATTGAGATTCCCTTGGTGTTACCGTAGAAAAGTGGGTATTGAGGTGCAGGACTTTCTGTTGAATGTTTGTGTCTTATGAGTAGAAAAAAAGAAATTCCCATTATCTTGTAGTTACTACATATCCTTTTATTAAAAGTATCCTTTTTCAAAAGATATTTGTTTCTAATGCTAAGGTATTGAAGAAAAGGCTGAAATCATCTTATTTAAAAAAGTGAATTGTGTCAGCATTCTTTAATTTTAAAAACACTAAAACACAATACATTTAGATTAATAGATAGCTCCTAAATGCGAAGATGGAAAATTAAATAAAACATTACTTTATTATTCCATTCACCTATACTCTTTACTTTTATCATCTATGCAACTCGGAGAAGTACTTTAAGCTCCTTATTGCTAGGATTTTTTTTCAATTTTGAATGTCCTTTGCGGCTGCTGATATTATATTCTGATTTTCTTCTGTTTTTCAAGAAAAAAATACCTGTAGAAAGGTGAGGGTTCAACATAGTAAGTTTACAAAACTTTTTATCATTTCTTCTTAACTTTTTGCCAGTGATTAATAACTCATGTGATGTCACACTCCATGCATGTACATTGTTTAAAATACATAATATGTAATTGGTATGGGCTGTTCCAGGAGATACTGTGCACAGCGCTGCACTAGATTTATATTTGGGCCATGGAGAAATTAAAGTTTACACAATTCCTAATTTATCTTCCCAAGCCAAGCGCTTCTAATTCGCTCCGCTTCATACAAACTCCTAACCGAATAGGCAGAGTTCGACAGGTTAAGAAACTCCGTTCTCTGTAGCTAATAAAAGAATGGTCTGATATTTTATCATTTTGAAGTTGTTATCAAAAATACTCCACCAAAGGAAATTTCAAAATTTTGATTATTGTCTTGAATTTTACATCTGAAGTCTATAGGCAACGCATGTTTTATTAAGATATTGTAAAAAGTAACTTGAAATTCATGCAAATATCTTAGTGAATATATGCGTAAATATAAAATTTAGTACTCTCATTACATTGCTCAATTGTAAACCCGCCTTTGTTTTGTCTGTTCGGTCAAGGGTTTGTGAGAAGCGGATCGGATCAGAAATCCTTGACTTCAGAAGATGTTCTCCACCCCTCTTCAACTTATTACATTTTCCTGAGAAATTACCAACTCAAACAGCAAGTGACCAAGGATTGTCAAAGATTTGAAGGAATAAATGATCTTTAGTTTGCTGACCCATATTATTGCGCCGTCATGTCCAATAGCCCATTTGATGGTATGTATTTCCCCCCATTTCTTTGGTAGTGTTATGAACTGTCGGGAATTCTGTAATTTTGCGTTGGTAATTATGTTATACTCTGCAGCATTGTGATTAACTTTTTTCCTAAACAAATTTCGTATACTTTTGCTTTGGATGTTATTCTGTTCCATGCACGTTAGATAACGTTGGTAAGGGTTGTTCTAGAATACATTTTCTTTGTGGAGAAGTTTGTAGATTGGGAAGAAGCCAAATGATCATGAATTCCACAAATCAAGATACTACTCTTTTTGAATAGTTTATCAAGTATGCCAAACAGTTAAATTAATTAAATCATGTATTCATTTAATTTTAATTTGTCGATTTTATTTATTAACCCATTAAATACAGTTAATAAACGAGTCGAATTTGTACACTAAAAATTATTATAATGTAAGGGGTTCAGGATGCAAGGTCTTGTTATTTATCGCACACTACTAACACGTTGATGCTGTGAAAGCTTTTCTTGTTAGAATATGCCTTCTCTCTTGAAAAGGTGCTATAGTGTCGTGTTGTAAATGTTGACTTTACCGAGTGGTACTGCCACCCATTAAATTAAACATTTTCAAGATGACACTGTTATTCTGACGTGCGTGTAATCAATGCACCCGATTGCATTTGAAAATCGAACCTGCTGATACAATCCATTATTTATGGCTGCCCTTGTGTCCGGTGTTACTGGCCACGTGCACTTGATGAATTGTCCGGCCCTTGCAAGAATTGCATCTGTTACATCTTTAACAACCCTAACGCCGTTCTCTAATTTTGATTTAGTTTTAAATTTATGATTTTTAGATTTCAAACTCCCCAATTTTTTTTGTCAGCTAAGTGCCCGATAAGCAGAAGAATACTTTTGCTAATAGTGATTTGGACACTTGGCTATCGAAGAAAAACGCTCAATTAATTTATTATCAATTGAATATTTTAACTAAGGAAATGTAAATACCGAATGTGTCCCCCATAACTTTGAGAAAGCATCTGCTGCTTCAAAATCTTATGCAAATAATATCTGCTGAGTCACTGATATGGCATGACTTCTCTGTTGGTCTCTGCGGTTCATTTTCTAGTCTGTTGAAAAATTCTATTTTATTCCTACTTAATCTATACTGCCTTCTTAATTCTACATCTGACCAGTCTTTTAGGGGGTCAGTAGCTGCTCGGAAGCAGCTTTTTTTTTAAATCTGAGGTGGCTGAAGTGTCAAGCAATCGACCATATTGAAATCACGGTGTTCAGTATTTTACCAATGCGTTAAGTTTAAACACAGGTGCATGCTTTTAGCATCCGGAAAGGGGGGGATACATATACAAAATTAAATTATCATGGAGTTGCCTCCCCCATCATATTTTTGGGAGCATGATCAATATCAAAGTGAATATAAAGAAGTAATGAAATTAGTGTGGAATGATTTTTTGTATTTGGTGGGTTTATTATTTTCGTCGCATTCTCCCTGCTCCGCGGGCGATGAGAATTTATAGGTTATCTGAGTCACTCAGGAGACCTATTGCTATCTGTTTTGTCCGTCGTCGTAAGTCGTTCTAAACTTTTGAACATGTTTACCTTCTTCTCTGGAACCACTGAACCAATTTCAACTAAATTTGGCATATAGCGTCTATGGATGAAGAGGAGTAAAAATTATGGAATTCCTGGTCCCTGCCCCCTGGGGCCTCCGTCGTGGGGCTTAAACCCTCAAAATTAATGCAATTTTAAAAAAATCTTATTCTTTACTACTGGACATCAAACAGTCAAACTGCTGTCATGATTGTAATAAGCATTGAGCTTTGGGCCAAAATTGTAAAATTCATGGGCCCAGGGTAAGGGGTTCTGGCGCTAGAGTAGGGCTCAGCCTCTTATGACTATATAGTGAAAATACATTAAGTCTTTAAAACATCTTCTACAAAATTGTGAATTTCATGGCCTTTCAGTCAGGGGTGCTGGTGTTAGGGCGGGGCTCTAATGATTATATAGCACAATACATTAATTCTTTGAAAATCTTCTCCTCTACTCCAGTGTATTAAACCCATGAATTAAGTACATAGTTATGATAAGGGAAAATGCTTCTTCTAAAATTGTGAATTTCATGGTCCCTTAGTCAAGGGTTCTGGTGTTGAGGCGGGGTTATAATAATTATTTAATGAAAATACATTAGTTCTTTGAAAATCTTCTCCTCTGTTCCTAGGTGTTAAGCCCATTAAGTAAGTACATAGTCTTGATAAATGGAAAGGCCTTATCCAAAAATGTGAAGTTTTGGGCCCCTGGGTCAGGAATTCTGGTGTTACGCCGGGGCACTAATGATAATATAGAGAAATGCATTTATTTAATTCTTCAGAAATCTTCTCCTCTGTTCCTGGGTATTAATCCGATGAATTAAGTACATAGTTATGATGAGGAAGATTTTCTCTTCCAAAATTGTGGATTTCATAGCCCCTTGGTCAGCAGTTCTGGTGTTAGGACAGGGCTCTAATGATAATATAGGGTAGATAGGGTGGTGTAATTACTTTTTTGTATTTAAGATTTGTTCAATTATGTCACAATATATTATGCTACAATTTTTTAAATAATTTTCAATAATTTGTTTTAAACTTTAAAAAGTTTATTGGATCAAATAATCCCGGAATATTAAAACTGATTTCATTAGCCCTGTAATTATAATGCACATTAATATACATTGCAAAAGCCACACTGCAGTTACTCAGGTGACCGATAAGGTCCGTGAGCCTTTTGTTTATGATTTGCGGACTTAATTTTTTAATTGCTTATATAGTGTTGTTTGGTTAGTCTGGTCCTCCCACTTTCAAAGGCGATGGTACGTACCCAAATGAAAACACGTAACCATTTTGTTATCTTTAACCCCAAGTTTAACACAGAATTAACGCGGGGTTTGAGTTTACCACCTTTCAAAAAACCGGACCCAGGACTATAATTCAACACCAGATTCAATTTTGACATTGTATAAGCGTTTCCTACTTTAGGAGCTTTTGGTAGCATCATCTTCGCTAGCCAAGGGTTTCTGATCCGCACCGCTCCTCACGAACCCTTGGCATATCGTGCTATCAAAGGTCGGGATTTTTTTCCTGGATTCTGATTGGGGTTTACTGAAACCGGTCGACCAATCAAAAAGATGCAAAACATATCTGATTTAATCGACAATGTTTTCGTACTGTTTATTCGCTAGTGCCTCTAACACGAATAGCCAAAAACCCGTATTTTTCTTAGTCTTTCTGTTTGAGCCTTCATGATACATGTAGCTTGCATTCCTTGCAATGGTGCAATAACAAGTACCACCTAATCTGTGTATCAAGAGAGGCATGCACTCATTGATGAAGGATTTTCCGCTCCAAGTCTTACAACCTTCGAATGAATTCGATCTATATGTAACATTTAACAATATTCCCATTTATTGAATACTTACGCTGGGCATTAAAAGGTACTTTCAACATGTCAATATCAATGTCTATGTAGGCTGCCATTACTGCACCAGTGACGTTGAAAGTACGGCATCTTTCATTATTTGGCTGATTTATAAATAGGCTGGCCGATCACGTGACGAAAAATAAATCCCGACTTTTGATAGCACGATATGCCAAGGGTTAGTGGGGAGCAGTGCGGATCAGAAACCCTTGGCTAGCGAAGATGGGTAGCATTGGCTGAACATGAAATAATTTCTGATGCAGGCGCGTTTTGCATTTGTCATTTAAAATATATGTTTTTTTTTCTAATGAAATATTATACTGCATACTGTTGAATCATTAAATTTCGTAGTGACTCAATTTTCGTGGAATTCGTGGGTATCTCTCATCCACGAAGTTAACATCCACGAATTAATGAATTAGGGTAATAAAGTAATATTTCCTTTAAAGTTTAAGATAATAAACGAAACTACGCCCCACGAACCTGTAAAATTTAACCAATCCACGAACATTTGTCTCCACGAAATTTAAAGAAATCAAAGTATATCCCAAAATGTTGTTCCCAAAATGTTTGGGCCACATGTCGTAGCTAGTAAATAGTAGGTGGCTAGTAGCAGGTTTGTCATTCTATGGGAAAATATGAGTTTATGTGCCGTCCGTAAATATGGCTTTCTGTAATATGCTGTTACATGTAGATATTTAGTATCGGATGAACGGTGCGTTCACATGCAAGACTGTGCCAAAAAATGTCGTAAAGTCCATGTCACAGATTGACTAATCTTGACGAATCTTAATCCATCTTTCTTGATACAATCGTTATCCGCGCAGATGATCAATAAATTCACCAGGAGAATTTTGTTAATGCTCTCCATCACAAAAATCTTGTAAAACCATCATTAGATACATGTAGGTGTGGATTTGTCCTCGTTGATTGTGTACCCAATCAGACTTCGAGAACGTTGCAAATATGTTAGACGTAATCGAGTTCTAAAAGCATTTATTACAATATACACAGAATGGCTGCTATACATCATCTGGTATTTGTTATCCTTTTTTAGTCAGTACTTTGACATAACGAGTCGTCCGTTGCATGACCAGAAGCAGATGCTGTAGTCTTTGAAGGAAAAGGATGATGAGTTCTGTTTCCATAGTTGGATCAGGCGGAATCCTTCTTAATCCCATTGGTTCATTTTTTAATAATAGCTTTTGGTACCGCGCCTAAACTGCATAGTAGTTCACTGAAATGACAAAATGATGCTTATTTGCTCGCACCTAAGGGATAATCATTAAACCAATTTATTTTTTTAAACAATTGAAAAAAAAAAATATTAAACAACAATACGGAGCAGTTGTGATTACTTACTGGTTCCATTGCTCTATCAAGTCGACTTTATGTGTCTCCAAACACAGAAGCCAATAAAACCCAAGACCGACAGGCCTGCTATGACGCCAAAAATGACAAAAAATATGATGTCATCAGCTCTGAAATAGACAAGATGGTACTAGGAAGTCTGAAGTATTACGAATTAAGCAAATTGGAAAATTAAACAATGAGAGCGGATTCAACATAATGATAAAAATTTAAAGCTTCACGTTCAATAAAAATTTAGAATTTTTATCATGTCTCGTTTGGACAAGTTAGTGAGTTGTTTCAAGTAATGACAGCGCCAAAATAATTACATGTCATATACATGGATTTCTTGATACTCGAAGCATTCAGATTATATAAATGTATGCTCTCATTAGCAAGACGGAGAAATGTTCCCACGAACTAGTATAGAACCCACTGGCATTATCTTAACAAGGCGAGTAAGCGTACAGGTAGAGAAAGAGATACAGACAGACAGACAGACAGACAGAGACCATCCATTGCGATTTATATCCTTATATTCCTAATTAAACGCGAGGAATTAAAGGGGGATGGTCAAGATTTTGGTCAAATTTTATTTTTCTGCTTTGATTATTTACAATGCTTTAGGAATGCATTTCTAGTAATCAAATAAAATTTGAGAGTCAGTCGTAGATTAAAAGCAAGATACAGGGCTCACAATTCTTTGTCATGTAAACAAGGCTCGTTTTTGTTTACATAGGTTCAATATACCAGTAAAATATCTTTTTTTAATTTGATTTGTCTATCTTCTTATTCATTTTAAGAATAAATAGTTTCTAACATTTAATACATTCATTATAGGTCTAAAACTAGTATTTACACTTCAACATTCAAAATGTATACAACGGCTTTGTTTACATTGCAAAGAATTGCAAGCTCTGTAACTCGCTTTTAACTTAAACGAGTGACACTCAAATTTTCGTTGCCTATGAAAAGTGCCTTTCTAAAGCATTGTAAACATTAAAATCAGAAGAAAAAAATTGACCAAAATCGTGACCATGCCCCTTTAATATCCGAATAAAATCGCGAGAAGCACATATCGCGGATTTTAAAAATATCTGGGTTTTTTTACAGATGTAAACTATATGAACTTCAAACTATGATGAAAGTAAACGTTTGCTGTTTTATGTTTTCGCTATTTGATGCAAAACAGTTGAGTTGCGAAATTAATGACTCGCGTAAAATAAGGAATTTACAGTGGTCTACAGGATGAAGCTCTGCCATTTAGTCAACTGAATGGTAACTGAAAGGTCTGGAAAGATGACTAAATGGCATAGCTCTGCCATTCAGTCACCTTTTAGTTTCCTTTCAATTGACTGAATGGCAGAGATTCATCCTGTGTCGATTCATTTTTCGAAAGATTCCAGAAGAACGTTAACCTAGATGAACAACAGTATTGATATCCCTCCTCTCCACAGCAGTAGGGATTGTCTGAAGACGTGCACAAGAAACTCCTTTTGTTCAATATAGTTCCATTCCCACTTATATTGTAGCTATTGCATTTTTCTGGCACTGGCTCAGCAGGATCAAAATCTTGACCATCAGTATTGTGTAAGGAAACTGCTTAAAAGAAATATTTAAAACAAATCATCAAAATTAATTATGTTATCGAGTAAAACTCTTAACACTTATCTATTTAATATAAGAGTAATTATACCTAACGCAAGAACTTCCGAGGTGTGAAAGGAAACTGCTTATAAGAAATATTTAAAACAAATCAAAATTAATAATGTTATCGAGTAAAACTCATAACACTTTTCTATTTAATATAAGAGTAATTATACCTAACGCAAGAACTTCCGAGGGGTGCAATGTATTTTACCCGTGAATATACATGTATGTGCACATTATCAGGAAATTCTGATTCCATTATTTTGCTAGGAATTTCTGTACTTTTGAACTAAGAAATTTGGCCATATATTGAATATTGTAATGAACTATTTGCCAGCCCAACTCCTCTCGCTCATTCATAGAATTAATTAAGGTATTTGGAACACAATGTGAAAATGTGCACATTACCGGGAAATACTAATTCCATCTTTTTTCTTAAAATCTTGGCCCTTTTAAACATAGAACTCTGACCATACATTTTGGATATTTTAACGAACAGTTTGTCAGCCCAACTCCTCTTTCATTTCTTCATGGAATTAATCTTGTAAAACAAACTGAATAGGTATATATTTGGAACACAATGTAAAAATTTGAGGAAAATACCGATTCCATTATTTTTTCTAAATATCTTGGCCCTTTTAGCATCGAAGTTTGACCATATGTTGGATATAGTAATGAACAGTTTATCATTGCATTACTTTTAAACTGCTAAAAAAGCTTTTTAAAAAACTAAAGGTATTTTGTACAATGTACGTACATGTACCTACACCTGAGGTGTATTTACAAGCACATGAAACGACGCTTGGCAAAAATCATGTTTTTAGTTTTGAAAAATTGTGTTTTTAATTGTGACCAAAAGCGTTTAAGGAAAGGAGAAATATCCCGTTCTCGCACATTTTAACCCATATGAACACATTCATCCCAATGGAGGGGACATTCTCTCCGATTATCTCCGCTTTTAAATTCTAATCGAAAAATCTTCTAATAACTCCTTTTTCGATTTCTGATCATCTAATATACGATCAAGATGTAAAGATAAAAACTGCTTGATTCGATTTTTTTTTAATCACAGTATCAAATAAATTTTCTGTACAAACCAATTTTCTTATAAAAAATATAGAATACTATTATCTATTAACACAAGCAGTTTCGGTGTCTTTTAAGAAATTAAATTTTTTTTAAGTAAGACTAATAATTTATGTAGGATAACGGGGAAAAAAACGAGCGCCATAAGCGAGTCAATAAACAATGGATTTATGCAGCCTGATTTTTATTCTTTATTTTTTATATAATTATTATTTTAGCATCAATTGCACAAGTAGGCTTTAGAAAAATATGCGAAACGTGTGCACTGGTTAACTTTAGATTTGGAAAACATTTTTAATGCATACGTGTTTTTTTTAAGCGAATGACAAAGTAGATAATTATACAATCAAACTTGTCTAGCTTCGTCATCGGGGGCGAATCTTACAGGGGGCGAAACAACGCGTAAACATTTGTTTTGTAAACAAACTTTCCAAACAGCAATCGGGAAAGATACTTAGTCTACATATACAATACTCGTCGTTTTACATCATGTAAGTCATACACATCTGATAAACAATCGGACCAACAATGATAAACTCATTAATGAATTTTGAATAGTTACATGTAATTGTTTTCTCTTTTCTTTTACCTGCCATATATCCTATATAACACGTTAATATGTATGTAAAGGTAAAAGGATTTAGAGGGTTGACAAGGTAAGATAACGAAAGACACAATATAACGTAATTAAGGGATTAAATCGTCGAGTAAACATTAAAAACAAAACTAAACTTTGTAATTAACTTCAGTATATTACATTATAAATGCATGGCTTACCAATCACAAAATCAACAATCAATATCCACCATTTCATTCTGTAACGTGTCCAATACTAGCTGTTAATTTAATGTCCGAGAATGTAGACTGTGATTGTTGTTTAAATCTACTGACAATCCGGTCTGCCCATAGGGCGAAAGTGCTTTTATTATATGAATGTCCCAACTTGGCAAACATTTTTTTAAAAAACCGCATAGAATGTACGTGTAGAGGAATGCAGGTTGAGAAAATTCTTAATTTCAGGTAAGCTATGGACTGGTGGGTTTTTTTTTTACATGAAAAAGCGTCAATGCATTCCAAACTGCTTCAAAGGTTATTTGATGTATAGAACATTGTTTGAATTATAACGGACATTTATGGTAGGTCGTGGGTCATTCTTTTTAACGCCAATGCTCGGCATGAAATTATCATTGAAATATTTATAGTGTTAAATACTATTAGTAACTAATATCTATTCTTTAAGTACTAATCATACATGTAAGTAGGAAATGCAGTTTGTAATTCATCATAATTAAGTTGGCAATCAACAAGAATTAAGTGGGGCGTTATTTTGTAGCCTATATGAAAGTTCAAACTCTACATAATATAATTAAGTATCAGTGATGTAGTCTCAGGCGAGAGAGAGAGAGAGAGAGAGAGAGAGAGAGAGAGAGAGATGGATATGAACTGATAATTAAAAGTTTAGTCCTTCGCTTTAGCGATATTACTAATTCATTAACAAAGAAAAAATTCCAAGCATTAATTAGTAATTATATTATGTAAACATTCTAGCAAAACGATAAATAAGGACGCTCGAGCACATTCGAGAAATTATATTTTCTTATTTGTAAAGATCTTTTCAAATAACCAAATAAAAGTCCAAGCGACATAATTACCCAGATTTCGAGAAAAGATCTCAAAATTAAGTTTTCAAAAAAAAAGAGATGAGAACAAGGGGGAAAAAAAAGGAAATAATAGACCAATCCTTACGATTTCATGTACATGTATTTGAAAATGAAATTTGTTCAAGAGATGGCTGGGATGCAGGCTTGGTGAGCTTTACGACAAGCCTTTTTACCTAAAACAAATTTGAAACGCGCGTAAGAAAAAAAATTATGAAAAAGCAAAATTATTATTTAAAAATATGAGAGTCTTCAAAGAACATACCCAGTAAAACAGTGTATTCAGACCACTAAAGGCATGTGCAGGTTCTCTTTACCTCCTTTACTTCATATTGACCTCGACCATATTGTTTTTTATGAGTTGCATCTAATGTGAAGAGGATAGTGGATGTGCGAGTTCAAAATAATATTGAAAATTCGGTAAATTAAGACCAGCGGGAAAAATCACAGACATCAGTAAGTGCCATTCAAAGTTGAGGTGCATGTTTCTTTCTCTGTATTGGAGAGTACGACAAAAACGTAAGGGCCATTTCTTCCTTAAAAGTTTAGATTGGACCAGCGGGGTCAGTATGAAAAAAAACCCCGAGATATCTGTTAGCCGATTCTCACTAATGATACCCTTGCTTTAATGTGAATACTTTTATACAAAATAAGCAAAATAGACATTTATCAGGAAGTTAACAACAAAGAAGATGGGGGAACAAGATAGCGCAAATGCCCATTTGGTTTAGTCGTAAAATACAATTTCAAATTTAATTTTTTTTCAACTAAATATACTATATAATGTTATAATACATGTTTACAAAAGTACAATTTCTAAATATATTCAGTTTTGAATATTTAAAAAAAAACGGTAAGAAAAAAAATAAATTCTAAAGTTTAGGTGGTATCGAACCCACAACCTAAAAACCCTATCTTTATAATGTGACCTAATGTCTGCTGTTCTAACCACTGAGCCATTTCAGTCACAACAAAACTCCATTGTTAAATGCTATATGCGACTTCAACCACGAATTTACGGACTTGTATTATTTTTCTAAAACGTTCAATTGTTGCGATACAAAATGACATTTTTAAAGTATAGTGGGTCATCTCTCCACGTTTTCGTTGATTGAAATCGGTTTGATTTCCTTTAAACCTTATATAGACTATGAAAAAAATATGGAGCTCAGACCCACTCTATAAAAGAAAAGGCATTGAAGTTCTAAAAATAATACTATTTGGAGGTTTTGTTCCAAATATTTAACTTATGTAAGGGTTATAAATCGATGTTATGATAAATATACATTGTTTTCAATAATGTAGAAAGGAATTATGAAATTTGTTGATCTTTTAATTTTATAGTATCTTATCTATCCTCATATAGGCAGTTTACACGCCTTATTCACCCATCTTCTTTGTTTTTAAAAATTCCACCATATGGAATGCGTTACAAAAAGCGTGCTAAAATTAAAGTATCTGCAATTAATAGTTGCTTAGAAATCTTAGAACATTAATTTTATAGGCATTGCGCCTGCTGTTTAATCTAATTGTATTCATTTATACTTAATTAAAATACTTATTAAATTCAAATAATCAAGTTTATGGTCCCCATCCCAAGAAATGGTAAGACAGTGCATGTTGCAATTTGGCAAAACAATATTTAACATTTTACTTTGTTTATTCAGTAAATGGAAAGTTTTGACAAAAACAAATGTCACACCATATAACCACATCATAGTTTATCGTAACATAAAACTCTAGCTCCTTAAAACCTTTCACAAAATAAAACAGTTTACAGGTCAGGGTGTTGAAAAGTGCAAAAATGACATAAAATATCACAGAAATTCAAACAAACATTACCAAAGAAGATCTCTTATGCAAGACTTAGGCGAATTAAAATTAGATCTAGACGAATGAAGCTAGTACAACACTTATTTGGCAGAAAGGGAAAAAGAAAATAATCATGATTGCAAAACCAAATATATAAGAATTAAAAATAAAGATGATTCCTTTAGATATGCTTTGTAGCTTTGAAATGCTATGAATGTTCCGAGCTCGCATCCAGTCAATAAGGGCACTTACATGTAACAAAAAGATCGTTTTACACGTAAATAAATTTATGTTTTCATTAATAAAAAGTATATTTTTTATTGTTAGTATCCATTTCAAATTGCTAGCAATGAACCTTTTTATATTTTTTATTGTTAGTATCCATTTCAAAATGCTAGCAATGAACTTTTGTTAGGTCCTATGCCAACTTCAAATTTTCTAAGTCATAATATAGGGGCAAAGTAGAGATCTTTCAAATGCTCTTCATCCTTATGTCCATTACATAAGCGGATTCCGAGAAAATGAAAACCACCATCTCGACGACGTTTACTTGTAATTTTTCCTAAGTTGTTCATAGCCTCTGCTCATTTATTTTTTTCTCCCAATGTAATCCTTTTTTTAGAGTATTTAATGGTATATCACAACACTAGTAAACGTTAAATGTATTTTATACATGTATCTCATATGTCTGATATTCTCTCTATAATCAGTACTTTGACCCAATGAGTCGTCCGTTGCTGGAGCAGGAGCAGATGATGCAGTCTTTAATGAAAAAGGCACATGAAAGTTCCGGGTATCCAAGATGATTATTATTGATAATGAAGATTCCTTATGACCTCATTTTGATTCGTGTGCTTACACTGCAAACTGGAGCAATAAGACGAAAAATTGATGCATATGTACCCACATTTAAGGAAAAGTAGTACTTTAAAGGTACCCACATCTAAGGAATAGTAAAACTGTTACATATCAAGAAAAATAGGCATCATAATAAAAGTAAAAATCTATGTAAAAATTCATGTTTTATACATTTTAAACCAATATGCCGTCACGATGAGGGACTATTGTAAATACATGTACTTACTGGTTCCATTCAATCCGGCTCTGAGCACATGTACCACCTAATACCACAACCAATAAATATGAGTGTCGACAAGCCTGCTATGACGCCAAAAACGGCAAAAATTATGATCCTACTAGGTCTGAAAGACATTAGAGCAGTGCAGTATTGACTTTCCAATTACCAAAATAACATTTAACGGCCATACAAAGACTTTGAATTATATTTGAAATATAATAATTACTCAATTTCTAATATGATAATTTTGATTAAGGCCAACGATAACCTTTCAGTACAACAGTAATGCTGGCCATCCTCTCCACAGCAGTACGGGTAGTCATCAGTCGTGCAAACGAAACTCCATCTGAACAATATTGTGCCATTCTCACTTTTGTTGTAATTGTTGCACTTCACTGGCACTGACTCGGGGGGATCCAAATACTGACCGTTCGTATAAGCTATGGAAAATGTATTAGTAAAAAAGTGTATAAAGTGTAAAATATATCACTTTTATTCCATTATCATTTCTGTATTACAATTATTTCAATTTATCGATGTTGGTAATCATTTAAATTAATCATTTGACTCGGTGACCATTTTAATTTTTAAAATCTTTCGCGCTGAGGTTAGTTTTGATAACTATGGCATTGTTCAATTACTTTTTGTTTAGTTCACCTGAGGTACGGTATCTGATGTCGGTCGTGTGTTACATTTGAACATCTTCTGCTTCTTCTATAAAACTACGTCATGATTACAATGATCAGATTTGGTTTGTAGCATTTGTAGAAGGAAAGCAGACATTGTGAATCCCAGGGGTTATAAATAAAGTATATATTAAACTCGGATGCAATTTTAACAGTTTTTCTTCTCGACTTCTGGACACTCGTCAGCAGACAAGCAAAGCACATAGTGATGATCAGTAAGGAAGTCTCTACCATAAATTGAAAATTTATGGCCCAAGGGTCAGGGGTTCTCGGGAAAGGGTGGGTCTCTAGTAGGTATATATAATGACTCTTTTTTTTATATATATATGATTAATTTCTAGCCCTCTGATCGGCTCATATGCAACTATCTACATGTATAAAAACAGAACATTATATTCACCTGCACATGACAAAGGAGGTCAATATAACATTCGATTTTCTCTACATTGGACTAAAAATAGATCGTCTAATGAAATATAGCGTTTCTCAAATTGTTCGGGTATGGCTTCAAACTAAAATCTTCGTTTGATAAAACTGAATTTGATATGTCTGTATCAATTCGTCGCTGAATCATATAATAAAACAATTATTGCTATATTTTACGATTAATACGATGATTTAGCTACCCTCGAAGTACAATTCGGCTCGGTGAATAATGTACTTCTAGGGTAACTAAATCATCGTATTGACCTCAAATACAGAAATAATTATATATTGGTAAAAACGTTATTCTATACTGCTCGACATACAGCAGCAAACTATAAGCACCTACTTAAGCCAGGAAGGCTCTTTGTTGATTTGTACATAAAATACTTGAAGACAATGTGTATACTTTCAAAATCACAATAGAAGTATCCATTTGTGTTTCGTTTGCTTGTTTTTGTTTTTATTGATTATTTTTTTTGCGGCTTACATAAAATATCTGCACAAACAACACAATATTGTAACAGTAGCCTAAGGATGTTTTCTTAAACACTAAAAATATTCGCTTTAATAGATTAAAATTTTATATGAAGATGCACATGTAATTATAATTTTGTAAAATCGTGTAAATACTCGTAGGTTTTTTTTCTGTTATATAATTATATTGATAAAGACCTAACAAGATTCAGAATCGCTACAAGACTTAAAACCCTCATATTGATCCAATACTTATTACTATATTTACATTTACATATTTAAAACAATCTTCGAACAAAGAATGTTGAATAAATATTTATTTGCTGTGACCTTAAGTAATGTCCTATATATAAATTATGCCAATATAGAAGGGTTGCGAGGGTAGACGGACGGGGGTCTGAATAGGTGAAGCCTATTTACAACTGTAAACAGTTTTAAATACTTTTTGAAAACCTATTTCGGCTTATTTAAAACCCCGCCTCCTTTTATTTATAAACATAAAGAAAAGCGATATATATTATAATAGTTATTGACAAAAAAAAAAAAATAATAAACACAAGTGTAAACTCGGTAATTTACCTTGATGTCCAATTATCAATGCATCACCTACCTATGATCACAAAAGCCACAATTAATATCCACCATTTCATTCTGTGCTGACAATGTCCGAGTTTGTAAAGAGAAAAAAAAAATATGAAAACAGATGTTTTAAAGCTTGTTTGCCACACAACCAAGCTTACAACTTGTGTTCAACTGTGCAATTCTTATTTAATGCCCCAGTCACACATTCACGGATCAACTGCACGGTTCCACTACGGAATATTTTCCACAAATACAATATGTAGTGCCCTGTGGACTGTACTGTAAATTTTGTCGGTGCAATTTCATGTTGTATTTAAAACTCAAATTACTTAGAGGTTGAAGTAGCCAGGTATGACTGCATTCTTTTTTATTCAAACAAATAAGTTACAATGTACAGATTGTGCATTATACGCAGGCGCTTGTTTTTGTAATAAAATCAAAGTACAAATATCCGCACAGCAGGACCTAGCATCGATTTTGGAAGTGGGGGGGGGGGGGGGGGGACTCATCCAAAAATTCTTGACAAGCCAAAAATAAAACATTTTTGATAAAATAAGGAGATACCCCAAATTTACTCTAGAAAGAAGTTTTTCGCTTCCTTTGAGGCATCCCAGACGAGATTTTCACATAATATCACGGAATCGAAGACCCCTGCCACATTTTATTGAGTTTAAAGTTTGGTATATTTCCTGTTAGTTGCCGGTTAAAGCCTATCCGAGGTGTCAGGACTGTCTATATATACTATTTCTAGTTAAAACTTTGATATGTGGTCCTCTACGTTCTTACCTGTAAGTTTTGATATTTAACATTTTTTGTTGAAATAAATACTTACCTTATTTATTTTCTTCTTTTCTCTCTATTGTCCCCTCTTGCTTCTTTTATTCATACATCCAATACAATATCGCGCGTTTTTTTTAATTGAAAACTATTTCCTTTTAATTTGTATACGAGTAATGAAACAGAAGAAAAAAGCTGATTTCTTAAATGATGTACACGACTATCTGCCAATCGGATTAAAATCAGATCCTCGATTCGCTCTTTGTTTTTCTATTGTCGCTACACGAGGACAATAGAAAAACAAGGAGCAGATCGAGGATCTAATATTAATCAGATTGGAATATCTGTAAGATTTATGTTGTGTCTTTTTTTTTCTAACCAGAAATTACTCACAGCAAGAACAATCAAATGACTTGATGAAAATGAAATTATATCGAAACATTTAAAAGTGTTCTAACTTACATTTAAGTAATGCTTCGAATATTTGTCCGTTACAACTTCCGGCACGGAAATCGCAGGATTCTAAACAGTAGGGACCAATTTTACCAGGAATACACTCAAAACAGTGACCATTTTCCCTATGACATGTTTTATTTCCACCGCAGGTGTCTGGAAAAAAAACCCAGTTCTGTATGTTTTATCAATGACAAATTTTCACAAATTTTGAACGCGGTTCGTTTTTGGTTGACGTTACATAGTTACCTTTACAGGGTGTTTCACAAGTTTCTCCCAGAAATCCGTTATTACATCCATTGCTGCAATGTCCAGAAATTTGATCACATGTTTGATTTCTGCAATCTTTTGGGCATGAAAGGTTGCAATCAACTCCGAGGAAACCAGAAATGCATTCCTTACAACCCAGGACAGGATCACAGTTTTGACAATTTCGACAAGTCAAACTACAGTTTTTACCATAAGTATTTTTAACACACAGTTCACAATCAGGCCCGTGGTGGCCAGACATGCAGTTAGTACATCCTAGAAAAGAATCACAAAACGAGGTTTCACAATTCGAAGAACATTTCCTATCACATTTTTCTCCATACCATCCAGGGTTACAGCCCGATAGACAGACACCCGTGTACCCATCACATTTGTTGTCTTGACAATTTCGGCACTCTTTCTCACATAAATAGCCGTATGTTCCTAAGCTGCATTCTATATAAAAATGTATGTTATATATAACTCATTAGAGTTCGTAATTTTGTTGCTTTTTTCTATCTGTGATATTTCTAATACAGATAGTAAAACTGCAAATTTTGTTTGGGGTTTACACAAAAATGTTCGATATACATAATTATGTACGCCAATGTTTGTATCATTAACGTTTGAAAGTACATAATCTGATTTTTATTAAATGAAAATTGGAAAATCAACATGTTAATAAATTAATTGATTTATACAGAATCATTTTGCAGAAGATTTTATATATTATAGATTATATAGTGTATTTAGTATACAATTACGCCTACAATATATCGCTTGTGCAAACAACTGACATTGTAATGATAATCAAATTTGCCAAACAGGCATAATATTGAATTTTGGTTCATAATATTTATTGTTAAAATTAGTTACTATTGAATTTTCAATTCCTAATTTAGATTGCATTTCAGAGATACATCCATGTATAAACATAAACAGAAAGCATCTTTGAGTTAGTAGATTAACTTATTGAGCGAATTTTGTCTTAACCGATTCAAATGTATTGAATAAATATTATGATATTTTCAGATTTAATTTCACATAAATATTTTTAAACAAACTTACGATACACTTTAATCTCGAACACTTGAAGCCTTCCATTGTATGTATCTCTCATAATTACAACTTGGTTCCCAGTCAAAATCCTGTTGTTGTTACATTTCAAGTTTACGTTGTTTTTATTCCTGGTAGTCCAGTAGAACGACGTACACAACATGTCGTCAGTCAGGGATGGTGACGTCGAATTCGTGACGTACACGTAGTAAGGGGAAACTGCTTCTACAAGAAAGTCATCCTTTATAAATGATATATATGTATACACATTTAATAATATCATACAATGCACTTCCTTTAAATCATTTATATTGTACAATGTAAGTTGCAAGGGGTGGACGGTTATAATGTTTGACTGCCCTTACTTACACGTTTAACACACATCCAATGCTATATTAAATTTTAAAGGAATTAAATATATGAGATATATAAACGTGTATGTTGATTATTTCAATGCTTTAGAATACCTTTCATTGATTTTAAGTTAACCTTTTAAAGAAGCCGGGGAAACAAAATGAAATTTCTTTCTCTATACCCCAGAGTACCCAAACTCCAGCATCAAAAGCCAAAAAACATCCCGTGTTGCTCTGTAATTTTTTTTCCGAATCATTAAAAAAATCATATTACATTATGATTAATTAAATTTTAAGCAATAATATTTTATTGAACTAATACTGATACCAAGAGCAACGTTTATCGCAAGTGCTCAATTTAATTAAATTCAATTTATTTTCACTCAAACCGTCAACGTGACAGTACCTGAGGTACATATATTCAAATTTTTACAAATAAAGATATGGTGTCAGAGGTACCTGTACAGTACAAATTAGATTTTAAAAAAGTGAGAAAAAAGTACAAATGTTCAAGGAGGACAGACTGATTAAAAATTTTCGTGTATAAATATACACAGGTTCTTTTTCTCACAGCGAATTACAGAATACCGGTAGAGTTTTCAATAGCTTGCTGGATTTGGTTCTGCCAGGTATCACATTAGGTCTGAATCTAGGTCATGTGGTTACTCAAGTGTAAATTGCTTTTTATAGGTAAATGTGAGCTGATTTCAGTGTCTTTTGCAGGTTTTTGCTATAGAGTTTTGCTCCCAATGCCAGTAAAGAAAAGCAAACATTGTAAATATTTTATTAACAGATAACAATTTTTAATTTTACACTGTTATTAGTTGTAGGAAGATCTTGAAACACAAAAATATGTAAGACAGAATAAAGTTGTTGTCTCTCTAAAATGCTTAAACATATAAAGCATGATGCTTTATGAAGGTTCAAAATATCATGTTTCACCTTCTCTACATTTTCATCACCATTTTCAACTGAATCTGCTTGTTCTTTATCACTATTGTCCCCATCCGATTCAGCAATGCCCTGGACTGATGCTGCACTTGCAAGCAAATGCAGTTTGTTGTTTTAGAATGGGTTGCAATTGTACTCAGACGATATGGTGCATGCTGAATTTGGACGAAACAAATTTGGATCAACTGACTTCACAGGTGTAGGAAGTAATTGAATGGGTGCATGGACTGGTGATGGTATTTGAAAAGGAGGTTCAAATTGGATAATTGATAGGGGAAGAGATGAAATGTTGGTAAAAAATGAAGAGGGAAGAATTGTGGATATTGATACGGATTTTCCAATTTAGGCTTTTTGGGTTGTGTTTAATTTAATTAAAATTGATAATCTGATGCTGGCTCAGAATGAATATTCTTTCACTCATTTTTCTGGTTTGTGGACCTTTCTATGATACGCGCAAGTTCTTCAGCATTATTTCATGCAATATAACACTCAAGTCTTCAGAGAGCACAATACATTTAAGGTGTTTTTCATTGTTAAAACCTTCTCGTTTAAAGTACTTCAACTAAGTTTTCATCTACCCCTCTTAGAAAATTTTCAGTTGACGTCATAGGAAATTTTTTTAAGATGTAGCATTTATTGACCAGGTATTCTAATAAAAGCAGATTGACTCTATAGCATACCTTATATAATAGATTTGAATTTTTTAAACAACCAAAAAAAAAAAGCTTGATAAAACTATTTTTGACAGTCCAGTCAACAGATTTGTATCGTAAAAAGAAACTCTCTAAAACATTCCTATCTATTGTTAGTCAGTTTAATCATAATGTGTCATGTACTTTTGCTCACCAATAGAATTTTCTTTCTTCCAGTAAAAATTTATTAACACACAGAATCCTTGTCACACTCTATCTAAATTGTCTGTCAGTGTATTTTTTGTATGACCAATAGAAAACGTTCTTGCTCAATTTACATAGGGGGCGAAAATAACACTGTATACAGTACCTATTGTTAAATTGATGTAAATGTGTCCTATGTCGAATATATCAGCCAAAGTCACCGTCAGCTGGGGGTTTGTTTCGGATTTTGTCAGAGCATATGTATCAGGATCTTCGTCCACGGCGTTCTTTGCAGACATCTCTATTCCCTGGTATGTATCAGTCGACGTTGAAATTGATGGTAATCCATAAGCGATGTTTTCTAGAATGTAAATTGTAAAACGTAAAATTGTGAATATATCACACGTGGAACATCTAGCCAAATTTTCTGTTACAATTGTACAATACGAATAAAATTAAACGTAACAAAATTCATTTTTTTTCAGGCTGAGACATGATGTTGCCATAATAAATGGACTAATATATTTTATTTTCATTTACAAGTAGATGTCCATATGAAATTTTTTTTAAAAGTCCCTGTGAAATGGGACCTTTGATTGTTGATGATCAATATTGAACGATGGATTTTCCCCAATATGATATTAAATGTAAGCATGTACTTACTTCTCTGACAATAATTAGATGTTGTGCCACTCCACCCAATTGCACAACTCGAACAAGTACGAGAACAAGGAAATTGACAATGACAAACACAACTGTCCTCTTCAGTGCATTGAGCTAATAAATTTAAATGTTATTTTGTATCACTTCACAAATACACAGTCAGTACATGCAACAACACTGAAAAAGAATGTGGATGAAATTAATGGTTTATTTAGAAGTTATCTTTAAAGTCTCTTTTTATACGTTTCAATCTTTGCAAGATAAGTATTACGTTTTGAAAAATTTGAAAGAAACAAAAATCATTCACTTAAAGACAACTTTTTTTGTTACTGTAAATATATGTAGTCAGATATTTCTGGTATAGCATATACCTGAAGTTTTGAAAATTCTTGAACTTTACCGAGAAAGTACTTGTATTTATTACTGTAAGTTTAACAAATACAAATATTCACCGAATACTGCAGGAAATGCAAATTATGCATGAATTCATTTATAAACATTTACATCTACCGAGTATGATTCCCTTTATTTTCTACAGAAACTTTTAATTCACAGATCTATAGAAACAGCCAGATTGAAATCTGCACGCCCCGTTTATCGATTGGTCGAAACCTACAGCGACTGAAACTGAGAGGAAACTGACAGGACTGAAATCTACACGCCCCGTTTATCGATTGGCCGAAATCTACAGCGACCTAAGAAAAATCATGGACTGAACGAAATAATCATGATGATGTCAGACTCAAATTCGCATATGAAACGACTTGGTTGTTTCTTTCAGCTAGCGTGCTGATGTACATTTAACAGTAATTTAGTGAAAGTTACTTACTATTTACAATCAATATATTAATTTGTTTTTTTTTAAAAGGATTTAAATATAAAATATGAAATACTTTCTTTGATGATTCATGCGGGTTATAAAGGTAGCGATCATTGCACACAAAAAATTACACAACCTGCTAAAGCGGTTTATGTATTTTTTCTGCAATGTCGCCGCCTTCATATCCAGCATGAATCACAGAAAAAAAAGCATTTTATTGTTTCACGTTTGTTGTTTATTTTGTCACATGTTTCATATGTGTGAAAAATTAAAATTAATACCATAGTTTCTACATTTCAAAATTGAAATGTTTGTGTGCTAGTTTTTCATATCGTTTTTATAATTACAAGATTAATTGTTCGTATTTTGCATTAATGAGCATTGATAAAATTGACCACTTCATAACATTCCATATTTCATGATTTTAAATTATAATATATATTTAAAATGAATTAAAATGTATATTTACTTACTTTTAATGATCTTTAAAGACGAAAATATCGCTAAAAGTTGCAGCACATGAAACGTGGACTCCATTTCTACACATAATTTTATTTCCTTTTTTCTTATCTATCTAATTTTTTATACTTCCGGGTGTTTAAATTGAAGATGATTTTTTTTATATTATTAACACTTAAAATAAATTAATCTGGTTTATCTGGTGCATCAGTAATTGTAATCTCCTAAAATAATCTATAATGAACAGACTAGAGAGATACAAAAACTATTAAACCAAAAAAATCCCCCAAAAATGATAACAGAATTATAACATGTAATTGAACAAGCAGGGTAATTTATTCCATTTTGAGTCCCGAGTTGGTAATTAATTGTGCATTGTAATACAATGATTATTCATTGAACATCTAATCCTAAAACGTTTTATATGAACCCTTTATCCAATTCACTGGCACCTTTTATCCAATTCAATTGCAAGCAATAATCATACATTCAATTGACTTAGAATTCTCAAGTACTCTGAATCTACATACGAACGTCATCCTGTCGGACCAATATAACAGTTATGGCCTGTGTAAATGCTGCAGGGAATAAAATGTCTCCCTTGTTCATTGTTAAAGGAAAGACGTCAAGGTCACTGCATGGTTTTAACACCCTTGCTGCCCCACAAGGAACACGCTGGCATTACCAGGCTAATGGTTGGATGAATGATGAAATTGGGGAGAGATGGTTTGAGGATGTGTTTCTTATGGAATGTGGCAAAGAGAGGCCACAGCTCCTTATTCTGGATGGCCATTCCTCCCATGAGAGTCTCTCAATTATTGAGTTGGCCATCCAGAATAACATCCATATTCTCAGCCTCCCTCCACACACAACGCATGCTTTGCAGCCTCTGGATCGTTGTGTGTTCGGCCCTTTAAATAATGCGTACAACACAGCGTGCTCGGATTTTCTTAACCAAAATCCACTCAACGCCATCAACAAATGGTCTTTTCCTGGAGTTTTGGCAGCTGCATGGAAAACAGCGCTCAACAAGGTTAATATCCAAGCTGGTTTCAAATCGTGTGGAATTTACCCTTTTAATCCTTCCGCTGTTGCTCCAGAGTTGTTGAAGCCCTCAATTCCCTCGAACACGCCACTACCACTTCAGACGCCAGCTGATGAAGTTACAGCGTGCACTCCCGATATTGCCATCGTTCCTCGTAGTTGTAATTTGGAGTCACCCAGTCATTCTTCAGTGTCCAATCCTTCTGCATGTTCTAGTTTAACTTGTTGTCCAGCATCCTACATGATCGTGTCTTCGACTGTCGGCACATCTTTATGTCCTTCGGCCACTCCATCTGGGTTACAGTCAGTAAGTTCCACCCTCAGTGCCAGAGAACCATTAGCGATCACTCCTGTAACACCTGTAGACATCCCCGTTACTGGTCCTCCGATAGCAGATGATCCAGAGATGTTACTTGGACTGATCAATGCAGGAAACGTCGAAGTCTACAGTCCAGACGCAGAGGGAACAGTTGAGATTCTGTCCGGTTTTTGGGATTCAGCAATAGCTGATATCTTTCTACCACCTCAACTAGCTGAAAGGAAATCAGATCCCAAACCACGATCAAAATCTTCTTCACACAGACTTTTAACCTCTGAGGAAATTGTATTAGAAAAACAGATTCTTCAGCAGAAAAAAGAAACTGCAAACTTGAAAAAACAAAATCGAATTGTAAAACGAGCATCAAAGAAAAAGCAAGCATGATCGTTAATTCTTGTTAATAACAAACTGTTCTATGAAATTCGTTTTGATTGAAAAGTTATGACATTTGTTTTGACTGTTAATAAATCCAATTTTAAAATTAAGATGATATACGACGTTACTTCAGTTTATCTTGTTTATAGTATTATTAACATTACAAGTCTAATTACATGATTTTTTAAATTATTTTTTTTTGGGGGGGGTGATTTAGTCAACTCTCCTATGCAGTTACTCAGGCAAACCGGAAGTGAAACAGTGTTTGGACCTAAGCACAAATCAACACCGCTGACAACATTTAGTTCTTGAAAATAATCAATAAATTCGATGTAATGTATTCTAAACCATTGTTTTTCAAGGAAACTTATTTATAGATGTTTTGTAAATAGTAAGATTTTAAATGATACGAACAATTTAGATATTTTTTGTAGCCGTACATTGTATGCATGTATACCTGCGCCAGAGTTCAATATAGTCTCGTTTAAACAGACGCTCGGCTGTCTCCTTAAATCTCCGACAAGCGAGAGTTTCTCTTGATTGTCGGAGATTAACGGAGACTGCCGAGCGTCTGGTTGAACGAGACAAGAGTTCAATATTGCTTGGATCCATTTCTCGGAACTATTTTAATTACTGATACGTAGTTATATGGAATTAATTCCTTGTACAACATTTCAAGTAACGACAGAAAATATGAAAGCTTAAAAAAGAATGCAACATAATATTTAATATTACTCAACATGATTCATATGCATGGGGTTTCACGAAATTCCTGTCGGAGAATTCATATTATAAAAAATGTGCGTAATTCAAATACATATAGGAAACAACTTGCCATGCAAAATAACATAACGTTGATTTTTAAATAAATAATAATCAATGAAATCAACTCCCGTCAGTACTTTGACTTTTGTGTAAATAAGGCGTTCAAAAATTAAAAAAACATTGCTAATTTATTAAGTCATATTAAACATCATAATATTCTAATTTCAAAAATAAAGATTCAAGTCTTATCAATAACAAATTTACGGGGTTTTGTGCAGTCTGTCATAAAAATATAATCCTAGAATTCCAGCTATAACATACTAAACTAATAAAAAAAACATGCACACGCATGCAAGTTACTCGCAGATCTCGATCATTTTTTGGTATAATCATTTTCAAAAGGTCTTAAGACTTGTTTACGTTTTTTTTAACATAAACATGTGCATGTAATATTCAAAATAAAAAAAAAATAGATTAGCAAACGATACAATTTTTTCTATATATATGGAAAAAATCAAATCTTTAAAAGTGTGTCCGGATTTACCCGCAGCTTATCCGGAATTGCCCTACTTTAAACCCACACTTTGTTTCGCACAGAATATGCAAATAAACTTTACAAACATTATACATAACTGTTTTTTAGGATTAAATTTGGTTCTTTTGTCAGGAGTAATCAGTGTTTATGCTTTATATCGCTTCATGTTCGTAGTATGACCATTCGAATCAAGAGGAAGTTAGTTATGTCCGGAATTACACGAACATACCCTAATACATTTTCATACCCCTGCTCCGAAGGAGAAGAGGAAATCCAGTTTTACCCTTGTGTGTCTAACTGCATGTCTGTCCGTCCTTCTGTCTATCCGTCCGTCTGTCTGTCCGTAACAAAATTTTCTGTCGCATTTTTCTCAACAACTATTCATCGATGACTTTGTTTATTTTTAGCTTAAATTTTTAAACGTTTTTTTTCGTCAAAGATTTCTCAGCAACTATTTATCGCAGATGCTTGAAATTTTAACACACTATTTGTTTAGGCATGTCATACGTTGGTCTTTTGGATCTGTTTTTGTACCAATCGGATGTCAACTTCCTGTTAGATGTCGACTTCGCTTATTTTGCACATTCACATCAGAGCGGGGGTATTACTAGTGATCATTGGTTTAGAGATATCTTGTTTCAGTCTGCATTAGCGTTTATGCACTACACTTGATGATAACGTCAACTCGCTCATGCCGTAATGTTTGCCTTATACAGGGTTTAGACATATACGATATATCGTTATTTAGAATGTGCTACATTTATAAAAATGTTAAAAATAAATAATATTTATTCATTAATATATTCTTTTATGATATAAAATATTTGAGATATGTAAGGACAGAAATCAAACGACATTCATACATTCTGTAAAAGTATTTATGATTGTTGTTACAGGGCCCAATTTTTACTCTGGTAATCATTTCAGTTCGATGAAGTTAAATATACCATTTATTTATTATAAATTGGCTTTGATACAAATTGAGGTTATGCTAAATTGTTGTGTCATTTTTCCCTTGCATATCATAGAGCATGTGGGTAACGGAGTTAGGTTCATTAGTTAACATAAGCACGTGTAAATAACGTCGTATTCAGTCGGCTTATTGAATGAAAATAAAAATATTTTTGTTAATAAAAAAAATAATTCATAATGTAATTTCAGGTTATATTAAGGGATTGCACATGACAAAAAACCACAAAAAATAATTTACAAAGAAACGCGGAATATTTTCTGATTATGGTGACGGAGTTGGGGTACTCGGGGTCGGGGATATACAGCTGTGTACATGTATATAAAAATCATTTCACATGCACTTCATGCAATTCATTAAAAGATAAAACTCAACAAGGTGATGAGTACATGACCATTATAAATTATCTATTTTTCATCTCATGTAGATGGGTTTGATGCATAATTTTATTGTTATCCTTTACCTTACGAGTCTTCCATTATAAAACTATATTCCGTTAAAAAAAAAAAAGAAATAGCTCCCTTTTAAACTTGTTTACATGTGTATATACTTGGATTGGTTTTACTTACGGGGTAGACCATTATCAATTGTCTGAATCAGCAATCCACTTTTGGTCCAAACGGTCTTCCGTATGTGATAAAAACGGTTTAAAGGTCAACCAAACTTCTTTTTATTTACCTGTCTACGTAGCTAGCTTCAAATTTTAAGGTAAGCAACACACACATTTTGTTTGATAATGAGAAAAATAATAATATTAACATTTATATTAAATTTCACTCTATACAATTATTACTTATAATGAGGTGATGCTATTCTCCATTGACCAGCGAGTCAGTCCTCGCGTTTTAGTTAATGTTTGCATGAGTTGATCTCAAATAATATTGATTTGTAAATAAACGAAACAAACTGGGAAAATGTGTAGGTTTTTAAACGGTTTAGTTACAATAAAACTGTAATAGTTATTATTTATTATGTGGCTTCTTTCATTTAAAAATATGTAGTAACATTAATGACAGTAAAGAAAGTATGGAGATCCGTATTTGCATATAATTCTCTCTCTCTCTCTATCTCTCTCTCTCTCATTAAAAATTGATACATGATTAATATTTGACAGTGAAGATGGATTTCTTTGACTCTGCTAAAGCCTACTATTATGAGACTTTAGCCCGAGGAGGTATTTATATATTTTGGGTTTTTTAAAGCTATTTATTTGATGTATATTAGATATATTTCGTTAGAGTGCCCTCTTTTCTTATTTGTTTCATAATGATGTTTCTCCATCATGAAAATCCGTAATCGTTGATTCAGAAAACCCGAACTATAGAATTCTTATGTTTTATCTTCAGACAAGAGAGTCGAGAACTGGTTATTAATGGCAACACCAATCCCTGTGACTATGTTTTTCTTGGCATATATCGCTATTGTTTTGATTGGGCCACGTTTAATGGCAGAAAGGAAACCTTTTAATATCAAGATCTTGCTGTTTCCGTATAACGTCGCTCTTGTGGTTTTGTCTGTGTATATGTTCACAGAGGTAAGAAAATATGTATTTAATTTATTTTTTTAAAAATCTAGAAGAACTATTAGATGCAAACTGTCACTTCTGTCTTGCAAAATAATAGTAAACAATTAGTGTTGATTATTGTTAATATTTACAAGCTTTTTTCTCTTGGTTTTTACTTTTTATCTTTCTTTCTCTTTTTTTTTTTTTTTTTTTTTTTTTTTTTTTGTGGGGGAGTAGGAATGTATTTGTGTGGTTTTTTAATAACAAGAGTAGTTGGTTGAATTTTCGTCGTAGAAATCGACAAACATAATCTGTTTGATATGACTATGATATTCATTTTCAGTTTTTAATAACCTCGATCAAGTCCAACTACAGCTATTTATGTCAGCCTGTCGACTACACTGAGAGTCCGTTAGCAATGAGGGTATGTCAGTGTACAGACTAACGGTGTTTTACAGTTCAACGTTACTGCCAGAAGCATATCATTGGAAAAGTAAAAATTTCATGGAGCCAACGTTTTTCTTAATGCACATAAGTTATTTTTATAGTAAGTCGTTATTATAATGATAGCATTTTAAAATCTAGTACATATACATATCGATCACTTGGTTGAATCGCTCTAGCTAAAAAAATGTCACTCAAATAGACTTGATATCTTATTGCTCCTGGTTTGTTTTTTTATTATAGATGGCAAATGTCTGCTGGTGGTTTTTCTTCTCAAAAATAATTGAGTTGCTCGACACGGTAAATATTTTTAATTATAGCCATTGATGTTGCTGTCAGTATCATTTTAGGTGTAACTTAATTGAAATTTAAGAATTACAGTCAAATTTCGTTAATCTCGAACTAGATGGGACCGTTTAAAAGCTTCGAAATATCCAAGTATTCGAAATATCAAAGGGTAAAATACTAAAAAAAAAAGTGGTTGGGACTTACAAAACACTTCGACATATCCATCGTATTTGAGATATCAGTTTTTGAGATATCGAAGTTCAACTATAGTTCAAGAATTATTCTCATAAAATTTACAAAATTTCACGAAAATTATGAATAAATTTACATGTAAAAGAAAGAGCGATATAAAAGTTAATTTTAAAGGGCGCGTATCTTAAAGCATCCTTGAAATCCACACAATAAAGTGTGGATATGACTTGTATAATTTATTACTTCTTCATCATCAATGTTTTTTCATATCCGGACCTGTATATATAAGCATTCTTTACTGCAGTTCTAGAACTATTTAAAGAATCAAACAAACAAGTCTCTCGAATTATAATTAAATGCGAACAATTTTTTTTTATTTTTCAGTGAGGGTTTTAAGCGCTTTTCAATTAATATATTAATATTACTGTAAACCAACTTTTACTCGCGAACGACAAATATTCGCGATGTTCGCACGAACCTTGTCGTCGTATATATAATACGCCGCAAACTGTTAGATAATCTGCGTCTTGATCGCAAAAATAAGTTGCCGAGAACCAGTTTACACGTTTATCCAGTAAACCGCAAAATAAAGTCGTCGCGAAAAAAGTTAATTTAGAGTTAAGAAATGAATTTGATAATTTTTCTATTGATCGACGTATCAAAGAAAAAATTGACCGGAAAACTTCATCAATGCGCGTAGTGTAGCACATTGATGAAAAAGTTTTCCGGTCAATTTTTTCTTTGATACGTCGATCAATAGAAAAATTATTAAATTCATTTCTTATCATTTAATAAAAAATGTTCAAATCATTAAATGTGAAGTGTCATTGATCAAAAATGTAAATAATATATGTAAATGAAGCGGCGCGTATGAATACAAAACAGTAACAGTAACAATATTCAAAATGGATGCGCCTTCAGCTGATGCAGGGCTATTGAGCTGAGTTTAATGGATTAAACACAAATAGAAAGTTGAAATCTGAACCGGCTGAATTGAAAACAAACGGAAAATACATGCGATGGCTTGTGATGCTATTCACTATGTAGCAAGATTCGTTAAAACTGATTTTAATGTGAGTTAGATCGCTGGAATATGCAACTGGATGCAAGGAGACGCGATCTTGGACGAAATAGTTGATATGTCAACAAATAATGGTATGTATGTGCGACTTTTGTAAATGTTGTGGTAACTAGATAGCCTGTAAGGTACTTATAAATGATATATCTGCCGCTTGGAATACGCCGAAGGAGTTGATGCACTATACCCATAGCTTTGCTTTACGATCCTTATTCTGATGACCGATCATGTACGTGTGTTAGTTACCAAATTTGAACAGCAGTGTTACCATGAAGTGTATAGGCCTGTATGTCCGCTTTAACTATTCCTGGAATTGGAACAGCCAGCCTCACCGTAAATGTTGATCGTTGATCGCAAGCAGACGAAATCATGAGAAGACGCTTAATTTTCTATTTAGTAAATTAAATTTTGTGTATTGTTTATTTTTCAAGGCTAAACTTTTAATTTTTTATATTTATAAAGTTGTATTTTGTTTGCTGACAATTAAACAGACACAACTTTACATTTTGTTGACAGTGTTTATTTTGGAAATTCCCGTTCTATAAATAGTGTTAAATCAGAACAGTTGAGAAAAGTAGATCCGGCAAAAATTTTATTGATGCAGGTATGAACGAAATTTTCCGACCAATCAGAAGCGCCAATATCTGATCAACCTAACAAATATTAAATGATTATCTTATTCCAAAAAACAGTTATTATAAAAATTTCCGGAAACAAACATCATGCATAAAGTTTTGTTTTTTAACAGGTGTTCTTTATCCTGCGCAAGAAGTTTGATCAGGTGACCTTCTTGCACGTGTATCACCACAGTACTATGATATATAATTGGTGGTTCGGGGTCAAATACGTCGCAGGGGGTCAATGTAAGTGTTGTGCACGGTAGTAATATTATAAACTGTCAGTATAAAGCATAAACAATGAAAACAATTGATAATGTTTTATTTTTAAGAACTTTTGAAAAAAAATGTCATTCGTTCATTGATATTGGGTATTTTTTTCCACATGGCTGCATACTCAAAATAGCATTTGTTCACGTATGTTTGGATTTTTTTTAGCGTTTTTCACTGGTATGCTGAATTCGTTTGTCCACATCTTTATGTATTCCTACTACGCCCTTTCACTTCTTGGACCAAATGTTCAGAAGTATCTTTGGTGGAAGAGATATCTAACGAGGCTTCAACTTGTGAGTAAACACCAAGCAGCATTTTTTAAGTAGGTTTAGATGGTTGATTGACGTAGAATGAAAAACTAAATGATTAATTCAGTTGAGGGTGTTGAGATGTAAATATGAAGAATTGATGTTGTTTCATTTATTTTACATGAATTCATAATATTAATTTGTTCGAAAATGAAATGTTTGTTTGTTAAACTTCAAGGAACTTCTTTTTCATGCTTAAAGTTGTTGACGTATTGTAGTTATGTGTTGTGCGGCTTACAATTACAATTTTAACAAAAGAAAATTGAGATTAACAAAATAAGTGGTAAAACATGTGATAAAAAGAATCTCTCACTCGTTGTGTGTGATGCTAGTTACTGTATTTCTTGTTTAAAATTACAACGAATAAACATGCTATACTATTCGACCGTGAAATAGTAAATAATCGTGCTATATAACCATGGTGAATACTCGAAACTATTCACCGGCGGCATTCGATTACCCTCGTTTTTAAACTCGGAACACCTCGGATGTACATGTAATTCGATGCGCTATGTTAAATTCAAAATCCGTTAACTCTAATTTGTTTACCATAAAAAATATCTACATCGCCGACAAGCAAAGTTTTCTCTGGTGTAATATACTAGTAATACCTTTTTTTTACTGACTATATGGACGATAGCTAGTTTATTGACCCCTCGAAAGCGGCTACGCCTCGTGATATAGTTGTCTCCGCGGGAGGTGGTGACGGGGAGGGTATAAACTTGCTATCGACCTCATAGCCAGTAAAAAGGTATATAATATGGTATTTCTAAGACATGTAAAATAATGACATGTCTTTGTGATCACTTTTGGAATTTCAACATGAAAATAAAGAGATTTTGTAGCCGGCTGTAAAGTATCTCGATAATAGATTAAAATTTATTTTGTGGGTTTTTTTTTCAGACTCAATTTTTCGCTTTTGTGGTTCATACCGGATACAATCTTGTGACAGACTGCGATTTTCCCCAGACATTTAACATTGCTGTTTTCATCTACGCCATCTCCCTCATTGTGTTGTTTGGAAACTTTTACTATAGAGCTTACACGCTGAGACAGCGGGATAGCAGGACAGTCAAAAAGTCATCATAAACATTAAACATATATACTAGTATACAGATAATCATAGATTTTAGATACCGGTAATCTTTCATATCAGAATTTCGATCAGAATGTTATAATATTTATACAACAAAATAAGTTGTATATAATTGTGTTGATTAGCATAAACATGTTGTTTTTACAATATCTTTTTATTAGAACAAGTGAATAATTACAAACCTTATAAAAATAAAGAAAATCACAATTTAAAACATTGTTGGTTATAATTTATTTAAACTATTATATGCTTTCTTTTGTGATTCATGCGAGATATGAAAAATACAAAACCCGCGAAGTATGTAAATTTTTCCTGCAATAATCGCTACCTTCACAACCCGCATAAATCATCAAAGAAAGCATTTTTATTGCTTATATTTAATCTTTCTTCTAACCCCACTCATTTGCCCCCAACTCTCTCTCGGCCCACTCTCTTTCGCCCCCCTAACTCGCGCCCACTGTCTCTTGCCCCACTCTCTCTCTCTTACCCCACTCACTCGCACCGTACTCTCTATCTTGCTTGCCACAATCACTCGCCCCCACTTTTCGCCACACTCACTCTCCCCACTCTCTTTCACCCCACTCTCTTCGCCGTCTCGTGCCCAACTTTCTCTAACCCCACTCTCTCTCTTGCCCTACTCACTCACGCCCCACTCTCTCTCGCCCCACTCACTCACGCCCCACTCTCTCTCGCCCCACTCTCGCCCCACTCACTTCCATCCCACTCTCGTTCGACCCACTCACTCACATCCCACTCTCTAACCCCACTCATTCTCACCTAACTCACTTGCGCTCAGCTCTCTCTCGCCCCACTCGCTCTCACCCAACTCACTCGCAACCCACTCACTCGCACCCCTATCTCTCTCGCCCCACTCACTCGCATCCAACTCTCTCGCCCCACTCACTCGCATCCCACTCTCTCGCCCCATTCACTCGCATCCCACTCTTTCGGCCCATTCACTCGCATCCCACTCTTTTGCCCCACTCACTCGCACTCCACTCTCTCGCACCCCACTCTCTCGCGCCCCACGCATCCCACTCTTTCGCCCCACTCACTCTCATCCCACTCTCTCGCCCCACTCTCTTGCCCCACTTTCTCGCCCCACTCACTCGCATCCAACTCTCTCGCCCAACTCACTCTCACTCCACTCAATCACACCCCGCTCTCGCGCACCCCACTCTCTCTCGCCCAACTCACTTGCACCCAACTCTCACTCGCATCCAACTCTCTTGCCCCACTCATTCTCACCCCACTCGTTCTTTCGCCCCACTCACTCGCACCCCACTGTCTCACCTCACTTACTTGCATCCAACTCTCTTGTACCACTCATTCTCACCCCACTCTCTTTCGCTCCACTCACACCCCTCTCTAACCCCATTCACTCTCGCCCACTCTTTTGCCCAACTCTCTCTCTCGTCCCACTCACTCGCGCCCCATTTTTTCGCCCCACTAACTCGTACCACACTCTCGACCGACTCACTCGCATCCCACTTTCTTACCACACTCATTCTCGCCCAACTCTCTCGCCCCACTTACTCGCACCCCTCTCCCTCGCCCCAATCACTCGCACCCCACTCTCCCCCCCTACTCACTCGCACCCCTCTCTCTTGACCAAATCTCTCGCGCCTCACTCGCACCCCACTCTCTTGCACCCCCTCTTTCTCGCCCCTGTCACTCTTACCCCACTCTCTCGCCCCATTCACTCGCATCACACTCTCTCTTTCGCCCCACTCAGTCGCACCCCACTCTCTCGCCCCACTTATTCTCACCCCACTCTCTTGCCCCACTCACTCGCACCCATCTCTCTCACCCGACTCACTAGCGCCTCACTCACTCGCCCCACTATCTCGCCCCCCACTCACTCGCATCTTACTCTCTCGCCCAACTCACTCGTGCCCAACTCTCTCGCACCCTACTCTCTCTCGCCCCACTCTCTCGCGCTCCACTTTCTCTCGCCCCACTCACTTGCACCCCACTCTCTTGCCCCACTCAATCGCACCCCCTCTATCTCTCACCTAAATGGGTGAGAGAACGATGGGGTAAGAGAGAAAGAGGGAAGAGTGGAATGAGAAAGCGAATGAAATAGGAAGAGTGAGAATGAGGTGAAAGAATAAGAGGAGAACCAGTGGGTTGAGTGAGTGAGTAAAGGAGGGGGTAGTGCTTCACTAACTTTTTTATCCACTCTCCTAAACACTCACTCTTCCCCCTGCCTCCGCCCCCTCTCTCACTTACTCTCGTTCAAAGATAACAACAAACCATATAACTTTATTAATAAAACTTCAAACATGTGAATAATAAAGTCAGAAACATTTTTATCATTAGATAGAGTACTATATTGGAGTCAATTATCGATTATTCTCTCATCCCAATTGTCAATCCTTTTAAATAAAAGAGCCTGTCTTTGCCCACAAATTTACGTAGAAATTGACTATTTGTAGAAGTGGTACGAATTTCTCTTCAACGGCGTGTATATACTTTCTACAGAATTTAAACGCACGCTATCAAGAAGCCTTAATGCCTCGAAAAATTACAATACAAGGATTTGCGTTTTGAGTTTCATGATCCTATTTCCTGAAGGATGAATCTTTTGTATCGGTTTTTCTTGTTGCTCCATCGTTGTTTCTGATGTTCAATTTTCTTTATTAGCTACAATGAAAATGAAGATAAATAATAAAACAGACCTCTTTCCATATTTGGCTGTTATTCAATGAGACTCAAAGAAAAACAAAAAAAGTATCAATATTTTACTTAAAACAGCATTGTTTTTTTTTCTGAACTTAAAAATTGAAGATGATTTTTCTAAGAGTCCTGCAAGGCAATGACCATGTCTAGCTCTATAGTTTTACGTACAAACCTTAATTTTAATCATTGTATTATTTATAATTGTTTATCTGAAACAAAAGATTAATTCCCAACAAAATTTTACCCATATCAAACTATGTAATACCGAATAATTTCATTTATAATACAATGGTATCCCAATGAGTTTGTAAAATATGCATATTCACGAAAACTGGTCGCTGTGAATATTAGAGAGCTAGCTATAGATGGTCTTGGCTAGATTTTGAAGAGCATCGTGAATTTTTAACTTAACTTTTAACTTTCGAACAAAAATCGTAGCAGATGTACCGAAAAATTTCAAAATGTCGACCGAAAAGAACTTTGTTAATACATGTATTATAATTCGGGAAATTTATCTTACTATGAAAGGTGTCTTACGGTGCATGTAATGTAACAAATGAAAAAAACCAAGAGGCCCAAGGGGCTACATCGCTCACCTGAACAACAACAGGCAACAAAAGTGAGACGACACTTTACCTCAAAGGATCATGATTTGTAAAAACTTCTACACTAACTGAGGATGCTTCCACTCAGGATAAAGCTTTTCTGGCCAAAATGTTTTAAGAACATTTTTTAAGGATTTATCTCTAATTATTCCTTTAGAAAAACTTACCCCAATTGTGGCCTAATTGTGGTCTCGAACTTTCTTATACATGTATGTAGTAAACCTCCTTGGATCCACTAAGCCAAGCATTTTGTTAATTAACTGATCGTAATATTAACACTAGAGGACCAATTAAATTTGTTTATATACAAGGCAGATTTGTGGTACGAATAAAAAAAATCCGGATAATGTAGAGTTTTTGAACATGGCTGAGGATAGGATACTGTGGAATCATTAAAATTCGTGGTGGCTCAATTTTCGTGGTATTCGAGGGAAGCCCTATCCCACGAATTTAAATCCTCCACAAAAACAAATTTTGAAAGGATTAGTTTTCTTACTGAAGCTAAACATCTAAGCATCCACGAAATTACATCCCTACGAATGACCAAAAAACCCGCATTCCACGAAAATTGGTACCCACGAATTTAATTGATTGCACAGTATCGTTAAGAGATGCACATTTTAGTAGAAAATGATTCAGAACTTTCTAACAAAACAAAAAACGTAAAAAATTTAATGCAAGTAACGACAACAAGTCCTGATCAGAGAAGCTTAATTGAGTTTACCAGATGTTAAGTATGACCTTCTCATTTTCATTGATAAATCGGCTTTCACAATTATCTTAGTTACTAAAGTATCAAAAGTAATTAACTATATTTATTCAACAAACTGTTTTATGGAATGTTTTGAAATACCGCCTTTATCTTTTTAGAATAAATGACATGGCTAAAAATAGTTGGTCTACTGGAATTTGCATTGCGAATGACAAAAAGGTACCAGGATGATTATGTTGAAATATTGGGCAAAGCGTTCAAAAAGTATCCAAACGAATTCCCGTAAAAGAAAACAGTTTTCATTTCTGTCAAAGGAAAGTGAAAAGGGGACACGAGTAATGAAATAAAATATCTAGGACTATTTTCACAAACACATTTAGTCCCAGGTTATATCGTAAGTTCAGTTAGTCTTCACTGACCTGCATGTGTTTTTATTAATTAAGAAAATCGGCAGAAAATAATAGGAAGAAAGTCCGGGACAGGCTATAACATTCATATTTATTTTTAAATCAAACACACTTACAGAAGATAACAGTACAGGTTGCAATACTTTGATGTTGAAACTGATGCTTCTATTGATGATGATGATGATGATGATGATGATAATGAAATAGGTTATCTTCCTTCATTCCACATCCTCTGTAACAACATGGTTCCCTTGGAGAGATAAAAATGAGAACATTTATATTCACAAAATCTTAAATATAGAAAATATAAACAATAAAAAGCGTTCTTTCATGCTTCATATGGTTAATGAAGATATATACCGATAGTTGCAAAAATAAACATACATAACCCGCATCAGCTCGTACATATATCTTTATATCTGCATGAAAATTAAAAAAAGAATTTTATTTTTCGTCCCCTACTGGTAAAACACCGGGGGGGGGCTATAGTTTGTTAGTCATTCTATCCCCTGTACGTTTTCCAGTCTTTTTTTTTTTTTTTTGGCTATGGTGTGGCGACTTGATAAATTTTGAACGTTATATCAAAAACATGCAGATTGATTTAAAGACATCAAAACCCCTTTTGCAAATCAAATGTGAAAAAGTTGCATGTTTTTGTATTTTAAGTATTAATGAAATATAGAAATCTATCAGCAGAACTGATGTTGGAAAATCTATCGGGTAAAATAGTTACACCATGGAGAGAGAGAGAGAGAGAGAGAGAGAGAGAGAGAGAGAGAGAGAGAGAGAGAGAGAGAGAGAGAGAGAGAAGCTTGGAAACCTGAGAATATCACGATCAAAAAGAAAAAACTTGGTAGCGTTCAGTGCATTATGATGTGTTATGGTGGATTGGGGGGGGGGGCAAAATTTACAATAAGCAAAAGTGTACAATGTGACCAAAAAAAAAATAGTAACTATGCTTGGGCGAAAATTATACTTGCTCAAGTCTCTTTGTTGTTTTATTTTTTTATATTTATAGCTTTTACTTTGTTTCATATATTTTAATTTCTCCTCTCTACCATGACGTCAGGCTTATCTAGGGTTTGAAAGTTGCATTCTCCGAAACATTGCAGGCAGTGGGAGCTAGCAATATCAATATTTTTCAATATTTTTCATTAAAAAGATAACCCGATGCATGTTTAATGTGTCAACATTTAAAATCGCAATCAATAAAAATTTTTATATGGGATATAATAGGCAAAAGTGAGCGAGAGTCTTCGAGTAAAACGGAGTTTCACCATACACATGTGTAATCCTGATTAAAAAATGGTAGCCATGTTCGAACGTGGGTGGGGGGTGGGGTGTAATCGCAACAAGTTGTTACCTAGACTATTATTACGGTAGAATGTAAGTAATAACGTTGGATTATCATAATTAACAATAAAAATCATCATCTTTGATTAAAATAAATATATATTCATATAGCTGGAATATTTTACTGAAAGAACAAATTCGCCAAAGGGGGGCGTGCCCCGATTATTCGATCAATTGGGCGATTTCATTCATCTTGCTGCCTGGAAAATGAAAATTTATGAAATAAACATAGTAAAATTATCGCATATATGTCTCGGACCCCCCCCCCAACCACCGGCAAACAGAATTATCCTTCGGACCCCACTGGAAAAAAATTCTGGATCCGCGCATGATTTGCATGTCATTAGTAGTGTGTGTGTGTTAATTCGTTCGAAAGATTCCTTCTAAAACATTCGACCAAAACTAAGACAAAAGTATAATATAATTCGTTGTTACAAAACAAAGATTTGACCCCCTCCCTTTATCTATGAATTCATGAATGGGTTCGTCCAAAGCATCGAAAATCACATCCTTTGAGTGAAAGGTAGCGCCATAATATCACATTCATAATTTTTACGCACTGATATAGTAGACAAGTCCAAATTGGGACCATGAGAATACTGTGTACACATGCAGCTTTATTTGAAAACAACAAAAACCTTTCCTATTATGTACTTTCCTATTGTTGGAAATGACAAAAAGGCGTTTGATTTTGCCTCTTTATATAACAAATATAATTTAAAATTTGACTGTTTTCTCTTCCGCTTTCAAGCGTACAAGTACATATATTTGATACATGTACAATCCTAAAATAATTTGAAATAATGAAATAGTTTAATTGCAAATGATAATACATGTACATACATTGGATAAGAAAAATACTTATATTGCTTCTTGAATCTGTACGTTCCGTTTATGAACTTATGAACAGCAGCGAAAATTTAAAAATTATTTCTTATACATGTAAAATAGCCTAACTGATACATGCTTCCTATGGAATAATTTTGTCTAGTCAGGCAACCTTTTTGGAAAGCTATTACTTGTCAAACATAGCATCTATGTTTGGCACCATACAAAGGAATTAAAGAACAGAGACTTGAGCAAGTCTAGGTGAAAATACGATAAAAAAAAAGATTCACGAAATTTTAAGTATGGGTGTGGGGTAAAAACAATTCCGATAAAACTAAAAACAATATGGTTATAGTTTGGAGGAAGAGGGGGTAAATAAAATATCCCAAAGGTTTATGTCATCTCACTTCAATGATATATTAATGCAGTGCTAAGATATCATTTGATTTCCATGGCGCTATTTGTTTCCTGAGAATAAACCAAATTTTAAAAAAGATACATTATAAGTATAAATTGGCGATTAAACATAGCAAATAGTAATTAATTGTTGACCGAATTTGAGTCAACATTAACATGAATTTATACTGTAAATATTAAGATAAAAGGAAAAGGGTCTAGATGATAGGTTTATACGTTAAGATTTCGTGCAATTGGCGCTATGCAAATTAGAATTTGTTTAGATATTCGTGTAAGGGATGCATTTACATGTATTAACCAATTAATAATCTAACGAATTTTGGTGGATTTTTAAATGTTTTTAATTGGGGGGAGGAAGGGGGGGTCCGAGGGATAATTTTGTTTGTCAGGGAACATTACATACCCCCTATAAATAAAACTGTGTTTGAAGTTGTATGAAATCAATTCGTATGTTAATTGATATCTTATAATCAATCGTGGACAACCCTCCGCCCTACAAATAGATAATTATTTGAACGCATTTTTAAACACTAGATGTAATGTGCGCTGATCCAGAATTTTTCTCGGGGAGTCCGAAGGATAATTTTGTTTTCCAAGGTTCCCGACCCCTGATCCCTTTCGTCTGGATCCGCTCATATAATCAATAACTTTTGCTTAAATAATTTAAGCTCCCGAAATATATAGAGATTTTACATGGTTTTTTTTTTAACAAAAACAAAACAAATACATATTCATGTTTGTTGAGGTTAATTAATTACTCCTGCACTTGCTTAAAAAGGCAAGTATATATATTTTTCGGCAGAAATGTGATTTAACACTTCTTAAGTTTGCACTTGCATATAAAGACATGCATACATGTATACATTTATTTATCTATTTCGGCAGAAAAAATCTTAAAACTGTGTTAGTTTGACAATTTGTTTTCTCGATGGCTTTTTTCTATTGACGTTTAAAACATACCAAACTTACGAATCAGTTGCGCACAGAAGTACAAATACAACATGTTTGATATGCATTTAATTTCAATAAATATATATAAGTTTTATAGATATATAATTATCAGCTTTACTAAATATGGATACAGGCACGTTCACTGAAGCATCGTTTATGAAAGTAGGGGAGGGGGGGGTCGGCAAAACTACCCTGAATCTTTACAAGAAAACAAACAAAAACATAACTTCGCCAAGTATTAAAATTACTACATTGTAAAGCAATGCATATGGTGGCGGGGATGTTCGTTTTGAATTCATTTTCTATACATAAATTAAATCAATAGAAAAATTCTGAATCGAACAAAATGGGGGGGGGGTTGCCCCTGCCCCCCCCCCCCTCTCCATCACCACCTGATGCTACGTACGTGTCTAATTATAACTACATTGTAAAGCAATGAAAAGAACTTACCAATGATGACCTGAGTTGCATTCTTATTGTCTTCTCTCAATGGAGCATTCGTTGGATTGCACAGATTTCCCAGCTACGTTCCGGCATTGTCAGTTTAATCACATTCGGGGAAAGAGTGAAGGATTTCTTCTACATGTAATTAAAAAAAAAAAAGACAATGTGAATAATAGTTGTTTTTCTTAATTTAAATCAATAGTCATGATAGCTATGTGGGCAGATTTAGAGGAGTTTACCGGTGGGTTTGGATACCCCCACCCCTAGGGAAAATTCAAACCATATACATTCACATAATAACTTACAGAAAATAAGTCTTTAATTTCCCCGGCAAACAAATATATCCCCCGGACCCCCCTCTCCTGGACCTATTCGTTGATTTGATCAAGTCATGAGCTTTTGCAATTAAAATTAAGATGTACAATGTATCACTTCTTAATCCGTTTCATAAGTTCGAAGATAAATACCAACTCCACAATTCCACGAATATCTTCTTTTTTTTTTTCTTTTTTAAAAATTAACATTGATTATTGACAGACTGTTAAACGCAAAAAAAAAAAAAATCATCGACCAGCATTAAAAAGGCGAGCATATATTGCATACGTATTTGAATTTCTACCTACCATTTTAATTTTACCAGCCTTTGAAACAAAGACAAATTTCCAGGCGGGAATCTGTTCTTGTGGAACATGGATGGATTATTTAACGTCCGCTGCCCTCGAAAACTGCTCAGAACAATGCGTGGACCTTGTACTTGGTCACGTGGGCAGTGAGGTCGACCGTGCAGTGAGCGATCACTTGTTGGTCAATCAACCATAGACCATTAAGTCAATGGACTTCAGATAGACCAGGTCTCATATTAAAGTCATATACTATCAATTATCATAAGGGGTAAACGTAGACTCAACGAATTTTCAAATAAATATGTTTAATATTTTTTGTGAAAACTATGCAGAACTAACAGTGTACACGATGCAGAAAATTAAGGACATATGGACAGAGATGCAGATAAAAGTGCATGCGCGGATCAAGGGGGAGGGGGGTCCAGACCCCCCCCCCTGCAAATTCAAATTTCTTTAATTTACATTATAAAATTACCAAAAATATGCCTTAGACCCCCCCTCCCCGGCAAACTCAAATAACCGTCGGGGACTATTTTTGTAAAATAAAAAAAAATAAAAATAAAAAAAATTTAATAGAAAAATATACTTTATAGTTATATACTTGTAATTGTGCAGTGTATCATGACTGTGTTAGGTAAAATTCCTTTAGAAATAATTAGAAATCCAATTCTTCAGTATTGCTTAAAATGATATTTTTTATAGTAAAAACTATGGACAGCAGAATGTACTTAGATGATTAGTTTTTGTTTAAGGTGGTATAGGTCATCTCCATATTGTGACATACTTCTATCGAAATGAACAATAAAATAAAGTATAATTTTATAACACCACCCCCCCCCCCCCACCAAATGTTTACTTTACAGTGTGGCGCACTGGGTTAGTACTCTGTAAGTAAAGAGTTCAAATCCGGCTGCAGCTTTAATAATCTTTACATTTCCGAAAATTTTTAAGTCAAATATTGTAAAACTTGAAAATTCTAAACCGGTTAAAGTATTCTGAATATATTATAATACTTTTATCTACATTAATATCGACAGGTGTCCCATACCACTTAAAATTCTTGTATGGTTTTATGATAAGGAGGAAGGGGGTTGGTTATGCACACAATTTTCATGCTTTATTGTCATATAGATCGAAGTTAATAGGTATACATGTAGTTATATATAGGAGTAATGAAATAAAACTAACTGATATTAGAGTTACAGCCACATTATACTGCAATACAATGAATAAAAAGATAGATTTAAACAGTTAAAAATCTTATTCAAAGTTGCATGTGGAAATAACACACATACATGTACATGTATAAGAGGGAGAAACAGATATGACTACAACGTATATTTAGCATGCAAAAAAAATATATGAACAAATAATGGTACAAAGGTGACAAAATACTAAAACTCAGATAACAACATCAGATAATAACAAGGGCTCTAAAGTCTGTCTTCAATGACACTTTGCTGAGAAATGTTTTGTAATGATTATGTTAAAGAAGCAAAAAAGTTTATCCTGCAGTTATTTAACCATACGTTATAAAATTTTCTCATTCGTTACGTAATTAGGGATTTTCAGCGGCCAAACGTTCAAAACTTTGATCACATTTCTCAAAAAAGACCAATATTTTAAAAAGCAATATAGATTAGAAGAATGCTTATAATGATATTCTAAACACTATTTAAGCATAAACATTTCGTTAAATGGCCCCGATAAGGAGATACGGGCCGGGGTCTGTCCCTAAAACTTTCTTTTCCAGATAGCTCAAGAACAGTTAAGAATTTCTCAACATTGTTGAACAAAATGTATTTAATATCTAAATACCTTTTATTTGATATCCAGAAATACACGCAGAAGTGATAAACGTTCAGTTGTCTTCCTTCATCATGATACCAATTTGTGTCCCAGCTGACAGATTTTATGGTGACACAAGTAGGGGGATCGCAAATAGTCTTGGCCAATCTGAAGGTTACTTACTTTAATAAGATCATCATTTCATTTGCGACTGCATGTCAATGGACTTAGATGAGAACCATGACTTTATTTAATTTTCTAAGAATTCCAGGAGAACAGAGAGAATGGCCAAACTATATATCAAGGTCTGTTTACAATTTTTAGCTGATAGCATTTTGAATGAATTGTTGTTATATGCCCATATACATGTAGCTTTCCTTTTTAGCTTACCTGAGCTGAAAGCTCAAGTGAGCTTTTCTGATCACATTTTGTCTGTCGTCCATCTGTCCGTCTGTCTGTCTGTCTGTAAACTTTTCACGTTTTTGACATCTTCTCAAGAACTACTGGGCCAATTTCAACCAAACTTGGCACAAAGCACCCTTATGCAAAGGAGATTCAAAGTTGTGAAAATTAAGGACCAAGCCTTTTCTTAAGGGGAGTTAATTAGGAATTATTGAGAATTTTTGAGAAATTTTCAAAAATCTTCTTCTTAAGAACCATTTGGCCAGGAAAGCTGAAACTTGTGTGGAAGCATCCTCAGGTAGTGTAGATTCATGAAAATCATGACCCCCGGGGGTAGGGTGGGGCAAGAATGGGTGGTCAAACTTTTACATAGGAATATATAGAGTAAATCTTTAAAAATCTTCTTCTCAAAAACAAATCAGCCAGGAAAGCTGAAACTTGTGTTGAAGCATCCTCAGGTAGTGTAGATTCAAAGTTGTAAAAATCATGACCCCCGGGGGTAGGGTTATGCCACAATGGGGGATTGAAATTTTACATAGGAATATATTGAGTAAATCTTTAAAAATCTTCTTAGGATAAGGCCACAATGGGTGGTCAAACTTTTACATAGGAATATATAGAGTAAATTTTTAAAAATCTTCTTCTCAGAAACTTATCAGCCAGGTGATTCTTTAGAATTGTTTAGACTTTGGCCCCTTAATGATTCTTGGGCCTCACAAGGGGTCAGAGGTTGATGTAGGTTTATATCCCATACATAAACAATTGTTTAGGATCTTTTTGAAAACTGCAATGCTCAACATGTGTTATGACTATAAAATCACCCTGTTAGAAAAGGGACTAATGATAATAAAAATAAGAATATTAAGGGTGAAAAATGGATTTTTATTTATACAGGATCTACATGTATTATACTACATTGTCCAGATAGTTTGTATTATGACTCCATTAAACTGATTTCATCATACCTATTGTTCCTCAGGTGAGCGATGTGGCCGCCCATGGGCCTCTTGTTACATATTTGATGCCCACGAGAATTAAGTCACTGTAATTGATTGAGACACGAAGCTTTAATGAATGATAGACATTTGATTGAAGATGTGTTTAACGGGTTTTATTGTGTCAACCGTCACTTCTAGACAAAGTCTAGTTTGTATGAATTTTTGCCGCTCTCATTACAGGACCGATGGCTTGAGAAGACTAATCACAGATAAAAATGATATTTGAAGAATTACTCTTTCTACAAATATCATATGATCTGTTTACAATTGTTATTCTTTAACCATTAAATCTCTGGCTCGTAACAGCCAGTCATCGTTATGGTTTAAAGATTTCCTGATTGGTTGTTTAGACAGACTATAATCAAGAACCTAGATGCAATCTGCTTGGAGATAAAGGCAAGACGCGTTACATCGCATTTTTGTTTGTATGCAATTTTGCATATTTCTGCGAATCATTTTTATTAACATTAAAACAAACAGCGGACATTGTTTTCTTTTAGGAGGTGCTTGTTTTAAAGAAAATACAAACACGAAACGATAGCTTAAAATAAGAAAAAGAGCATCGTATTATTCAGTTTTAATTTAATAATTTACCTTTACAGAGTTCTCGGATTTTGATCTGGTAGTAAGATTATTCAATTTACATTTTAATATTCTTAAAAGTCATTAAAACATGGTAGGAAATTACTTTTCCTTTGGGAACTGTTATTTTTTTAAAGGATATCTTTTTATAAAGGAACTATTGCTGTAAGAAAACCTTCGGGTTAACAGACCGTAGAATTTTCATGTAGAGCTACAATTCTGCAGCTAAAAGGTAGGTATTTGAGTGGTGATATACGTCTAAAACTAACGTATGATTTTTTTTGGCAATGGTCTATCATATGGAAACATACCGGTGCCATATAATATTTTATATTGCAAAATATTAAAACCAAGTTCTATTATTCTGCGATATTCTAAACCCGTGTTCAATATTTCGCTGCGAAATTTTTTAAAGTGTTAAATGTGTTTTGACATACATTTTGTGCAATTACAGTTCTAAATAACTAATAGAGAAGTTATCAAATTTCTGGATAAATTTAGAGCGATGTTAACAAAAAAGCGTACATTTAAAAAAACTACAAAAAACAAAGACAAACATATAAACAGTTTATTTATGATAAAATTCGATTTGACTGGTATTTGACTGGAAACATTTTTTTTCTAATTGTCCTTACAGATAACATTGTACAAAAACAGTCTGCTATACTTTTATTTTAAACAATTTTGCATGTCTTATATGATTACTGGAAACTCTCTCTCTCTCTCTCTCTCTCTCTCTCTCTCTCTCTCTCTCTCTCTCCGTTTGTTTTACAATTTGTATTTTAAAGCAAAATAACCCATGATACGTAATACCACAACCAACACAGCCATCATTCCAATGCTACAATACACAGGGATGTCAATCCCCATACTGTGCAAAACGTCACTTCCGGTTACAATTTCTGTCTCGTTTTGGCACTTTTTGAACGTTTGGAAGGACCCACAACTGCAAAATGAATTAAGATCGCATTTAATCGCAATTAAAATTTCCAGCATTCTACTTGTAAACAAACCTTTAAGACTCATCGTCTATTGATAACTGTCTTAAATATACATGTAAATTAACCCTCTGCATGCGCGGATCGGAAAGGGGGGGGGCTTGGGCGGTCCGGACCCACCCTCACCAGGTGGAAAATTCAAACTAGTGAAATTCACATAATAATAGCCTCGGACACCCTCCCACGGCTTACACACAATTATCCCCCATCCCCCGAAAAATGTTCTGGTTCCGTGGATTCAAATTAAATGTTTCAAAAAATATTTTAATTTATTAGGTGAGAGTTACCTCTTTTTTAAGAGGGTGAATGGTTCTTTACGTAACTGGTTGTTCTTTAACATATAGTTTATAAATATCTTGCATGTTAACATATCTATTTTGCATCTTGCATCTTGTTTGTTGTCAGAAACTTGCTTAGTAAATTTTCCAGTTTTTAAAACATTTTTTCTTAGAATATTGGTAACTTGACTGTCAAAATATAACTATATTGAATGTAGACATAACTATCTTTTCGCCATATTACCATACGATTGTCAAGTTATTTTTACCACAAACATGAGCTTTCTAAATTATAATTATTTCTTTTACTAAATTAATCTCTTCGGAGGAAAGTTTGTCATAAGAAAAAAGAATGGGGTAACAATAATTCAGGAATTTTTCTTCGTATTAAGATTATAAGTTAGATTAAAGCAACAAAATACAGCTTATACCTAAAAGGCTCAATGTCTCCGAACAACAAGGTCACAATGGCTGCAAATGGATAGTACAGGAAAGATAGATATTTAGCCCAGGCAAACCAGCTAGGAAAATGAGTGTTGAAAAATCCACCTAAAACATAAAGTCTTTCTATAACAAATTCTGTTATTCCTAAAATGATGTTTTGGGATCATGGATTATATAAAATTCAAGTTCTGCTGTAGTAAGTAATATATATATATATATACTATATATAAAAAACACATGCATGACTAGTCAAAAAAACTTTAAAGTTGTTTACTCTGCTTTTTTATTTTAGACATTTACGCAAACAATCTGTCACAGGACAAATACCTAATATGAGGAATAGGACCATTATTGTGTTAACGGTTGTTATGCTGTATTTGAACTTTGGAACGCAAGCACCAATAATATATCCAATGCTCTGAAATTAAAAGACCTGATTCGGTTTTATATGAAAACATGACATTGCGTTACTTTATGAATATTTATGTTTTGTTGAAAGAAAACAAAACTCTCAACCAAAATTTCAATTCAACATATTACCGGAAATTCATTTCTGGTATGCTGGATGAGGTTTTTGTTGAATAAGGTTTCTTCCATAACTGTATCTAAGCACATCAGTCAATACAACATGCAAAACGATAACAAGTGAAACAAATCCTGACTTACCTGATTAGTAAAACAATTTAGAAGGTTGATCCCGATGAACATTGCAAATGCTATTGGTCCTCCTAGTCCAGCCATCCAGTACATGACTGAAAGTTGAACTATAGGGACTATGATGAGCATTGGCAGTTCACTGACCATCTTGGCTATGTAGTACGCGGACAATCGGTAGGCCCCTGCTTTCCTCTCTTTGACCACCACTTCGCGTTCTCCTATGACTGTTCCATATTGTTTATTTGAATGAGTCGGAATTTCAAAGCATTTCATTGATAATTTATGTCATTTTTATTTCTCAATTTCAAAATATTTTTTCAAAGATTGACTTGATATTATGTAAGTTACAAGAAACGATTTATCAATTTATGTGATGACTCATATTTTTAACATATTTAAAAAACCCGGATTGTTGAGAATTGGAAGAAGAAAAATACCAATACATTCTTATCATATTAGTATCTAAATTCTAATCTAAATGGGTAATACTTACAACTAGTCACAGAGTCAATTACCATAGCAAATCCCCAATGTACTAAAGGAAAGAAAACCTGCCAAGTTAAAAAAAAAAAATTTCCCTTTATCAAATAAATGAACACTAGCAGAAATTATATATTAAAATAAGGACTTTATTTGATATTTGATTTGGTCAAAAATCTGCCCCCCGTTGTAACTAATTGATAAATACATGTAGTAATCTCATCAAAAACACTGTGCCAGATAATTATGCCAGTGCCAAGGTGGCTTCTATGCACCCGCTTAAGATGCAGTTTCGTATAAAACCATAAACCATTGTCTAGAGATACATGTATATAACCACTGTTTTTAGTGTGGCTCACCGGTCAGGTGAGATATTTACCTTAAAAAAATAAATCCCATAGGACAAATAATTTTCCTACAGGAAATATTGAAAATCCTACAGGAATTATATTTCCTGTAGGAAAAAAGTATGTCCTGCAGGAATTTGATTCAGACGGGTAGATTTCCTATAGGGAATTAAGATTTCCTATCGAATTTTAAAATCTTTTTGAAGTTTTGTTTAAATCCTATCGAAATTTAAATTTCTGTAGGAAGTTCTTTTATGCCGGTAGGAAATGCCTAATATCCTATAGGACAATTGTTTTTCCTATAGGAAAAATTATTTTCCTGTATGAATTTAATTTTTAAAGATAAATATTTCACCTGACAGGTGAGATACATTTATAACAAAAGTGGTTATAAACTTTTTAAGCAATGATCTATCATATGGCATATTTAAATTTTTCGATACATGCAGCTTAAGCCGGTGCAAAAATGCCACCTTGGCACTGGCATATTTATCCGGCACAGTGTTCAAAGTCAAATATTCAGAGGACGTCTCTAATTAATATTTTTAGTCATCATTGTCTAATAGCTGTTTATCTATGACCACCAAATGGGCTAATTCCCGCAATTTTGCAAACAAATGAATACATTGTCATTTTTTCATCATATTTTGCCTTTGGAAATATAGAACGTAGGTCTGCTCAAGTACGATTTTAACTAATGGTTTGTTCATATAATTATATACATCATAAATAAAATTGATACTTTAGACAGCATGCGCTCGATGTTTCCTAGTCGAAAAACCATCGGAAAACACCCATATTTTGCTCCAAAACATTAATTTATTAAAATAAGACAATCTTCATGAATTCACTTCTACATAATGATGTCTGTGGCAACGCACTTTGATAAAATTACGCACTTTGAATTTTTTTTGAACGTACGTTAAATTTAGGACCAAATCAACGCACTTAAAAAATAAATTTTCAAAGGGCTTTAATTTGGGACCAACCTAACCCACTTTAATATTTTTTTTCAAAGTGCGTTATGAAGGTACATCAACATTTTTTAGTATCGAAACACTTAACGCACTTTTAAAAAATGTGTATAAAGAAAAATTCTGGAATTGAATTTCTAATTTGTTGATAGTATGATGATCTGTTAACATTAGTTAAACTAATTCACCGTCTTTGAGAACGGGGATGGGGGCGGGGTTGGGGGTTAACTAAAGATACAGGTCAATTACCAGTACATCATTTAATTTATTACAGGAAGAAGGTCCCCTATCCCTCATTTTTCCTTCCACAATGTATGGTATTCAGCAACTTGGAGTAAACCTTTAATTCGAAAAAAGAAATACGCTTTGTTGTAAATTAAGTTTAGTGATATTGAAAAAAAAAAGCTGGCCAAACAATGATTTCTTCAATTGTATGTTAAAGAATCTATAAGTGTTTCAACATAAACCCTCTTTTCAAATACTAATTCAATAATTCACTTTAGTTTAAAAAAATTACTTTGAACACATTAAATTATTATAAACTTAAAAATAAGCATTAAGATGTGGGTGTTTTTTCTCGCACTGATCTTCTAAAAAAATCATATTGTTTTGATAACCATAACTAACATATCCTTTTTTCACATCATGTTTGTTTACAAGGACATGCAATTGGATCCAGTTAAAATATGTTATACATTGATCACCATCTATACTACTATATTAAAATAATAGACTCGAATTTTTGGGCTTTACTACCGAGAAATCGGAAGAGTACTGTCTTTTGTTTTATATATTTTAAACATCATTGGTATTTGAAGATTATTAATTTGTTTTTAATTTTTCTCAATCAAGCTTCGCTTATTAATAATCAACGAAAATTCATTAAAAAAAATCCGGAAATCATCTGGATTTTTTTGGATTTTACAATCTTGCGCATGCGCATTACATTCACGCTAAATCACGGGAGGCTCTTTAGTTTATGTTTCCACAATATCACATTTGCATGGATAAACTCAGGAACGATAATAGAAATACGTGTAAATTTTCATTGAAAATTTGCTATATTCTGTTCATCAAAGAAAATACGGGAGATAACTCTAACTCAGTGCATAAAATATGAAAAATACAAAGAGTTCCGAATGTCAACATGGTGTGTAAATTTGAAGCGAGTAAAAAACGTTGGTGAAAAAGTGTTGAATTCTTCATTAATATGAACTAAATTTTTAGATGAAAGGTATTTAGAGTCTCAAAATGGTTTGTTATGAATAATTTGACTGTTATTTTCAATGCAGCTTCATTAATTTTCTCCAAAATCGTTTCGGAGCAATTCAGCATTTTTTTTTTTTTGCTACTTTACGGGTATATGAGCGGCATTTTAATTGTGGTGAAGGCCTGTCCCGAGACACAGTTAGATTATCTAACTAAGCAGAGTGTAGTGAAATTAATAGCATTATTGTAGACTTAAAGCTTGGTTATGTAAATGTCAACAAAACGGTGTGTCGATGTATCTATTTCGTAATTAAATGTCTGATATCATATGCAATGTCAACCCGTGCACGCACGGGTCAAAGTCTAGTTATCAATATCAAAATTATTTTCGTTTCAGGCAAAGCCCAATGTACCAGATAGAAAGTAAATTTGCAGCATACACAAAAAAGGGAAAATGCAGTTGCCAAGCGATGCATTTTTATGTCATATTTGGATAATTCAAATCTCTCGAATTGTTCTTTATGTGTAAATTCTTAAACTTCATGTACGTAAGCTTATGAGAAAAGACAAAAATTCTATTCGAGAAACGGTTTATCAAGTAAGCATGCATTTGGTTCTATTTTAAATATATCCCATTGAGCTAAATAAGGTTAAAACAATCATTTATTGTATACAAAAGTATCAATTATTTCGACTTAATTCTTAACATTTTTTTTCAAAGTGTGTCAATATCGACGATATTAACGCACTTTGAAAAAAAAATGTTCAAAGTGCGTTGACTTGGTCTAAAAAAATTAACGCACTTTAAAATTTTTTTTCAAAGTGTGTTGTAACAGACGTCACTGTGGTGATAACTTTTAACATACACAATTTCAATATGATTTTAGATATCTTTAACGTTTTTTTTTTTTTTATTCTCTCTGTAGAACTTTAATTTGGAGGGCAAGAATTGCAAAATACCGCATATTATACAATTATAGCCTTTTGATGAGGTCAATACATGGTTTTAAAGACCTGATGAGAGTATATCGACCGAGGACGAAGTCCGAGGTTCTCGGTCGATATACTCTCATCAGGTCTATAAAACCATGTATTGACCGATATCAAAAGGCTATAACTGTTTTATTATAATAAATCAAAAACCAATTCTCTTCATTCTCTTCAAGCGTATAGTAGTGAACTATTTTGTTCATAATGTATAGGTGTTGATTTCGCTACTATGACGTCACAATGTCGCACGTGCCAAAACCAGTATTTTGTCATGAAAATTTATTTTTAGTATAGTGAGGTCAGTAAATTTTCAATTTTTAGTATAGTTAGGTCTATAACAGAATTTATAGCACGGTCATGTGACAGTAATCGACCAATCATATGCTTGGGAAAAATACGATATTATAATAAAGTTTTTTATTTTCCATAATCCTCCCTTAAAGCCCATGGGTACCGAATTTATATAGAACTTACTGCTCCCATTCTGTCGCGAAGTGTCTCAATTGTGCCGGGAATCTGGTAATACAAAATACAATAAGCAATAGCAACAATTGCCGAATGCGCCAGGACGCAGTCGTCAAAAATCCGCCATCTTGATTGTTTGGCATTTCGCCAAGCCAGCATTTTGAACTGTGTCCAAAATGAGGTCGGCCATTTCTTGTGCAAGGGTCCTGTCGTTTCCACTCTGTTTTGAACACCTTGTTCCAAAGAGGAAATATCCAATACTATCTCAGATGTACATGTATCTAGCAAGATAAACAATATTTTGGCTTAATATAACTTTAACCATTACATACATTGGATTTAGGCTTTACCCGGTATATTTGATATGTTATTAAGCTTTATTTAAGGTGGTATGGGACACTTCCATGTTGTGACGTACTATTTATCGAAATAAACAATAAAATCAAGTTTAATTTTATAAATAGTTCCTTTCCGATAATTGTCACTTAACAGCCTAGCGCAGTGGGTCAGAGGGTTCACTACAAATCTGTAAGTCATGAGTTCGAATCCAGCTGGGCATTTTAAAATTTTAACCTTTTCAAAATTTTAAAACGTATTCATTGGTGAAATATTGTAAAATTTGAAAATTTTAAACCGGTCAAACTATTTAAATTATAATGTACTTTAATCAACATTAATATTGACAGCTGTCCTATACCACCTTAATCCAGTGAGTGTTCCTGTAAATGCCTACCTTTTTTGTGGTAACCAAGACCCAACACGGAATCCTGGGTATTTCCATTTCCTTCTTTACTGTAAATACAGCTAACTACGCCATTACGTATACAGTTTTTCTTCTCCATGTTTTGTCTAAATGTGTTAATAATTTTACAGTTGAATATTGAATAGTAAAATATTCATTACTCTATATTTAAAACTTCGACTATATCAACTATTAATAAAAACTTTTAATTTTAATCTTGACCGTAGATGAAGATAGTTAAAATCAACACTTTAATCTTACGTTTTGTCTTTCCATGTCGATGCTTTGATGATTTTATTGATTACTTCTTCGTCTGTTGTAAGTAATTCTACTGTAAAAAAAAAAAATAATGCAAAATAAAATCAGAGATACTGGTAGTTTTAAAAAAACAAAAATAACCTTCGATTCTTAGAACATCTTATGATAAACAGTCATGCTTATTCAAAAAATAACGCACATCATGCCCTGACAATATTTCAAAATCGTTTATCATTTTATATTTTTAGAACTGACCTACAAATGATAAGAGAAGACAAGACAATCATATTGAAACGATTTAAAATGAAGTAACGAAGCTTTTGCTTTACATACACAGAATATCAGATGGATTATATTGGTCTGGAAAGTCAAGACCGAGGTCACTAAAGTATTTCAAGGCCATTTGCGCACCCCCAAAGTAGGCTGCCTGTAATATAAAACCAATATATATTGAATTAGTTATAATCAAATGCTAAGCATAATTTTACCTGAAAATGAGTTTTGATACTTTTAATGTAAACATTCTACATTGAAAATCTAGTATACGCATTTATTTAAAAACTGAAAAATTACATCAATTTAAACATTCGATTTTTATTGACTTGACAGATGAATTATATAGTTACTAGACTGTGTCTGTTGTCAAAATTTATCACGTTTTTATCAATAAAATGTGTTTTCTTGAAAACCAATTGTATAGAAATATTGCTCACGTGACCCCTGACAAGCAAGAGTAGTGTAGAAAACATGTGGAAGATTTGACTGGATGGTTGGTGGATGGTGATCAGCAGCGTCTTGTTGTACTGAGAGGCAAAGTCCTTCAGTTCTTCCATTAGCACGTGAGCAGTGCTAGAATCAAGACCGGAAGTGGGCTCCTTGAAACCGGAAATCAGTTAAATATTTTAATAGATCTCACCTTTTCCCGACATTTTCTTAGCATTGTCTTAAATTTGCATACGCTTACTGACTAAGCGTATGCGATACGTGCTGCAAATTTAAGACAATGCTAAGAAACTTCTTTTGCGGGTCACTTCTTTTGACTAACTTAGGTTTAATAAATATAATACATTGTAAGCTCAACCCATCCATAAGAAATCGGAAGTCGCAATTTTTTTCTGAGTTGTTTTTATAAAACATGAATCATGTTATAGATACACGACATAAACATCCCACTTATTTTTACCAATTGTTAACTTAGCATTCACACGATTGTCGAGCCGAGCTGTGCCAAACTGTGTGAAGGAGCCAATTAAAATGAGGATGAAGTAATACACGAAACCGACAAAAGTTTAGTGATTTGGCCAAAGGACTATGCGTTTGGGTTTACGAAGCAGTTTTTCTATTTTTTTTTTTTATTATTTCGGGGTGTGGGAGTTGGAAGGGAGTGAGTGGTTATAACATGGTTATTTTAGGAGAAAAGGCTGGGTTTCTATATATGTCCTCTTCAAAATAAATAATGGTTTGCATATCCGACATAATTTTTGCACATCCCAAAAACACCAAGACTCATCTATTTGTTAAAAATGTCTTAGAGAGTATCTGGATATCTCCAAACCTATAAACGGGCCCTACAAGGGTTTTTTAAATTAAAATGGAAGCTTAGGATCCAAAATACCCATTTTTAAAACAGTCAACTTTTGGTTAACAAAACGAAAATGTTCCTTACACAACAGTTTATCAAAATGTACATGTATAATTCAAGTAAACCATTAAGTGCCGCGGTATATGATGTTGTCAGAATACGTACATCAATTAACATAATGTTCGGATCAGTGAGAAGTTCACACGCTATGTTAGCTCGCTTTTTCTCTCCTCCGCTCAACCCACGTTGCATGTAGTCACCAATTACTAGAAATAAGCCATTTCATATATGATAATAGTAGAAAAAATAGTATGAAATATAGCCAAAGCTTTTTTTTTTATTAAATACATATGTAAAACCAATACAAAGACCATCTTACTTGTGTCCAGACAATCTCTTAAATGAAGCGCATCCACAATTTCATCGATTCGCGCCATTTTGTCTACTTTTGACACGTGATCAGGAAGTCGGATCATGGCGGTAAACTGGAAGTGGTATAAAAAAGAAAATCAATTCTCCCTTCTTAAGGTACCTCACTACACCCAGACTTATACTTTTTAAGACACTACGTCACAAGATAGCGATTTGAATGTTTTGTTAAACGGTTTATATCGTTTGATTCGGTTGTATATCGTCGTAGCTTAGTGGTTAAAGTATTGGGCTTCTGAACAGATCATGAGTTCGAATCCGCTGGAGCTTTTGTTCATGTTTACTGAATGAAATTTTCGAAAATGTAATTTTTCATCCAAAATTGCACATTTTTTTTTTTTTTGCCGATTTGAATTAAATACTTCTTATCCATTATGATATCTATCTTAATCAAGTAATTTTCTGCTGATTTGATAAAATATTTCAAGGTGTAGTGAGCCACCTTAATCTACGATAAAATATTTTGAAAGACATGAAGTATATGACAGGAAATGCGTTCCACAAATAACTTACGTATAATGTTTCCCTCAGAGTGAGTTTTGTCAAGAAAATGTCACTTTGTAGTACGTAAGCAAGTTTCCGTTTTTGTAACTTTGTAAAGGGCTTTTCATTCACAGTTACCGTTCCTGATGACATTGGAAGATCCCCTGCCAGAATGTTAAGGAGAGATGTTTTCCCCGAACCTTAAACGTAATGAAATTTCAATTCAAAATGCTCATATATATCTTATACCGATTTTAAACTTTTGGGACAATAGTTTATATTTTGTACAAGTAATTTCGCAACCCGAACTGTCGTTAGATTGTACATGTATGTATTTTGATGCATTTTACAAATACTAAAAACATTAACATATTAGTTCCAACGTTCGTTCAAATTAACATATTACTGATACTGATACCAATTTCGAAATGGTTTATTTCTTGTAAGTTTTCAGTGTTTTAAGTAGTTTTAACTCATCTACCAATATTTGTTTTATTTCTCATCTGGCCCCACCGTCACCAACTTTCCTCAAGCCAATACTCAGCCTTAAGTCTGAGTTTTTACCTCAGATGTATGCACTTTTATTTTAAGGATTTGAGTTGAGGACTGAATTGAGTGATTTGAAAATTTTGGTGACGGTGGGGCCTGAACTTGAACCACAATATTCTGGCTAACAAACCCCTTTTAACATGTACAACAACTTTTTTGAAGATGCGTGAACATTTCGAAAACGTAAAACGTCAGAACACGGAGATTAAAAACTTGTTTGTCTAGCTTCACACGAAATTCCACTGGGGGAGGAGCCTTAAAGGCCAAAATGTACATTTTACTTATAGTGCGTTGTTAAATGATTTCCATCAATGTAAAGGTCGCAGACGGGTTTCCATAGCATACTGTAAGTCGTTTAATTTCACGGTGTTAAAATTTCACGATTTCTCAAAAAGTACCAATCGCGATGGTTTTAATTTCACGCTCCAAGAAAACCAGTTAATCAAAGCATAAACATTAACACGTTTTAAAAAACTTATGTTAGTATTTACGATGGGTTTAATTACGCGGAAAATTGATTAATCGCGAACATAGTGAAATTAACACCATCGTGATTATTTGCCAATCTACAGTAATTAATGCAAAATAATTCTATACATAGTAAGTAGAGTCAACAATGAATATGAACTAATTTTCGTCGCATTCACATGTGTACGAGAAACACGCTTTAAAGGGGCATGGTCACGATTTTTGGTCAATAAATTATTTTCCCGATCTTAATGTTTGCAATGCTTCGGTAAGGCATTTTTAATTGCCAACCAAAATTTAAATGTCATTGGTTGAGTTAAAAGCGAGTTACAGAGCTTGCATTTCTTTGCTACATGTATGTAAACAAAGCTTTTGTTTACATTTTGAATGCTGAAGTAAGAATTTGAGTTTTAGACCTAAAATGAATGTGTTATACGTTAGGAACTGTTAATTTATGACAGACAAATCAACTTGAAAAAGATTTTTACTGGTATATTGAACCTTTTTAAATAAAAACAGGGCACGAGCCTTGTTTACATGACATAGAATTGTGAGTCATTTATCTTGCTTATAACTCAACGACTGGCTCTCAAATTTTACTTATTCACTAGAAATACATTCCTAAAGCATTGTGAATAATAAAAACAGAAAAATAGAATTTGACCAAAATCGTGACCATGCCCCTTTAAAATAATCTTTAAACAGTTCCTACATTTGTTGTAAATTATTAGAAACTTTAAGATTCTCACCTGAGGGACCCATGACCGCTAAAATCTGCCCACTTTTGGCTTCTCCATTGATGTTTGTGAGTATAGCCTTTTCTTTCAAAGTCAGGTTAATGTCAGTGAAAGTTAAAAGGGTGTCCCTCGATTTCGTTTTCATTCCGACTGAAAAGAATATGATTTATTAAAACCTCAAACGTAATACAATATATATATATATATATATATATATATATATATATATATATATATATATATATATATATATATATATATATATCAACATACAATGTATTGTTTGAATGTCAGATGTCCTGTTAAGTGCTCTCAAATTAATTTTACTCGAAATTTTATTTCGAGATAAAGTGCATCTTTAAATAGAATTTTCGGCTAAATTAGGTATGCATTAAAATAGTGTGCTTTTTTCAGATTTAATTTGTAAAGGCAGGAACTTGCATGCAATTTATATTTTGTTTGCCAGAAATACAATGGTTAATCTAAAACTAATATCAAACAAATCACATTTAGCCCAACCTTACACACTCTTCACTAACGTGTGGAAAGTTAGCCCAACCTTACACTTACGTGTGGAATCCGTCACAGTTAGCTGTAATAATGTAGCCCTCTCCGATTTGTTTTTAATTTGAAGTTTTCTGAAAAGAGCTTAAATACCACAGGATCTTCATAATGGTGCACTATTTTTTTTTATGCGGCTTATTGTATAATTATTCATCAATTATCAAATTTCCTAGAAAAACAACAAGTTATTTTAAAATGGAAGTTTTTGTTTGAAAACAACATTTTTATGCATAAAACATTCTAATTAATTAACATAATACCAGTGTCAAACAAAGCATACCTCTTCTCATGGGCGATGAATTACGCAAAGGAAAGTTATATGCGTCAAAGTTTTTTTTTATTTCAATTTTATCGCCTTTGTGACGTTACTTTTGGATCAACTCCGGTGGCATAACAAATATTCATGCAGAGAAAATGCACTTTTAGGTGTGCATTGTTTCGAATTCAACGTACGCAGAAGTAGTGTTAATAAAATATTTGCACAAATCAGTAATATAATATACAGTTAACAACTCACAAGAAAAGAAAGGACACCTTATAAAACACATTATAAAAATTCATTACCAAGTATTTTCCATAAAATGCTAAAATATTTTGCAACATATTTTTTAAAACTTTCCAAAACGTGTAGAGTACGTCCAAATTAGTGCAACCTTACGCACTTCCTACTAACGTTTGGAGTCCGTCCCCGTTAACTCAACTTTTAGAGCACAATCTCAACAAAGAAGACTATTTCCACTTCGTTATATTTTTGTATTTTGTATCTTTGTTAGTAAGGTGAAAATATGTTTTGGTTGCAAGTAAGAAATTATATACTTGAAGTTTAAAAATTTATGTAAATAAAATCAATGCACCAAGTACGGTAATATATTTCGGTAATAAATTAATCCAATAAATCATGTCTAATAGTGTCAATTAGATGTATTTTTAGATAAATTGATATCGATGAGAATAAAAACATCTTTTGTTAACACTTTTCAAACTTATGAATAAAATCTTTGAAAAGGACGATATATATAGATAGTTTTAAGAGGGCAGGTTGTCGTGGCCATTTTTAGACTGTATTGATATTTTTTAGAAGGATAGAAATGTAGGAGAGTTTCCAAATTTAAAAGGTAAAGGTAAAATATATGGATCTTTCCTTACTAAATAACTTTTTATATACCTAAACATATAATATCTGAAAGTTTTACGCATATCTGATGGTTAATTTGTTGACCACCCAGCCTCCGTAACGCTTTATATTCAAATACTTTCATACAATTTTTTTTTACATTTTGATTCTGCAAGCTTCTATTTAAAAAAAAAATTTTAAATTTTTTTAAAAAGCCAGAAAAATTACTATTAATGAAAATTTACTATTAAATTGTTGCTGTACATTACCTTCGTGTCCTTTCTGCTGTTTTGATTAAATTTGTAAACAAGAACACCGCAAAGGAGAGCATCCCCTCGCGGATTGAAATATTGTTGGGGGTTGTTATTTAGGATATGCATGTAATTGAAGACACCAAATATTTATCTTCTTAAAACCTCTTTGTATTAAAATATTTCGTTTATTTCTATTCCCATGCACGCTCTGGGGTGTATCCATGGGGGTGTTTTGTTACATTTTCGTGATTGCTCCCAATTCCTCTCATTACTAGCGAAAACACACCAAAGATGTTTTCAACTTTAGTAATATAATTTTATACTCTTTGTTCAGTGGCATAATTAGGCATTCAGTGAAGGCAAATTTAAGTTTCATAATGACTATTTAACGTAGCTAAAGATCTAGCGATTTGTAGTCTGCCCTATGGGAAAATTCGTGTTAACGTCGTTATTTCAACCCCATTTTTTTAACAGAGTAACGTATTTACAGCGATTATTATGAAATGAATTCCCTGTTAAAAATGTTGACGATATTCGTCAAAGTCTCATCTGAATTATGTACCTTTTCTTCTGTTAGTAATTCGGGAATATGGCCCGAAATTCGACTCAGACGGCTGCTTGTTTTGATCAAATTCGGATGAACTTAATCTCTAATCAATTTTTTACTTTGGTCATCCCCTTTTCTAAAAACGTTTGTTTCTTACCTTTACAAGGCCTAAATCCAACAAAATATCAAGTTGCTGATTTGAAATGTTTACTTTTGAGAACCGGAAATTCATAAAAAAATTTCATTTTATTTAAGATTGCAAAGATAAGGTACTATTTAAAATTTTTCATGCTCACATTAACAATCATGGCCATTTTTCCATGTTCAATAGTACGTTGAAATACCTCTAACACAATCTGCCAAAGTCATAATATTCCAGAATTTGATTTTCGTATATTTTGTTTTTTTCGCTGTTGTTTTGCTATTTGTTGACTAGAATTTAAAACTGGTTGATCAGTTTGTCGATTAAGTCGGTGCACGTGCCTCATTTAGTATGTAAATTTATTCCGACGTCACAGAAAATAGTTTCCCCAGCCTGTTTAAGGTGCCTCACTACACTTTAAAATAGTTTCTCAAATCAAGAGAAAATTACTTGATTATAATATATAGCATGATACATAAGAAGTACATGTATATTAGTCAAAAAGGCAATAGCATAAGCAATTTTGGATAGAAACTGACTTTCAAAAACGTTAATTCAGTAACTAGAGCCGAGCTCGTTGCAAGCAACGAGGAGGTCTTCCGTTACAGCTTAAAGTCAAGATCAGTCTTAATGAAACCACCTTCTCCTTACACTTGACAGGGTCTGGCAGGTATTGATAAGAGGTCATCTTCACACGACCCTAACTTCTGATCAATCAGGGCTTTAGAAAATCAATTTGAACTCTTCAAAAGGAGATAGAAAAATTTATTCATACCTATTTTCTATGTATTAATGTAACCTCCAGACTGCAGAGTATTGAAGAGTTACACCTCTCATTTAACAGATAAAGGCATGTCTGTGATAAATTGGGGGTATTTTAAGATTGTATGCAAATGTAGAGGTTATGGGAAGATGACCTCTTATCGAGTGTAAGAAGAAGGGGGTGGTTTTTATTAGAATGGATTGTCAATATGATAATAGTAAGTTCAGAAAATCGAAAACGAGGCTTGCTTTCAAAGTATTATTTTCATACCAGGCAAATCCTCCGTTTAACTTCCTTCACGATAATATCAATTTATGATAACTTAAACTCACATCTTATATGTACATGCATTTAATTATTCCGGGAACCAGAAGATCAAAACGATAAATACGTTTATGTACAACATATGAAAGGATACAAACTAAGCCTATATCATAGTGTAATCAACACAAAATCCAGTGCTGATGCATGGAAAACAGTGTTATGTTTCATAAAGATTTCGATTCCCTGTACTCATACTTACACCTTGACCGCTAAGACATGGAATAGTTTATGTAAAGTGCAGTGTTAAAATTAAACAATTGAAAAGAACAACAATTGTAAATAAACGATAACGCCTTCTTCCACCTGAGGGCGCGCTACTTATATACGAGAGGTGATCAATGATAGGGATAACTCTCCGTATAATGTTTGGCCATGAAGGCACTCATCATCGTTTTTTGAAGGATGAGCGTATTTATCCGAATTCTTGACAAGCAAATAAAAGAATAAATTCTCAAATCTTAAAAATCGTAATCCGCGGTGGTAGTAGGGGTTGTGAGGCAGCTCTAACTTCTATTTTTTGGATATGATTTCGTTTTAAATATGCCAATAATTGTTTTGCCTTGATCGCTCATCTAAAAAGTGGGGGGGTGTGTCAATACCCCAAAATTTAATTTTCTAAATGTAAATTTCAGAAAAAGTTTGGTTGCCTGTAAAAGTCGGCGGGGATGGGGGCAGAACTCCCACTGAATCAAAAGCCCTTTTCGCCACTTTAGTGCAACACGAAGAGAGACCTCTGGTTTACAATTATTTCTATCATATCACATATACATATACATGTTTTAGTTATAATATTTTGAAACTTTTAAAGATACATGGATTGACTAATTTTTGTATGTAAACATTTATGGACTCATACACATAAATAAGATGTAGTGACAGCCACAGAGACCTTATTTCTTCTGTTCTTGACTATTTCAGAGCTGCTAAAAATTTACAATCTCCCATTTTGACAAGCCAGATGTAAATTAACATATTCTGTTGGGTTTTAAAGGGGAAGGAAACTAAAATACGTTGTAAAATAAATCAATTAATCATCATCTACTATAATTGTAAATCGTATTTATTTCGAACATCGGAACAAGAAATAACTCAAGGAAATCGATCGCTTAATTTAAATTTTTCGCCGCTATGGGAGCTGCCATTGAACTTTAATCTATGACGTCACACTATCTGAATATTAGCAAATCGTGATATTTGCTCTAAATGACAAGTTCTAGAAATTTTAAACAATATGGATTTGAGATCGTTCTTTTATCTTTGACTTTACACTAAAATACAAACCAACGTCAAAAGGAGCATGTTCGTTCAAATATAAAAGCGGAGGATAGTGTCGGAGGAATCTCCGCGTTGTTGTGGAAACGGATACCAAGTATCGTAGAAATTGTCTGCCGACATGGTTATTCCGACTTAGAGAATGTATTTTAAACATCCCGATTACAATTATAACATACTTATTCAGCTAGTGAAGAACCTGACGTGGAATAATAATTTATATGAGGTCATTTTCAACTTTGAATGACAGCAGATTAATAGCTGTCATTCATTCAATAAAAATGCATATATCTATGCATACATGTATTAATTCTTTAGTTTGACGTGTGAACCTAAAAATTATAAATTTTGTTCAGTCGTTTACTTGAGTAACGGAAAGGCATAAACCAGCATTTTATTCAGAGCACTGTGTACATTGTATATGTAAACAAAACTGGAATAAATGGTGTGACGTCAAATAATTATTTTTTTTTCTTTTTAATACAAAAGAGTTCTACATAATGTCAGCCTCCAGTAAATACAATTTCATCATGACCACATGTGATAATTTAAACCACCTTTTTAATATAAATATGTTTAGACTTTCCTCCCCATTTAAGTCGATTAAGTTGCATTACAACCTCCTACTACCTCGCTAGCCAAGGGTTTCTGATCCGCACCACTCCTCACTAACCCTTGGCATATCATGCTACAAGGTTAGCTTTTTAAAAAGCTAAGTAAGTCAGCCAGTGGAAGTTTCATTTTAGGTCAAAAGTAAATACGCAATCTATTTAAACACAATCTAATAATTTCCAGAACAATAGTACATGTAGATATGCGGTGGCACATTTAGTAGGCACTGTTGCAACCACTATTGAAATAAAACCACTATTTAAAACAAGTATTTCAATAGTGGTTGGGAATGTATTTCATTATTAGAATCACTTTGCAACCACTATTGAAATAAAACCACTATTGAAATAAATCATTTCAATAGTGGTTGGGGATTGTTTTCATTACAAGAATCACTTTGCAACCACTATTGAAACACAACCACTATTGAACTAATTATTGCAATAGTCGTTGTGGATGTATTTTATTATGAAAGTCACTATACAGCCACTATTGAAATACAACTACTATTAAAATGGGTTTTTTTTATCGTAGTTGGGAATGAATTTCTTTATATATATTACTTTTTAATCACTATTGAAACACATTTGGAAATAAAGAAGTTGTGTATCATTTTGCAAACTATTTTCAAATGCAAGAAACACTCTATCTAACGAACAATTCCAAATACACAATTTAGGTATTATAGACTTGCATTTTTACAGTAATAATAACTGAGACTATGAAATTAATGTTATAATGTTAGGAATTTCACTGCTGTGCAGAAATAAATAACCAGTTCTCGCAGATTTACATATAAATTAAAATTGTTTTCATATTTTTCTTTAACCTTTCTCTTTCTATAGATATATCATGTTTTATATACATGTATTGATAATTATTAGTACATGGGTTAACACGTTGTAAGTTGCCAGAACTTTTATTCAACCGTCCTGTATATTAAATATACAATAAAATATGTTCAAGCCAATTAAACACAATTACTATAAAAATGAATATTGTCGTTTACTTTTAATCAGAGTCAGGAATATTAAATTGAGTTTGACCATCTGTCTGACCGTTTTCAGTCTATTATTTGGTTTCTGTGTAACACTTTCGTTAATTACTACAGAAACAAATTATTTAAATAGTAGTTGAGGTGTATTTCATTATCAGAATCACTTTGCAAACACTATTGAAATACAAACACTATTGAAATTAATTATTTTAATAGTGGTTTGGGATGTATTTTATTACGACCACTATTGAAATAATTTATTTCAATAGTGGTTGGTGATGCATTTTATTACAACCACTATTGAAATAAATTATTTCAAAAGTGGTTGGTGATGCGTTTCATTACAACCACTATTGAAATAAATTATTTAAATAGTGGTTAAGGATGCGGATTATTACAACCACTATTGAAATAAAGTGTTGCAATAGTGGTTGGGATACATGTCATTTTTATGTCAATTATTCCGTCTGTATGTAACACTTCTGGTTCTGGATGACAGGTGGCATAAGAAACATACCGATACAGGTGAATCAAAGTACATTGTAATTAAGAAGTAATTCCTCGTCTTATAAGACACACTTCTAATATTAAGAAATTCCCCTACCACATATCATCTAAAAAGGAAAGTGTAAAAATGAACTGCATCCCAACCACTATTAAAAAATTTATTTCAATAGTGGTTGCAAAGTGATTCTACTAATGAAATACATTTCCAACCACTATTGAAATAATTTATTTCAATAGTGGTTTTATTTCAATAGTGATTGCAACAAGGCACCATTATTTTTATGGCTTTACAAAGCACATGTAGGTGAGGAGATACGCACGTAGCGGTGTACAACAATGTATGACTGCATTAATACTTAAAGTTGTTACTTAGCAAACACAGTGGTCTCGTCGCAAACCACTACTAATATATTTACTTTCCAACCTCATTAAAAGAGTCTGGAAGATATACGGGAACTCCGGATTGTGGCTGCAGACGATTGCCATTGACAGTCTTCCAATACATCGATGCGCAGTTTGACCTAGAAACTGACCAGTTTTATAACTTCTTCGAATTTCTCTAACACGAACCGTCTAATTCTTTCCCAGAATCCAATTTACGCAAGCGCAATTGAAGATTCGTCCTAACTTAATTAGTCAGCCCGCGGGCTGACTAATCAAAAGTCGGGATTGTTTTCGTCACGTGATCTCCCAGCCTATTTATAAATCAACCAAATGATGAAAGATGCCGTACTTTAAACGTCACTGGTGCGGCAATGACAGCCTCTATAGACCTTGATATTGACAATTTGAAAGAACGTTTTAATGCCCAGTGTATTCAATAAATAGGATTATTGTTAAATGTTACTATAATAGATCGAATTCATTCGAGGTTGTTGAGCAAAACCGTTCAGAAATGAGCAAGATATAAAGCCTCAAAGTTCGCGTCTAGGAAGAAAAAATAAGAACTAGAGCAAAGCTCGTTGCAAAGCAACGAGTGGGTCTTCCGTTAATTTCGAAAGCTCGAAGTTCCTGTAAGAAGCAGAGTTCTTAAACTAATAACAAAAGTAACTTTTAAAAAAAATTAAAAATCGAATCATTCTTGGTACGACTTAACATATTCCGAATGATTGTTACATTTAGTACGAGTTAACAAAAACCTTAACGATTTAAAGAACGACATGACCAAAAAAAATCCGAATGTGTTCAAGTACAACTTAACAAATTTTAAATTATTTTAGATACGAGTTAATTTAACTTTGAACTTAAGACTATTTTCTTAACCAATAATGCGGAATAAAAATTTCCGGAAAAATCAGTTTTTAAACCCCAATATCTCTGTAATGCTTTATCAGATTTTTAAACGGCTTTCAGTGTTAGATTAAGCCTTCTGAGCTCTACAAAATCACGTTTACATTTTTAACTTTGTTAAAAAATTCTAATTCTACAAAACACGCTTACATTTTTTATTTGATTAAAAAATTTAAATTTACGAAAAAATTGATTCACTTCCGGTTTCGACCGGAAGTTACGGATTTTCATTTTCAGCCTTATTGCACAGGTAAATTGACAAATTCATAACCACGGAAAGTTTCAAGCTTCTATCTTAAAGCGTTTTTGAGAAATGCCCCGGACAAATGACTTTTTGAAAATTTTAAAAATGACGTAACGTAAAAACGGAAGTGACGTTGTCATCAAAAGTTTTATATCTTTTAGTCATAATAGTTTCACATTATCTCTGAAAGTTTCATCTAAATCAGTTGAAAACTTTTTTAGTTATGAAGCCGAAAAGGAGTTAGAAAAAAAACTAGAGCAAAGCTCGTTGCACAGCAACGAGTGGGTCTTCCGTTAATGTCGAAAGTAAAACTAGAAGTTTTGCTAAGAAGCAGGGTTCTTTAACCAAAAAACATAAGTTACTAAAACAAAAAGAAAAAATCGAAATATTCTTGAAACGAGTTAACAAAATCCGAATGATTCTAAGTACGAATTAAACGAATTAATTAAAACCTTGATTTCAAGAACGGCTTAACTTAAACAAATCCGAATGTGTTTAAGTACGATTTAACAAATATCGAATTATTTTAGGTACGAGTTAATTTCACCTTGAACATAACATTATTTTCTTAACCAAGATTGTGGAATCAAATTTTCCGGAAAAATCAATTTTTGAGCCCTTTTATATCTGTAATGCATAATTCGGATTTTAAAACGGATTCAAGTTTTAAATTAAGCTTAATAAGCTCTTACTTTTTGCTTAATGTTTATTAACAAATTATCGTTAAAAAAATGTAATTAAAAAAAGACTTTGAAGCCCTTCTGGCCCCGGATTTGAGGGGTCAGTCCCTTTTTCTTGATATCAAACAAAGGGTCTCGCAAATATAAACATTTTTTTTCTCAGCAAGTGTTCAAGAATTGTTGACCGTTCTAAAGATATCTGAACAAATGTGTTTTAGGGGCCAACCCCTAAACTCCTTACCGTGGACACCAACACAAAAATTTTAGGTATTATATTTTTGATAACATTATTTTGAGCAACTTTTCTTCTACAATGCTTTTCAAAATATTTCTCTTTTTCCATATATTAATGATCAGAGTTTTGGACTTCTGGCCCCTTGAAAACCCTAATTACGTAACATATGACTTAGTTTTGGTACTGTTTAGATAAACTGCTGTACAATGAACATTTTTGCTTCTATAATTAATAACAATTTTTTTTTTCAGTAAAGAGTTATTATAAGAAGACTTTAGAGCCCTTTTGGCCCCTAATTTGAGGGCCAGCCCTTTTTTTCTTGATATCGAATAAAAGGTCTTGTAAATATAAACACATTTTGTTCAACAAGTGTTCAGGAATTGTTGACCGTTCTAAAGATATCTGAACAAATGTGTTTTAGGGGCCGACCCCTATACTCCTTACTGGGGCCAAAAACCAAAAAATTAAAGGTAGACAACATTATTCTGAGCAACTTTTCTTCTACAATGCTTCACAAAATATTTCTCCTTTTTCAGATATAAATGATCAAAGTTTTGGACCTCTGACCCCTTAAAACCCCTAATTACGTACCATATGGCATCGGTATGGTACTCTATAGATAAATAGCTGTACAATAAACATTTTTGCTTCTTTAATTGATAACAAATTATTTTTCATTAAAGAGTTATTATAAACAATCTTTAGAGCCCTCTTGGCCCCTTATTTGAGGGGCCAGCCCCTTTTTTCATGATATTAAATGAAAGAACGTGTGAATATGAACAATTTTTGCATTACATGTCTTAATAAAATATTTACACATTCAGAAATAATTTAGAAAATGTGCAAAAATTTTGTGCAAAAATTTGCTGCCAATTTTCGAGCTCGGGCGAGTTCGGCGCCTTGCGTGTTTTCCACAATATGAAACCCAGAGAATCATCTACAGACATTCATCTACTATCCCTGAAAGTTTCATGATTTTATCTTAATTAGTTGTGGAGGAGTAAGGTGGACAAAATGGTCCTTAAAAATTCATTAAATCCTCAAAATATCAAACCGGAAGTGACGTAATCAACCCAAAATATCATAACCTCAAGTACTTTTGATGTTCTATCAGTCCTGCAAATTTTATGCAAATCGGTCCAGTAGTTTACGAGTAATAGCGTCCGAAAAAAGTCAGAAAAAAATAATAATAATAAAAAGAATCAATAGAATAACAAGACCCTAATTAAGAAGAATGAGAAACAGTAGAAAAACAGTAATGTCTTCCGCTGAAGACGGAAGACCTTAATAAAGAAAAAGAAACCGTAGAATAACAATAGGGTCTTCCGTTGGAAACGAAAGACCCTGATAAAGAAAAAGAAACCGTAGAACAACAAGAGGGTCTTCCGTTGGAAACGGAAGACCCTAATAATAATAGAAAGAAACCGAAGAATAACAAGAGGGTCTTTCGTTGGAAACGGAAGACCCTAAGTATTTTATCCAGCACAATAATAGTAAGGTCTTCCGTTGGAAACGGAAGACCTTAAATATGACCAAAAGTCACAGGCGAATTCATAAGCCCGATACTTTAACCACTGAGCTATGGGGATAAACAAGCAAATGGATTGATACTAACAATTTAACAAACCCTTTTTAAAATCGCCATCTTGTGACGTAGTCTCTTAAAATGTAAAAGTATTGATGTAGTGAGGTACTTTATCGAGCGGAGAGGGAGAAACCAGAAATATAGTCATGATGCAAGTTATCTTATATGCGATTTATTGTCGTATATTTGTAATAACTGGACATAGTGACTGGGTCTACAATATGATGAACGCGATATGTACTCCGTTAGAACTGCACTCAGTTGCTTTGTGTGCACATTGCATTAAAACAAGATTCCGTTTCTGTGCAAGAAAATATGGCATTTCTTGCAAAGAAAATAAGTTTAGAACTTTCTATTGTGTATAAATTCCCCCCCCCCCTTTTTTTTATTTAAAATATTCTTTCGTGCAAAATAATGTGAATGTAATCAGAATTCTCTAGCAATCTAAATCCAACCGACCTTTACTATCTCGACCGGTATATGTAGCATTAGAAGAACATTCTGGTTTCCAGAAGACCAATCGAAAATGATATGACTACCAGTTTAAATTATTATCCTGATTATCATGATTTTGATAATTCTAAAACAAAAATCTATACTTATAAATTAAGACATTTTGCCAACAACGAAATGTCTACACCAGAGTAATTATTTACACTTTTAGTATTTCATCACATGGAGTTGATGTCCGTAAGCTATAATTGAATTTTACCTAAAGAGTAATTATTGAGAAATAAATTAAAAATCTACTTTTATTTTCGATAAACCAGTCCGAAATAGCAAAAATGAGAGTAAGGTGGTGGACACGCTTTGGCGGATCCAAGTCAGTGGGAATTTGCATCAAAATACATGCTTGCAATTAAATAATATTGAATTATTACGTAAAGGGTGAGTATATTTACTGGAAACTTGTTTAGGGTATACAAATAAATTAAGACACGACAAATGTTGAATAAATAAGATGAGTCAATTCGTTTCTTGAATGCGCGATTTTAGTTTTGATGGATAGAACTTTCCAGAACGGGGTAACCAAGAACGCGGGTTGACTAATCAACGTCATGGCGGAAAGTGTAGGGCAGTTATCTTGGATCTGACAACTTTAGTTTAAGATATGCCAAAAAATATGTTTAATATACTAATCTAGCGTTTTTAAATTGAGAAAATTTTTACACCACTGCAGATTGGTAGTTAACCATATACATGTACATTAATTTGTGAAACAATAACAAATCGTGTTAACAACTCTACGTCTGTATAAATAGATGATGTATGCATAAAACGAGGAATTTGAATCGGGAAATGTTACAGTCTTTTATCTGATATTCTTTTTGAGACAGTGATAAAAGTTATAGTGAAATTTGGCTTAAAGGCCTAGGGAAAGAGAAACGACGCACTGTAAAGCCACTCCCTGGTTTGAAATAAAATGAAAAAGTTTATAGTTTTACAGTTTCAGTCAGCTGCAACAAAAAGAATAGAGGTCATATACATGAAGCATTGTATAATATTTTTAAAAGGTTTAAAGTGTTAATTCCCGTGCTTGCGCGGGATATTATCTAGTTACACGTATTCATGAAAGCACTAAAAGCAAAAAAATAATAATAACTAGTGCAAAGTTCTTTGCAAAGCAACGAGTGGGTATTCCTTTAATGTCGAGAGCAAAGCTAAAAGTTCCAGTAAGAAGAAGAGTTCTTAAACCAATAACAAGGGTACCTAAAACAAACAGATTTTTAAAAATCGAATAATTCTTGGTACGACTTGACAAAATCCGAATGCATTTAAGTACGAATTAACAAAAACCTTTACGATTTCAAGAACGACTTAACAAAAAAAGAACTTCAAGTACGATTTAACAATTATCGAATTATTTTTGGCACAAGTTTATTTCGCTTTGAACTTTAGGCTATTTTTTAAACCAAGAACGCGGAATCAAAATTTCCGGAAAAATCAATTTTTAAACCCCGATATCTATGTAATGCATCGTCCGATTTTAAAACAGATTTAAGATTTGAATTCACCATGACATACTCTGTAACACTGTTGCATTGATTTTTTTGATTTAAAAAAAAATGAAAATTTCAAAAAATCAAAACTACTTCCGGTTTCGAGCAAAATAAATAAATTAAAATTTAAACCCCCAAGTACACCATACTATTGATACATCTATCATCTGCAAAAATTTCAAAGCAATATCTTGAACCGTTCTTGAGATTTCCTCCGGACAAAATCACTTTTTTAAAAATAAAAAATGGCCGTCAAATTTGAACGGAAGTGACGTTATTTCTGAAACTTTAACATCGTTGATGCAAGGTCACTTTACAAAAGCTCTGACAATTTCATTGAAATCGGAAGAAAACTTTTTGAGATATAAAGCCGAGAAGGTGTCATTTTTTTTTTAAAATAATAACAAGAGGCCCATGGGCCACATCGCTCACCTGAACAACAGTTCCTTGTAACATTCTATTTCATAGCATATTTTATTTCTATTTTAAACTTTGAATCCCTTTCTGGGGCCCCAGTATTGGTCCGGGATTTATGGTTGGCTTTAACAAATACACTATTTGAGGATCCTTGCATAATAATCTCACAAACTGTAGCATTGTAGTTCTCAAGAAGAAAATTTTTAAACATTTTCCATATATATTTCTATGTTAAACTTTGAACCCCACTTAGCGCCTCAGTATTGGTCTGGGGGTCTTGGGGCCCCAGTATTAGTCCGGGGGTCACGATTAGTCCGGGGGCACGATTTTACCAATTTAGAATCTACAATAGCCAATGATGCTTGCATAGTAATCTCACAAACTGTTGCACTGTAGTTCTTGAGAAGAAGATTTTTAAACATGTTCCCTATATATTTCTATGTTAACTTTGAACCCCTTCTTGGGCCCCAAAATTAGTCTGGGGGTCACGGCTTCCACAATTTAGAAACTTAACAATTTGAGAATGCTTGCATAGTAATCTCACAAATTGAAGCATTGTTGTTCTCCAGAAGAAGATTTTTAAACATGTTCCCTCTATCTTTCTATGTGAAACATTGAAACCCTTCTGGGGCCTCAGTATTAGATCGCCTCTATAATTTAGAATTTACACTATTTGAGGATCCTAGTATAGTAATCTCACAAAGTATGACATCGTAGTTCTCGAGAAGAAGATTTTTAAACATGTTTCCTATATATTTCTATGTTAAACTTTGAACCCCTCTTGAACCCCGCCTGGGGCCCTAGTTTTTGCCCGGGGATACAATTTAGAATCTACACTATACATACAAGCTTATGTAAAAATATTGGCATTTCTGGTGCAGTGGTTCTTGAAAAGAATATTTTTAAACATTTATCCTTTTTATTTCTATGTTAAACTTTGAATCCCGCCTAGAGCCCCAGATTTAGTATGGGGTCACGATTTTTATAATTTTGAATCTTCACTATACATACAAGCTTTTGTATAAATATTGGCATTTCTGGTTCAGTGGTTCTTGAGAAGAAGCTTTTTAAACATTTTTCCTACGTATTTCTATGTTAAACTTTGAACCCTGCCTGGGGCCCGAGTTTTGGTCCGGGGGTCACGATTTTTACAATTTAAAATCTTCACTACAGTATACATACAAGCTTTTGTGTAAATGTTGGCATTTCTGGTGCAGTGGTTCTTGAGAAGAAGATTTTTAAACATTTATTCTATGGATTTCTATATTAAACTTTGAACCCCGCCTGGGGCCCCAGTTTTGTCCGGGGGTCACGATTTTTACAATTTAGAATCTTCACTATATATACAATCTTTTATGTAAATATTGGCATTTCCGGTGCAGTGGTTCTTGAGAAGAAGATTTTTAAACATTTATTCTATGGATTTCTATATTAAACTTTAAACCCCGCCTGGGGCCCCAGTTTTGGTCCTGGGGTCACGATTTTTACAATTTAAAATCTTGACTATATATACAAGCTTTTGTGTAAATATTGGAATTTCTGGTGCAGTGGTTCTTGAGAAGAAGCTTTTTAAACATTTGTCCTACGTATTTCTTTGTTAAACTTTGAACCCTGCTTGGGGCCCGAGTTTTGGTCCGGGGGTCACGATTTTTACAAATATAAAATCTTGACTATACATACAAGCTTTTGTGTAAATGTTGGCATTTCTGGTGCAGTGGTTCTTGAGAAGAAGATTTTTAAACATTTATTCTATGGATTTCTATATTAAACTTTGAACCCCGCCTAGGGCCCCAGTTTTGGTCCGGGGGTCACGATTTTTACAATTTAGAATCTTCACTATATATACAATCTTTTATGTAAATATTGGCATTTCTGGTGCAGTGGTTCTTGAGAAGAAGATTTTTAAACATTTATTCTATGGATTTCTATATTAAACTTTGAACCCCGCCTGGGGCCCCAGTTTTTGGTCCGGGGGTCACGATTTTTATAATTTAGAATCTTGACTCTATATACAATCTTTTATGTAAATACTGGCATTTCTGGTGCAGTGGTTCTTGAGAAGAAGATTTTTAAACATTTTTTTAACGTATTTCAATGTTAAACTTTGAACCATGCCTTGGTCCCAGTTTTGGTCCGGGGGCCACGATTTTTACAATTTAGAATCTTGACTATATATATAAGCTTTTGTGTAAATATTGAAATTTCTGGTGCAGTGGTTCTTGAGAAGAAGATTTTCAAAGACATGCACCCTATTTTCACTGTTTATAATTTAGAATCCCCTTTTCATAAGGATGCTTTGTACCAAGTTTGGTTAAATTTGACCCAGTGGTTTTAGAGAAGAAGTCAAAAATGTGAAAAGTTTAAAGACGGACGGACAGACGGACAGACGGATGGACGACGGACAACGGGTGATCAGAAAAGCTCACTTGAACCTTCGGTTCAGGTGAGCTAAAAAGAAACCAAAGAAAAACAAGAGGGTCTTCCGTTGGAAACGTCACAAAATGGCTGATCTCTTTTCAAAACGACATTTTGTTTTATTAAAAGGATTTTATCGACGCAACATATAACTTACTTCATAGCCGAGTGGATTAAGCGTCGGGCATCCCGAGTTCGAATCTCGCAGGGGCTTTGGTTTTACTTAATTGAATTTTTTTAGATATTCATTCTTTATCCTCAATTTGCAAATTTTTCGCTTATTTGACATATGTATAATTTATTTATCATTATATCTTTCATAATCAAATGATTTACTCTTAATTTGAGTGACTTTTTCAAGGTGTGTTATTCCACCTTAAATACACGCTATAATTTGCATCAATTTTGAATGACTGTGAAAACGCATGTGTTTGTTTACTTATAAAAGCTAACTTTATTCTGTAAATTAATATGGTTAATTCCTTCTAATTACAAAGATATAGAATTTTAATTGTTTATTTTCCTGACATGAAAGTAGTGCATATGGAGAAATCACGTACATTTTATTCATGAGCTAAATTCCACGTGACACTGTTCTCATTAATATTCATGTCTTCAAATTGTCTCCCTTACGAATGAAAATTTCTTCCCTTAATGTATGAAATGTGTGTGATTATGTCAAAACTTTCATTTTTTGAATGAGAACACGTGTTAGGGCAATGCATAGATTATCTGTGTATGTTTTTGTCACCACAATGAGTGATTCACACTTCAAATTCACTTTAAATGCCTCCCTATTCAACCATAGGACTATACCGGCTAAAATGAGTAAATGTTAATAAAAATCAGCCTGAAACAAAATAGAATTATAACTTGAAAAATCTCATTCAATTTACAATGGTAATTCTTATAGAAATATGGAATAGGCCTCATGATTCAATATAAAGCCTTAATGCCTAGTTGCAAGTCCAATAGGTTACTGAAAAAAATCTTCAAAAATGCTAAATTTAAAATAAAAAGGAACCGACATGACTTTTATAATTTGAGTCAAGATTTCTGAAACAAATAATTTGCAATAAAAACTTTGTAAATATATGAGAAATAACCTTACCTATGAATCGCAAGTATTTTATAAATTATTCCAAAATCCCTTCATGACGTCTTTCATCACTAAAACACACATTATTCCTACAACGCCCCGCTTCGATTTTTCAGATTCAAAAGGAACCACCATCTCAACATCTAGTGTAAACAAAACAAGCACATTCCGATCCCGGATGTAGTAAATGTCAAAACCAAATGAGGAGAAAATATTTCCGAAATACTTATTTTTTAAAACTTGTGATTTTTCTCATTTCTTTCTATATATTTTATTGTCCTGAAAATCGCCATTGTGATAACAATACGGCCGCTATGCAAATTAGTAAAATGTACACCATTTCTCCATATGGAATATTCATGATTATTGATGAAGAAAGCATATGGAGAAATCACGTACACTTTATTCATGAGCTAAAATCCACGTGACACTGTTCTCATTAATATTCATGTTTGTAATATTATCTCCCTTACGAATGAAAATTACATACTTTTATGTATGAAATTGGTGTTATTACGTCAAAACTTGCATTTTTTGAATGAGAACACGTGTTAAGGCAATGCATAGATTATCTGTGTATGTTTTTGTCACCACAATCAGTGATTCACACTTCAAATTCACTTTAAATGCCTCCCTATTCAACCATTAGATTATCTAAAAATAGGACTATACTGGCTAAAATGAGTAAATAAATAAATAAACAGTTGAAAAAATCAGCTTGGAACTAAATAGAATTATAACCTGAAAAATCACATTCAATTTATAATGATAATTCTTATAGAAATATGCAGAAATGATTCAATATAAAGTCTAAATTTCTAGTTGCAAGTCCGATAGCTTACTGAAAAAATGCTAATTTGAAAGTAAAAAGGAACCAACAAGACTTTTTTTATTTGAGTGAAGATTTCAGACACAATTAGTTTGCAATATAAACTTTGTAAATATATGAGGAACAACTTTACTTATGAATGGCAAGTATTTTAAAAATAATTCCAAAATCCCTTCATGACGTCCTTCATCACTAAAACACACTATATTCCTACAACGCCCCGCTTCGATTTTTCAGATTCAAAAGGAACCGCCATCTCAACATCTCATGTAAACAAAACAAGCACATTCCGATCCCGGATGTAGTAAATAACAAAACCAAATGAGGAGAAAATATTTCCGAAATATTATTTTTATAAATTAGTGAATTTTCTAATTCCTTTCTATTGCTAGCGCTCTCGAGCGCTAGCAACTACGTTAGTCTTTTTTACTTGAATACGCATGCTCGACTCCATAGTAGAGGATTCTGGGAATACTGTACTACTGTAGATAAACTGTACCATGTGAATTTCGTTTTATCATCTTCACACGAAGTTTTGTGTTATATTGTAAATGTCAAAATAGTAACAGTCGCTTACGTCTTATTATGCAAAGTTATTTTAAATATTATAATAAATAGCTAGCTTTATTTTGACTACCTTCAAGCTCGGAAAACAACCTCGGATATGTTTTCCGAGCTTGACGGAAAGGCCCGAGAAGATACGATTGCTACAAAACGGTACCAATGGTTCTTGAAAATTTTCACCTGGAAGTTGAAATTACAGTATATACATACTGATTAAGGCACAGTCAATGAGCTATGCCATTGCCGATGCTTCTGTGTTTTATGATGGCTACAGCGCTAGCTCACCAATCTTTTTAAAAGATAAGCTTGTATATTTTATTGTACTGAAAATCGCCATTGTGATAACAATATGGCCGCTATGCAAATTAGTAAAATGTGCACCATTTCTCCATATGGAGCGAAATCGACCTCATTGCGCATGTCCGCGGGACATCAGGTAGCCGTTATTGTTTGCCTAATTGCATATTCGTCTCGATTTTATATATTCAGTTTTAACAGTTGTTACTTTGAAATATGTACATGTATTATGAGTCTAATACGTTTGTTATTCACGGTACCATTGAATGTTTAAATAGGACACGAACTCACACGAACTAAAAATAGCCCTTAGGGAAAAACACATAACCCTACGTCATTGTTCAAGGGAAGTACATGTATATACATGAACATACTCACACGCTTGTGTTTTTGCTTTAATTAATATTCGTACTCGTATATAGGACAAATTTATGCTTTACTGAAAAAAAACTATATTATTTCCTTCGTGATACTACAACAATTATGAAGGTGTTGTCACCCACCCTCCTGCATTGGTAATTTGAGGTTTGTCGGAAATGCTGGAACTGTAGAAAATATTGCTTTATTCTACAGGTCTTAAGAAAAACCTTCACAGCATTCCCAATATCCCCCAAGAAAAACGTGATTTTACAGCGTTAGGATGGTCTTAGGACAAGGTAAGTGATGTCCTAAAGTTAGGACAAAGTTATGGCGTTTCCTAAATTTTAGGAGAGCTTCGAGAAACAGACTTAGGACTAAGACGTATCCTAAGATGTTCTTAGGACACACCATAGTCCTAAGATAGCTTCGTGAACATGCCAGCAGAATGATAAAACTGAAGATTCGACATACATGTACTTACTTTTACACAGACTTAGGTGCTGATATTTCAATCCAATCGCTGCAATTCACAGAATCAACGTAATAATTCAAATTAATATATAAAAACAACGCTATTAGATTTATCTCAAATCCTTTCTTTGACTCTCTATAGCCTACATGTACACCATTAAATAGTCCATGGACATATTCACGTGTTTGACCACATGCTGTTGTTTCAGTTCAATTTAAAAGTCCAATTTAAAAGAACTCTTGATACCCGTTTTTAAAAGCAATGACCTATCCAAACTGCATGAATGGTTGTCACGGTCTGGTAAAGGGATTAAGGGGAAGGTAACAAAAGCTTGTATTCTATAGTAATTTACATTAGTTTTACGTAACTACATGTATGCTAAAAATGTACAAAAATTAGAATATAAGTACGGTTGGGGTTTTTTTTTTTTGTTTTTTTTTTTTTGTTTTTTTTTTTTTTTTTGGTTTTTTTTTTTTTTTTTGGTTTTTTTTTTTTTGGGGGGGGGGGGGGAGGGGGGTTGGAAGGGGAGTTGTTTTGGTTTTTCGGGGGGGGGGGGGGTTGTGGTTATTTTTGGTTTTGTTTTGTGGGGGGTTGGGGGGTGTTTGCGGGGAGGGTCCGTTTTCATTTCAGGACTAATGCCATGTGAAGAAAAAAAAGCGATAAAAAAATGATTGAAGAATCGCTTTTTCTCCAATTGTCTTATCTGTTTTCAATTGTTATGCCCTAACCATTTAGAATGACGGTGGTATTGGACACCTCTATATTGTGACGTACAGTACTTCCTATCGAAATAAACAATAAAATCAAGTATAATTTTAAAGTATTTTTCTTTCCCAAAGCTGTAACGTAACAGCTTAGCGCAATTAATTGGTAAGAATGTTGAATAAGAATCTGTAAGTCATTAGTTAGAATCCCGCTGGGGTTTTTATAAACTTTACCTTTACACAAAAATTTAGGGGTTTTTTCTGTTCAAATATTGTAACATTTGACAATTCTTAAATGGTAAAAGTATTTTTATTTTAATAATTAATCTTTTATCCACATTAATATCGACAGGTGTCCCATACCACCTTAAATCACAGATCTCCTAACAGTGGCTGTAAGGGTTTAGAGATGTCCTGATTTGTTGCAAACCAGACTATAACCTTGATGCAATTATATTAGATTAAGTCCTAAAGGCAGAGCGCGTTTCATTGCATTTTTGTAATTTCGTACATCTTTTTTGTATCATTTTTATTAACATTATAACAAACAGCGTACATTTTTTTTTAATATTTACATTCAGTATATATTTCCCCTAATGTTTGCATTGGAAATCTGCGACGTTCAATTTCATATGAAATACACTTTGCTAATTCATGCGCCATAAGCACAAATATTAAGACACCACGTGTTTTCAGTATATTATGACATTGGAGAGGGTTTGCATAGACTTTGCCTGTTGCCTAATTCATTTGATTATTAAATAAAATATGTTAAGTCAATTGAATTGTGTTTTGAATATATTTATTTTTGTAAGATTAAATGAAACGTTCAACCGTACATGTACATAACCAATTTGATATGTACTTTTGATAAATAATCATTAAATCATATCTACTCTTTAATTAAAAAGATTTCTCTCTACAAAGTTTATGGCACTATATTTTAAGCCGTGGAAGCGTACTAAATAACATGGTAATATAGCTGTTCCATGTTTGTTTCATATCCCTGACTTAGAACGTCCATAAACATATATTTCATACGGAAAAACATCAGTATGAATATAAAAATAAACATTGAGTGCTTTTTGGATGTCGTCGGTCCTATGACACAACAATGCACAAAATTTCGAATTCTTTTAAGCACATTTCTAAAAAAAAAAAATAGATGTCCGCTGTTTGTTATAATGTTAATAAAAATGATACAAATAGTTGTACGAAATTACAAAAATAAAATACAAACATTGTTTGATAGTTTTAAATAAGAAAAAGGAGGCGTTGTATTATTCAGATTTAATTACTAGATATTTCAGTCTTCTAGAGCTATCGAACTTTGATAATATGTAACTGCATGGTAGTTCTAAAGATTATTGAATTTACATTAGGTAACAAGTTTGTTACAAACGGTTTCCGGTATATACATGTAAATTTATCGTTCCTTACGTCGAACCCACAGTATAATAGCTTGACGTGGGGTTTTTTTTTTTGGGGGGGGGGTGGGGGAAGGGTATTTTGTGTGTGTGGGTGGGGTTCATGTGTGTGACATTAGAATATCTTTCTAAACATTTATCCCGAGTTATCTCTCTTTAACCTTGTCCTTCTTTCAGCAGCGTTAGACAACTCTACCATATAAAGATGATAATCCATGCAAGCGCGGGAAATCACACTTTACACATAAAGAGGGCTCGATGGTTTAGGCATTTTAAATTTTTTTTAATCTCCTTTTAAAAGAAGAGCTCTATTTAAAGAATGAAGAATCCAATATGTATTTGTTTTATACGATATAAAGTAGTTTGGGGCAGTTTACGCTTTATAAACCGCGAAGAAAAAGTCTTTCAAAATTATTATCGTTATTTAACTGTGCAGTTCTATTATGCGTACATCATTTTTTTTTAAGAAAACTTATATAAAAACTTTATAAATTATATATTCATGTATCGTTAACAATGAATTCAGTATATTCACCTATCAATAAGTATAGAATATGATTACATATGTTGTATCCAGGTGTTCTCTCTCTCTCTCTCTCTCTCTCTCTCTCTCTCTCTCTCTCTCTCTCTCTCGTCCCAATCCAGCCAGAAATATAACATTCATATTATTCAGATTGAGTGATATATACTGTTAAAGCAGAAGAAAAGTCTTCTTTACACACAAAACAATTATTTCGAATATTCTACATTATGCATTTGTAAATAATAAAAAATGCATCTTTTTCAAAACTTGAACTATTATCTTTTCACTCCATTATAATTTTAGTAGCAGTTGGCAGCTGGAATAGTATTGAGACCCTTTGCTCTTTTTCGAGTACATGTACTTTGTAGCGTGAGTGCAGATATATGTTCCCAGTATGACGCTCTCCACTTCGCCTGGGTGTTTTTATTGTTGGAACATACTCCATTAGAAGCACGTGACAATGATGTCATACGCTCATTGCACTTATATGACTTATATGCCGAACATTTAGCAAAATGCGTTGCAAACATCTATTTTTAAAACTTAATAGTTTATCTATTGGTGTCGTTTGCAGTAAATCAAGTAGTGTTCTAATTTGATTAATTTGAAATCAGATACAAACGACATAATGCAATATTGTGTTTTGAGCGTAACAACACATGTGCATGTATTCCTCTAGACAGAACTTTAATTGATAAATCAAAGTAATGAAAGTACTGATAGGCGGAAGCATTATTGCAAGTTGTCAATATCATAATGTTATTATAACTATTTTCTCCGTAAGAATTAGTTTGATAAAAGAACACAGTACTAATATGTCAATTGAAGTATATACATGTAGTAAATGTGGAAATACTCAGTTACTGCACCAGATTAGTCTGGATCATGTCTTAAATAAAAATTAAATGAGAAAAGCAATTTAAACATCAAAATATTTATTTTGATAAGTACATATATTTAATTCGTATAACCAGTTGATACTGATATGCAAGCTGAAATTACAGGTATACATTTTCATTTATTATGCAGTCTTATTAAAAATGTTCATTTTGACATCAAAATGATGAAAGAATATTATACTATTAGAATTTAGTAAACTGAACTTGTGAAACTGCAGTATTCTATTCTTTACAATAATATTTCACCAAAATAAAGAAGTTACAATTAATTTTATTATACATCATTTGATTACAGTATTTTACACAATCAAGTAGTCTGTGTGTCACATTGCTCACCTGAGAAGCAATAGCTATTGAGAAATCAGCTTTATAGAATAATACAAAAAATATCTGGACAATGTGTAGTAAAAAAGGTAATAAATATAGAGATTTTCAAGTTTTCTTAAGATATTCTCAAGTTTAACAGTAACAGGATGATTTCAAAGTCATTTTATATGTGGAGAATTGCAAACCTCTATATGATCCTCAGATTGCAGTTCATACATTTTGTTGACAAATGTTTAAAAATTAGAAAGAATGTATTTACTTACTGTACTGTACACCAAAACATATTTTACAAAGATCAAACATATATGCAAATGTTGAGAAATAAAAGCCCATTAATTTATGGATAGCTATAGATTGATATTCAATAATGTACAAACTATGTGTCCTTTACAATCCCTCAGGATGTACTGTCAAATCACAGGTCTCTAATACTTAAGACATTTGAACTTAAAGTCTTTATTTGAATACTTTTATAGTAGCATGCTGTAAACGTGTTCTTGGAAAGCATGTAATCCTGGTGTGTGCCATTTGTGGTAACAACAATTTAAATTCACTAGCGTTGTCTTGCATCCATTATACCAATGACAACTGTCTTTTTCAGCAGGATTTTTTCTAAAATGTGTTGATGAAAAATGAATTATGGATATGTTATCAAGCAATATTTCATTACAATATACTTGACCTCCAATATAGAAAACATGGATTTAAAAATAAAATTAATCTATAAAATATTTTTAATTTATGTATGTTTTTCCTCAAATGATTTATTTTCAAAAGTATACATGTATTTTGCAAATAAAGGATGAAAAATATAAGAAGATCACACGATATCATAATGGATTATTAATATTCTTAAGGTTATTTTGGTATATTACACACAATTTATGGAAAATGTAGTGCCCGAACTGTAAATGAAAGTTTAATTCTTTTTCCAAAATTCTTCAGTTTATAACTGCATTTAGAACACAAATATTTACTATATTATGAAAGATATGGCAACAAGATATCTGTGAGTCAATGCTTACTAGTGATACCCCCGCTCTGATGTGAATATACAAAATAAGCATAGTTAACATTACATGTAACGGGAAGTTGACATCAAATATTTTGAAAAATGAATCCTACCATATGGCACGCCTTAACAAAGAGTGAGTTAAAATTTCAAGCATCTGCGATTGTTGCTGAGATATCTTTAACAAAATTTGTGCTATAGACAGACAGACACACAAGGGTAAAACAATATACCCCCTCTCCTTCTGAGCATTGGTATAATTAGTTCATACTTAAACAAGAAAACCACGGGGAATATCGTAATTAAATTAAGTTTATTTAATTACCTTGAAAATAGTGTTGAGGCCATTTAACTAAAATATTAAAATCGTTAAAAAAAATAACCAGGAAAACGTCAGATATTTCGGACTAGTCTCCCCCGCACGTCACAATATACAAGCGAGGATTAGAGTCAGAGGAATTTCGGATTAAGAACGTACCAGCTCCTCGATCAAGAAAAATGTTATCACCATTATTTGAACATGAAAATCTGAAATGATGAGGCAAAAGTTGATACAATGAGAAATAACACATTAGTAATCTAACTTGCCTTGCGTATGTCGAAGATGGACAGTCACCAGTTGTTCTCAACGTGGGTTTGTTGACAAAAATTTTACACTGCAGTATTGTCTAAGATTACTACGCAAAACGTTGGTATGTTTGGCATGCATGGTTTCATTGTAATCATCTTTTTTCCAATAGAATTATACACACTGTTGTTTTTATAAAAAAAAAAAAACATTCATTACCTGTTTCCTATTAATTTTTCCTTCTGTACTTATAAACACGCAATTTCATATCGAACTATTTTTCCCTCGCAATTTTATCTACAGGCATCTGACTCCGTCCTTATCCTTTGTTTATGTCGCATACCATCGCAAGAGTTATCGTTCGTTCCTGTACTATCAAATAGAGATAGGCCTAAACGTAATCTCGTCTACCACTTGCTATCTTTGCTATTAGGCATTTTAAATGAATAATTATAAACGATAATGTAAAACATTAGACATATACCAGAAGAGTAACGATGTTTAAACGGGGGTCGAACGGTGAGAGGGGGTAGAGAGTTGTATGCCCTTAGTTTAAATAACATCCGATAGATTTACCATGAAAAAGGGGAGGAATTTGACCTGTTAGGTAGAAGGTCATGAAAGCAATTGCAATAGGCGCTTCCGCCTAAAAAGGGTTCTCACTTATACTATATAGCGTATCTGAATACCTTGCGCGTGTCACAAAATTTGCGAAAATGGGGAAAATGTGTAACTTTTTTTTTTATTGGCGTCAGTCATTTTTTGCGATTCAAAAAGTCTCTATAGCAAACAATACAGGATATGATTTTTGCGTATTGAATATTTTGCGATATAAAAGTGATTGCGAAAAAAATGAGACCATTGCGAAAATTATTGGATACACGGTAGATAACGCGATGTCAACCAGCCGTATGCAAAAGGATATCATAAAAAAGAACTCTCTCTCTCTCTCTCTCTCTCTCTCTCTCTCTCTCTCTCTCTCTCTAATACATTATCTTGCATTTGGACTTAAGCATCAGTATGTCAGTATGGAGTCAATGAGTGCGATTTCATGTTGAAATTATTCACCTAAAATGAAAAGCCTTTAATTTCATATTCATTCAAATAAATGATTTTTTTGACAAAGAAATCAAAGGGAAATCATATTCATGTAAGTCAACTATCCCCAAATAAAGATTAAATCAGAATATTAGATAATGTATTATATTTAAGTATAAAGTATTAGATCAATCATACAGAATAGCAAGCTTGAACGCATGGCAACTCATTTAATTCGCATTGTAACAGGATATATATTTAGGAAAATAATATAACTTGAATATAGTTTAAACATTTGGTAGCTAATGAATTATAAGCATTCGTAAAGATTGTTGTAAGATCTTTTGTAAAATGAGCCCTAGAGTCGAACCAGCACCACTTACCCAAGACTGAATTCTAGGTTTTGTCAATTTGATCATGATGTATCGGATTTTATATTTTATAGACTATGCCTGTCATTGTTTAACGAGAGAGAGAGAGAGAGAGAGAGAGAGAGAGAGAGAGAGAGAGAGAGAGAAAAGAATCGTTTACTGAACAACTATATCCAATTCCCTGGACTCCATTAGAACCATGACTCTGTGATGCTATTTATAATGATGGTGTTGTGATCAAGCATTAGGTATTCTTTGCACCCAGTGTCTTGAAATGGATATAAAAACGGGACTGCTAATGAACTAAGTGATTTCGATAAAATTGTGGTCTAGAGAGAATGGAGAGAAATTAGGCATAAAACGAGTTTGCTTAATGACGGACTTAAGAAAATATAAATAATTCATGTAGCATGTCCTTGGACACACTATCTGTTAGTTGGCGAAGAATGACACTATATGTCAGAAGATGAAAGTGGTTTTTTATCAATTATACAGGTGATTTGAGCGACAGACGAGCGAAGAGAGAGTTGATTGGAAGAGATAGCTTATGGTGGCAAAACGACTAACCAAAGATGTTTTAAAACATGTTTAGACTTTTCATTCCATGGCAATTACTAGCAGTTAGTGTGTTCTGCTCTCTCTCGTGGTTATAATAGAGAAAAACATCGGTTTTTTGCAACATATTTTACACTATTCTTTATAAGTATCCGTATCATAATCTGGTGACCGGTAAAGCCTTGGTGCCATCTATTTGAGTAAGGACATGATTTTATTCTCTTAATATTCAACACTTCGTTGACTTGTCTTTGAATACTTTTTGTTAATTTTGAAAACTCTATGTTGAAAATGATTTATATAAACTAAAAGAAAATCAATATGTACAGCTTATGAAGTGAATTCTTTTCGAAGTCCAAAAAAATACTAGTATAATTTGCATCATTATTACGAGAGAAAAAAGGACGAGAAAGCTTTTATGAATGCTTGCATGTTTAGTGGAATAAAATAATAGTATAAAAGTGGAGATGACGGTAGAGCTTGGTGGAGATGACGGTAGAAAATCTTAAAGATGCAAATTGGTTTTTCTTCTCTGAACATCAAAAGTAATATTGAAAATAAAATAGCGTTTATGAGAGATATTTATGACGCGAGTTTTATTTTCTGAAGATCAAAGAAATATGATAATATTTTGGCGTTTTGTTACAGTTATCTCTCATCCTTGGCCCAATTAATGATTTAGATCATCGTAGTCGTCATTGAGACTTTACCTGTGAGGGAGGACCACCAAGTTTCTAAGATGACAGGATTAGTATATCACGTACAGCCGACAATCACTCCCACCTCCCGCTGAAGACACAGAAACCAATCTGCTCATTTCTTGTAGAAACGGGTTGGAACAGAAAATGATTTACAATTGTAGAAACCAGTCTTCAACAGATTTCTTTATGATAACATTTTAAATTATGAATGACTTACGAGGTAAAGATTCTTATCCGCTCAAAAACGGAAACAAAACGGCCTCATCTGATGTTTTGAATTATGACGATTCTCCCTTCACAAGATTTGTGTGAAAGCACGCTGTTCTGTATTGTATTGCACTTAATTTATGATGGATGGTGGTAAATAATGATTTGTGATAACCATGACAATTCGGACTGCTGTGTAGCAAGGGTGTAATATGCAGATAATTAATGATCGCGCATGGAAGATGATGCGATGAGTGAGTCGATGATACGATAGAAACGATAACTGACGATTAAAACCCCATGTACACATAGACTGCCATCAGTCAGGATTGTCTGTTGTCCGAGGTTTTCCCATGATTCTTATTTATGACAGATTCGGTTTTAATCTTTGTGTCTGTGATAAGAACACATACATGTATTAGACAAAGTATGGCGCAGCTGCTCTTTTATGTCAACATCTCGATCTCGTCTGATGCCCAAGATCTTCATTATACATATGCCGGTGGTGTCAAGAAATTGATGGTGCGAATTTTTGGTCCCTACCACGTAGGTTTTCTGGTACTTTTGAATCTGTCTTGATTTATTGGTGCTGGTAGAAAACTATGTTGCAAAACACGTGCAATTACACACATATACAAAGCATTAATGAAACTGACGAGCTGACATGATATTAACGACATGAAATAAAAGAAATAGACAAGGCTGGGTTTAGCAATAAACAAGATGCAATCCACGTGCTAATTATGCATAGATGCCTAAAAGTGAGTGTTATTTAGTACAAGGTATCAATTTCTTTCATAGAAATTTACAGTTATTATAAAACGGTATTTCATCGATCTATAATGTACAGACCACCAGACGTCGAGAGGAAAATATGCATTTTGTGTAATTTTTTCAAATCTTGTGAAATACATATACGTGCATACCAAAAGTTCTTCACACTGGTAACTTTATACTGTCTTATATGTAAAATATCTTGTCACAAGATCACAAACTGTGAACAAACTAAACCATTTCATTTTCAAAATAATTTCGAAATTATAAGTAATTATACTTCTTTGAATTTGTGACTTTGTGAGTTTGTTTCATTTTTTGAAAAATGAGTGAACTAACGGTATTTGTTAAGATTTTTAGATATACTTTTATACCATAGCCTATTACATTGCATTTCATATGTTGTAGTTGTGAAACACCTTACATCAGTCCCTCGTAAATATTCTGCATTTACATTGACTTCCACTCAATCGATCACTCTTACCTGTTCTCCAAAAGTATTTGCCTTCATTCTTCATTAATTCATCTTAAGCTTAAAATAAACTGCGTGGTATGAAACATGATGACAAAAATAAACTAGGCTACATGATTAACGTTAGTTCTGTTGTGCATGTAGATATATAAATTTTATTGAAAACGTAAAAAAAAAAATTAATTGAATTAAAAGCCGTTACATCTATAGTAAGATTAACAAGTATAGCCCGATTTCAGCTCTATTTAAGGAAATTAATTTCCCTAAAAGGCCAAAAATGAAATTTCCATCTGTTAAAGAGACATTTGATAAAAGAGGAAGATTCTTCAATGTATTCCGGATAACTGAGGAAATGTGAAAGGCAATTAAGTCCGAGGGAGCGATTCAATTTTCTTTAAGTAGCCTCAGCACAAGTAAAACTAATGTAAAATTAGACATTGTAAGAATTCATTTAATTCTGAAAAAAATCGCCTCCAGAAATAGATGACTAATACTGGAAAAGAGGAGACAATGAAACCAAGCCTCTCTGTTTTGGTCCATCCTGCAATTTCTTGCCTCTGCAAACTCCTACTTCTAGCATTTAATGAGATACGGAAAAAAAATCTCCTTTGAAGAAGTAAACTATCTTTTTTCTCCTTTAATTAGACGACCCTGCTTTGTAAATATTCTAAACTATCACCTGAGGACAATCCCCCAGCAGACCCGTTGCCTTGGTTACAAAAGAAAACACTATTATTAACATAGATAATTTGAAGAGAAAGCAAAAAATTGAAGGAAAAAAAGCCTTCATTTGATTGTATGTGTATTATTACATGAGCCTTCCTTTTTCCAGTTCTAATTACGCTCAACGGGATTTAATAGCGTCTTATAATGAATATCTTCTTTTTTCTCTTCTTTCATTTGCGTTGCAAATAAAAATACATATAATTACGCAAAACAAGAAAAGAATTCGGAAACCTTTAAAAAAAAAATGACCATATTGTGTAAAAGAAATAGATACTGAAAATGTATTACATTTTGCTGCGTATTCTCTTTAGCGTTTTTGGCGGAATGCGGCCTCCGCTAAATCAAGTTCATCGCTAAATGCAATGCATATATGTATAAGAATAGTCACATTCAGGAATACGCTAATTCAAATCCACGCCAACTTGCTCAAAAACTATTTTCCGCCAAATATCATACAAGCCAAATATAATACGTTTACATGAGACATATTTTAATCTTGGTTCTATTTATTTTTTTAATACATATTTTTCAACTCAGTCACATTTACATACTTCTAGACCTATATGTTCAATTATAAATTACAATTTTTTCTAGAGTTTTCCTGTTCTGTACGTAAGATCATTTTTATTTAAAATTTTGATAATTAAGTTCACTTTAATTAAAACTTTCTTACACGTTATTTTCTAAATTGCAAAACGAAACTGCGTAGATTTCTTGTTTAAATTAAAAGCAAGGATAGATCTTGTGAAAAAATATTTCTAATATCCGATTTTACTTTTTCAAACATCCTTTAGGTTGTCTTAAAATTATACTGTCTTTGAAAAGATTTTTAAGACTTTCAGAAAAAGACATGTGATTTGCAAAATTACAGAAATTATAATCCTACCAAAGGAAGAAAATTATCAGAAACCGATTCTTATAGTCTCCAAAAATTCAATAAATTTCTTCTGTTTCTTTTGTGCCCTTTGTCATTAATGAAATCTTTTGAAATATTTTAATCTTTATTCATCTCTTTCTTTAAGACGGTTGCTTGGATGGTTTTTTTTCTAATTAACTTTGTTAATGGTATAGGCATTGGGATGGAAGGATGAAATCTAGACAAAGTAATATACATTGAAATCGATATTATCATAGGTCTATTGAAAAGTATCATTTGTTTGAAAATCCTCTTAAGATACATTTCTCTTTGTTCACAGAAAATCAAAGATGCATTACACTTGGAGGTTATCAAGTGAATTAGAAATGTTCGATTTTTTTCTTTGCTTTATTTGCATTTGAATATGAGGTTGGATACACCAGCAGTGAAACACAAGTACGTTTTATATACTTATCTTATCGATTAACTTAAAACCCCGTTTATATAATGATGTCTAGCGATTTCAATATAAAGCTGAGATTATTTGGCCCTTATGATTTAATATGGCCTTGCCATCCTCTGTTTTATACCCCACCCCACCTCAAAATCAAAGTCATGAGACATGATGTGTTATTCTTTTTTTCTGTCACTCCGAGTACTAGTATCAATTTTATTTTACTGTTTCGTTATAACTTTCGAACCACAGTAAGGACACTCCGAAACTTGTCTTATCTTTTCTCTTCTTCATTGATTAGGGAAACAGCATCTTTAGAGCTACGGCATCTTAATTCTTCATTGCCCCATGTCCGGATATGGACCAACGGTTTCATGCATGCAAAATTTAAACGACATTTGTATGGCTTTGTCGGCAACGAATTGATACAGAAGACAAATAATATTGAATAGGAAGATGAGGAATGTTCAGATGGAAATGGTTGTGAACTAAATACATGTACTTAATACCTTCAAGAAAAGGCAACACCATTTCACCCGTATTTGAGTATATCAGTGGCAAAGATATATAGAATCTCACATGTATTATGCTTCCGTCGTTTGTAATCTTTTGAAAGAAACAAAATGAATGTATATTTTCTGAAATTACATGCATGTCGAAAAAATGTACAAAGTCGCGCACTTTGCTTTGGTCATCTAGAATCAGAATTTGAAATGAGTTCAAAGAAACCGAAACCATTATTCATTTTACCGTAGTTAAAAAAAGAATGTTCTGAAATCAATTCATATAAATGTCGGTGTTGTTTTATATTGTGTGTTTTCATACATCTGAAAATGAAAATGATCAAGTTTTATTCCTTTTCTGTGTTAATTGTAAAGTAGCGATACATTAAGAAATATCGATTCTTATGACAATGTCCATTTTTTAAGTGTTTTCATCATTTATTCATAATTATTTTATTAAAAAATTTAAAACATAAAGCAGCAGTTCTAATGACTGACTGAAAAATGTCTTGATTATGTGATTTTGAAATGCCATATATGCAATATAACTCGGGCAGCAACAGCAAAGAATATGGGGGGTTTTTTTTGCAAGCAAAGTGTGTCCCAAAAGAAATGTGGATGGAACACTCGTCTTGAAAAGATGAATAAAAAAGGACTCCAAAATAACCGTCAAAATTTATGATATTTAAATAACATGTTCGTCGACTAAATTAAAATCTACTTGTCAGTAGGGTTATAGTTCACTAATGCAATGGGTTTCTGTAGTCACGTGGTTTGTATATATTCATGTGATTGGCTGTGTCTAGCGACTTGTTGGTTTGATGTTTTATTATTCTGAGAGTGAATGCTCTGTGTTGGTTACCAGTATTTGTTCATGGAAATTGAAGAATGTTGTAAAGAGATTGCTATGATTGGTTAACAATTTGAAAATTGAACCCCATAGTTCGAAATTCCGCATTTACATTATAATATATTGATATAATTCTTCACTGTCTGCATGAAGAAAACTTGATAATAACGAAATAGAGGGAGAAAACTGCATGTCTGGAACTGCTTTTTTTTTTTTAGCAGAAACGATTTTTAACAATCATATCAAACCACCCCACAGCTAACTGGGCGATTGTTGAGGGGTTAATGCAGGATCAATCAAATAACATTTTAAATATTATTCGAAAAATGTGTTCTGCTAATGTTTTTGTTATGAAAGCAGGATGCTTTTATATGGATTGATTCTTTATGAAAATAACGTGAACAGTTTTTAGATTTATGCAACAGCTGGAAAACTTAAGATAATAAAAGCACTTTCATAAACTGGTAACATATTTCATTACATTGGAAATCAGTGCCGCTGCACTTTTCTAGGATTTTATTTTTTAATTTCATAAAAATGATACACGATTCATATGAAACAAGCAATAATAATTGCGCAACATTGGTGATATATATTTGTAATTTTGAGAATGCCCCGCTTGGTTTGGGAAATTAGCACATTACTTCACAATCTATATTGTCTCTGAAAATACCATTCTCGTCGTAAATTTGCTGCCAACTTGCTGAGTTGATCAATTATGCATGAAATTTTGCGTTGAAATATGTAAGTCTGTGATTGATTTAAAAGAGAAATCGGAGTGAAATTACAGAAAGCAATTTTGAGAAAAAATCTAAAATGCCTTGTATTTGAAGATCGGAAAAAAATGAAATTTCAATTATCATTTTTAAAAAACCATTATGTGATACCGTTATGTGAAAGTATCAAGATACATTTCCAATGATAACAATCGCCATAAAATTGAAATATCTGAAGAAGAAAAAAGTCTGTTTCCTTCTTTGATTTTTGTTACGGGATTTTTTCCGAATAGTACATCAAACGTAGGCAAACTATATTAAAAGAAGTAAAATTGTGATATCTTTATTCAGTTATATAAAAATTAGTCTACATAACATTGTCTCTGTAAAACATATGTTGATAATGTATATACATGTAAAATAATTAAATTCGTTCTAAGAAGCATTATCAAAAAATATAACAATTGAGGAAATACTAGAACCTTTGGGGTGTCTTAATATTTTGGGGGAATTAGGGATTTTTAAAGGGTTAATTCTGTCAAAAAAAGCATAGTTTGCTCGTTTTATATCTTCGGGCATCACCTCATGGTAAAGAAGCATTTTCACTGTGCAAGAAGTTTGATTTTAACCTTTGAGGAAGCGATTGGAACATAAAATTTATGAAATCAAAGAGAAAAACTTAGTTTTCACTTATCTTCAGTAACAAGAAATATTTCAGATAAAAGCTCTTCCCTTGTAAAACTTAATCACATGATGGGCTGTGAAAAGGGTGTAAGCTAGCGGATCAAACATTTATTCTAATTAGATTGTATTGCTACATGTACATAATGGGTTTTCAAAAAAAAAAAATCCGGGAGAAAATGCAGTCAAGTGTGTCCATGATAATCAACCGAGTATTTTTTTCTTTTTTACTTTTAAGTGCATCAGATTACCGTTTGAAGCAAATGAAAGTTGAAATATTAATAGAATTTTTCGATGGGAAGTTTTTTTTTTAAATAGATGATTATTGGATTGACGATAATAATTTTTCATCCGAATTCAATTGAATTTGAGATTACACTCTGTTCAGTCGTATTTGGGGGCCCATAAACATGGATGAGAGAAACATGAAATCAAACTTAATCAATTATAAATGATGTGAAGAGTAGATTCTATATTTATTATGCAATTAAGAGTCGACCCGGCCCTTTTATTAAACAATCAATCCCAAGTAACTTTACCTTAGATCATAACGGTAAATTTGAGCTATACGTAATCATAAATTCAATTCAGGTTGGATTGACGGATGTGGCTAATGGTAGCATAATCGTTGTTAATTGCTTTCAAATGATTTCGCATCGTTTTTTCTCTATTCCATCATCGTCGCATAAAAGGATGACACTTCCATTGAAAAGCATGGCTAAACATCTTTGACATCAAAAGAAAACAAACAGATGGTTTCGGGACAAACATCTGAAGGAATGTGATCAAATGCAAGCATGCAGCGGAGGAAGATCTAAAAGGAAATATCGACAGAGATCACCATTTGGAGTGTTTATTTCCAATAAAAGCGGACGCCTTTGAAACATTTCTATCCGGATGCCTCTGGTACTGCAAACGGCCTAATTACGGGGTTTTGATTTTGGTGACAGTCAAGCCCGACGCATTTTGATTGAGAGGGACAGAGAAAAACACCGGTTCAGGTCTATCTCGGAATATCAAACAATTTGGACGAAGGCATGACCGGGTCAACTGCTGAATGAACCTGTCAAACTCGGGGTAGCTGGTCAAGAGAAAGGAAACTTAAGACATGGAAAGGAAATACTGATGGACAATTGGGACGAACGATGCTTTTGGCTGAAATTCGACGCTAACAGAGATTGAACACCTGTAATGATCATATATGATATATCTCTAACCATGGACATTAGTTTTGTCTTGTCAATCTGCAGTCCAAATTAAGCGAAAACCAAACCTCTATTTAGCGAGAGAGAGAAATAATTACCAAATTATAACTAATCTGACATGGTCACTCACAAGTGTCATTCAATTTGAATGTATCACTGTCATTTCTAATAACTTGATACACGTGATTTACTCAGAGTAATTGCTTCTTCAGTTATTATTTGACCAAAACTTGTATTTGATATTTAACGCAAATTCATACCTTTTTTTTCAAGGTTGCATAAAACTAACATTGTACCCTTCCTTTTGTCATCATAAACAACCTTAAATCTTATCAAATCTCCATGAAGAAAAAAAGGAGATCATTTGAAGTTTGACCTTATTTTTCATCTCGAGCACTTGCTGAGAGAAGGTTTAATATATTTTTAAAGAACAAATAATGACTGCAGCAGAAGCGGCTTGATACTGTAGATGTGCACAACATGTGCTGTTAATCGGGTTTGTCTAATTGGTCTCCAGATCGCGAACAAGTATGATTACGTTTCCAACATTTTCTTAGCACGTGTTCGAGATTGCTCTCTCGGTGAGACGCGTTCCTCGGCAACACTGGGAAAATATTTTCTTATATAACTCCACTAGAAAAAACTACGGGGTATGCCAGAGATCTCCAGGTTTTTATGGCTAGGAATGGTTTTTCCCTGTCAAACTTGTGATTATACCAAGAAAATTCGTTAATTTTTTTTCGCAATCATTTAGCAACATAGGAACGCTGTTAGCTGTTATACTTAAACAAAAGTACAACAATGTATAATCTTCTACGAGATACTCCACCCCTTTTTCAAGTTCATAAAGTTTTTCATGATGTAATGATAAGTTAACAAAGTCTGTAATTTTTTTAAACTGTTATTGCCTACAGATCTCGAAATGTATAACTACAATATAATCGGGTTGTTTTTGCATTATGAAGGAATTGATCGAGCTCTTCATTTATATCTGATATTTCAAGCAATGTAATAACTGTTGCTTCTTGAATTGCAAAGCCAGGGATGATCCTTCTCTGATCTTGTAGAAAATATTACTGCCATGTCCTCGTCATTAGAAGCGCCATTAATCACAGAGCAGGAAATAAAAGATTCGATCGTATACCGAGACAACAGAAAATGGCGACAGATTCTTGCTCTCCGACCAGCCGCAGAAAAAGAGAGGTTACATATGTGACATCTTGCAATCTGGACATTAGTGAAAAGGGGGACTGCTGCATGAAATCTCTCTAAGCCATGATGATCTCCGAAGCGTAAAACACCTAATCAAACCTTTTCAGAACCCTACTTATGTGTATTCCACTTCGAGAGATATCTATAACCGTACGGCTAATTCTGATTGCTTGGTCGCCCAGGCGTGGTCGTGTGAGCGGGCATCTGGATAATGCGACAACTACTGGCTTAAAATCTCACTTTTAATTATGTTTCAAGCTTGAGAATCTCTCTTTTATGATATTGTTATTGAATTTAGCGTTATCTTCATACATCCTTGAAGTTCACTTTGAAGATGATGCTTCTTTAAGTATAACATTGATTTCGTTTTTGAAATTGAAGGGTTTTTTTAATATCTGACAAGATTTTGATCACGCAATGTATAAGTCGTGACTGTCGTTTTATCATTATGATATTTTGTTCCGTTTTTACATAAAGTGGAACAAAACGGTGCATAACGTTTTAAAAATATGGAAATATTGTTAAAAACGTCTACAAATAAATTTCAGAATTGCTTAAAATGTTTGTAAAACTCGTATTTATGCCCAGCTTCCTGCATGACTCGCACTAAGGGTTGCTCAGTTTGAAGTTTTACCACCAATATACTAGTACTAGTATGTGTATTAACCAACAACAAAAAGAGAACTGAAGTTTAAAATGTAATTTATTATTAAGTAATACCAGTTAATGTTTTCATAAATTCTGTAACAATTTAAAAAAAAAAAGAACATTGAATGGAGTATTGAAATCGCATTCCATGCATGTGTTATAATTTATAGTACTGTATATTACACATTTATGTACAAAGGTCACAAACAAGTAATACTAAGTAAGAACATGCACATTTTTAAGTCGAGTACAAATGTCGACGTACCTTTTGTTCATACATGTCATTAGTCAGTTTTGAGAGAGAGAGAGAGAGAGAGAGAGAGAGAGATTTCGTTTAGTGTCATGTTAACAGACAACGTTTAAGTAACAAACAAAGCAAAAGGAAAAAAACACAATTATATTTGACCCTTTAATATTTATTTCATGCAATTTTGTCTTTGTTTTACAGTTAGCGATGTGCAAGATCGTAAGATCCTTGATATCCTTTAATAACGATGTGCAAGATCCTTGATATCCTTCAATATACTAGTACTTGATTAACCTCTCTCTCTCTCTCTCTCTCTCTCTCTCTCTCTCTCTCTCTCTCTCTCAATATTCCCACCAATTATTATTGCAATAAACACCAAACCATAAGAGTTCTAAGTTCCAAACAAACATCTATCAAACTACTAGTATATATAGTATATCATAAAGTATGTGACGGCGCGTGTTGGAAATATTCTTGCATATATTCTCTCCCTATACTAATAATGAGTACAGTAAATCTTATATGAGAAGGCAATATCATCTTGTAAATTGTGTTGCTTGTGATAATATAGCCTAAAAAGTTTATAATAACGTGGAATTGATTTTCATAAATCACGGAGAAACATTATTAGCATCATAAAAATCTCTTCCGATGTCTATCATACTTACATGGTTTTTATTTCAATGAAGTTAAATGAGATATGCAAGTGAGATATTGAGAGTAGACAATGTCCAGTGATAGGTTACAAAAACATGATTTCGATTTGATTACCAATTTAATAATTATAATTTTCAGTCAACCGTGAAGTGTTACAAAATAGCGGAGCCTGTACACTGTGCTCTATATCTAGTGTTTGAATTGTTCAGTTCGTCGTTGAAATCTTAAGTGTTTCTAATCGATGTATACTTAATTGGGGTACATGTTCATTAATGATCACACAAAAACTTATTGTTTTGAGCTCCACTAAACCGGATGGTCCAACATTCAGTTATTTTAAAGACATGACATCTTTCCCTGAAAAAACAGTGGTTCGTTTTCTTATAAAATTTTGTCAATTATAAATCAGCACACTTGAATAAATAATAAAATCCAAAGGCATTTTAAGTCTTGCATGTGCAATTGCGTTGTTTTAAAATGCAGTCAATAAAAAGAACTTTTTGAAATCTAGTGATAATATCAAATTAAATTTTATATTGCAAAAAAATAAAAGATAATTTATATAAGAGAGAAGTAAAACTGTGAACTTGTGAACCATTTTACGTTTCAATGTCATTTACCTTTCCCAGGTATGCATGCAGCTAAGTATTAAAAGACAAATCGCTAATGAGTCTGTGGTGATGTCCTCAAAATAACGTGACAATGGCAGACTACCGGAAGCACAATGGAGGATGACTTTACATATCGTTTCCTTTGGTGCTCCGATTTTGCTTTTTAGATTATTTGGATTTCAGATTCTCATTTCCTGAACCAGCTTAGTATTTGACAATAAAATGATCCTTTCTTCATTAAATTCATTTGAAAAGTTCCATCCTCACTTTCATTTTTTTTCCCAAATATTGTACATGGCCATTTGATGCTCTTTTGCGGGAAATATGATAACATTGGCAAGTTGTACGTTTAATTGTCGTTTTATTGATAACTTGTTGTGCGTGGATCGGTTTTAAAATATGAATATTGTATTTTGAATACTCAAGCACTCAACAATTTCTATGCTTTATTGACACTATCGGGGATTTGTATGATTTATTAATATAAAAAGATAAAATCTTACTATCGTTTTACATGAAGTTATTTCTTCTCTTATATTACAGAACTGAAATCATTAAGGCATTAACGATTGTTTGAACTAATTATCTTGAGATGTCAATTGTCAATTGCTTTATCAGCAAATCTTTGTAATAAAAATAATCCCAGCATTTGATATGAGAGAGCAATTAGCAAAAGTTGGGTTTTTTTTCGTTTTTGCAAGATGTACCGCATCGGTCTTAAAGAAATGGATTAATAATGAATCTTTTATCACGTACATCTACTAGAAACAACACTATAATTTGAATCCTTATTGATTAGCAACTTCAAATGTCAGATATTGATGGAAATTGATTTTTAAATTGGATGACATCCTCTATTAATTATTGATACGTCTTTCCTTTGTAAATCTTTGAACTGCGCGAGGGGATTATCAGAGTTTCTGCAATTACCAAACCTTGTCGAACAAATGCATGTAATTCCTTGCCTTTTGAAATGAGACTTTCATCGTTTATCATTGGGGATCAAATTGATATTTTATTCACATAGAAATGGGGAAAAATACAATTCAAAAGAGTTATTTCAGTAAATTAGAAGGCGGCATAGCGTCTATCCACGTATTCCAAAAAGGAAACATACAACACTAATTGTCACAGGTATCCCACCTTAACTTCCAAAATATGCTATAATATCAAACGAACTCTTTAATAACAGAATACTCAAAATGGTGATTTTTATTTCTTCTTCTGTTTCTTCATGGCTTTGTGCGCAAAGCGGAAACGGGGAAACAAAAGCAGAGGGTTGAAAAAAAATAGTTTGAACCTTTTTTGATATTATAATACATGTACAGTTTTTTTCTGTAATCTAGAATATCGTTTTTCCTGAGGATATGCGTTGGTTATTAGGTAATGCTCAGAATCTCAAATTGTACTTTGGCTTTCTGTTAAAAGCTCCTAGTGATTTGAAAAACTACTCAACAAATGATCATGAAATATTATACAGCATGTACGGATCTGGACAGAATTAGATATAGACATACTGACAATTTCCTTCTTTCAGTCAAATGAGCAAAAACTGACAAATGAGAATGAAGCATAACTACAACAATACGAAACAAAAACGTGAAAGGTGTGTACAAACCGTGAGCAAAATGGATAATATATCTACATGCTTATTTGTCTATGAAAGCAGATAAGATGCTTTCAGTATATAGAACTGTTTTAGGAAATGAACCGTCGGAAAGATAAGGGTATTTTCCGTTTAGGTGAAAAGTGAGATTTGTGATGATTTATGGTCGTCCAGCAGTGATAATGAAGTGCCGGACAGCTACACTGTCCATCTTTGTCCGCGAACTAATCAGCTTTAATGCTGAATTTGAGCCTCTTTCCCACCTTTTCCCCACCCATATCCGGTGTCAGAAATAATTAGTTTGTGGCAGTCATCTATAATAGCATAGTATTTGTTTCTAAGATGATGTATATGCAGTTTTCTTTTAAAAGTTTCCGCGGGGATTTTTTCCTTCAAATCTTAAATATTGAATTATCAAGGAGTCATCCAAAAAATATTTCAAAAATTGTTTTTAAAAAAGTGTATTTACGGGGAAATGATAAGAAGTGCAATATATAAAGGCTTTGTATATAGACTCTTATTTATGAATTGAATCGCAAATGTATTTTTTTTTCTCTATCGAGACCATAAACTATATTCTACCAAAAAAAAGAGTTCACTAGTATATTATTTTTATTATACTAGTATTAAAAACATTATAATTTACATTTTACTATGCACGTGTATGGTATTTGAAATGATTGTCTAATTTTGCTGGATACGTGATGAAATCACTATATTTAGCAAGGATAGTTATAAAACTTGCACTATGACAAATAAACTATTAACGTAGTAGTGTCTTACACCAAAGTTCTTTAATTACATGTACCCTTGATATCAAACAAAAAACACGTCACTCACTGACCAAAATTCTCCCCGTGTTTTATTTCAGGACTAATAAAAGTAGTGAACTTTAAAGACATTCCCCCCTCCTTAATTGCTGGTTACCTTCCTTCGTGTAACGTTTTAATATCCTTGGGGGTTTTTTTTTCTCTACTGGATCATATTCGAGATCATTAAACTCGTTAAGCAAACCCGGGGGCAGGTATTAATGTTTTTACCTGGGTATAGTTTTTAAAGTTTCATTTATACGAATGAATCACTTCATGTTTTAGTATTTCCTTGTGACGCAATAAAAGTCAGAATTTATAGGTGCCAATCAAAAAATGACTTACTGCAATAATATTTTCACGCCTCTTTATGAGGGATTTTAAAAACACCACAGTCAGGTTTAATCGTGAAAATTATACGCATAAAGTCTATGGTCGATTTTAACGAGCTTTAAATAAACTTAATAAAATATTTTTCTATTAAGGTAGTGGGCTATAAGAAGACATTAACCCGTATCTTAACAAAGATGCGCATAACTCTCCTAATAATAAAACCGGTGATAAAAAGGTGAGACTATGTAATTCAATAGCGATGCATTAACCTCTGATAATAATCTTTACAAATAGATCTTTACCTTAGATAATAATATTACGCTTTTCCCGTACAAAATTAAATATTGAATTTCATCCTCATTATGTTAAAAGCGTCTTCGCGAAAAAATGTACCAGAATGGTTAAGACCTTATTAGCAGGGGTGAGCACCAAGGGATGAAACGTTTAGCATATGCTTTGTAATTTAAAGGTTTCTTTGGCATATTTTTTGTCACTAATGTTTAATTAATATTCTATTAGAGTCCGTGCCAGAAATGTGCGTAGTTATCACTTACTGTATTTCAAAGTCATAAGAATTGTACGCATATCTAACATTGGCGATGGGGTTTTAATTTTCAAAGCTTTAAGCTTAAAGTCAAATTCCGGTTGGAAGATTTATTCGTAAAGTGTGGTAATCTTCATGACACAGGTATTCATATATTTCCTATTCAGTTTTATAGGAGACTTATTGTATGGGTATTGCTTTTGCTGTAGTTTTCATTTTTGAAATTTTAATTTCTTTCAAAAATCCACTTCAAGTACATATTCATACGTAAGAAAATGAAAATTCCAATTCATGTTTTGTGCTTATGAGAAAAAAGTAGCGATATTCTCGTTGCTACGGGATGAAAACGTAGAAAACAAAGGGATACACTTCAATTTTATTTGAAACATTGAACGTACATTTTTGTAAATTTCGATATCTCTGAGTTAACACGACACTTTTTTCAATTACACCAACCTTTCAAGATTGATATGCAATAGGGGCGGATCAGAGAGAGAGAGAGAGAGAGAGAGAGAGAGAGAGAGAGAGAGAGATCAGTAGTTCTATTGTACCAACTTACGCAATACAGCAAATGATAAAGGATCTCTTTACGTAAATTCATTAAAAACTGGCCGATATTATTTCTTTTGAACTGCTAAAAAGTTACAATTACAAATAACACAAACTTGATTTCAAATCGATTCCTTGTGACTATCAAAAAAGAAGTCTTTAATAATTTTGCATCCGCTCATCGTAGTTTCTAATTATCTGCTCTTGCGCAAACATTCGTTATGAAGGGAATATTTTTATCTGCCGCGATTGTCAATATTTGCTCATTCCTGTGAAGTTTTTTCTTCTTCATATAGCCATTCTATCTTTTTTTTTCTCACTGCCCGTATGCAGTGTTGGGTTGCAGGACCCACTTCTTTTGCAAAAGGATCTCAGTCTGTGTTTGTATTCTCTCTCTCTCCCCGATCTCTACTCCTTAACTGTTTGACTTTGTTTGTATAAAGTTGTCTTCTCAGCGTTGTGATGCAATCAGATGTCGACCTAATCACGCTGGTTTTGTTGAATGCTTTTTTTTTAATTTTCTTTTGATGCTTTACAAGCCTCCTTCTGTGCTTAGAACCCACAAAGTCTACTACCACGATGAGTTGATCAAAATTCATACAATGCTTTCCTTTGTTTCTCCTCTTGGAATTGGTAACTTTTTTATTATTATTTTTTTGTCCGTTTTCTATTGAAATAAAGAAAAAGGCTCAATGCATATCCACCGGATGTGCAATAGATGGCGTGTTGTTCTTTGAGAAAAATATGAAAAACCCCCTGATTCAAACGGAAATAAGCATTCTACAAACAGTATGCAACATTTTAGCAGGTTTGTGTTAAAAGCAACCTTTTGTTCTTGATTACAGACATTTTTGAGACTTCAATAGGCTTCCAACAACGCAAAATCGTCATTACATAATGTCAAAAATAACTTTGAACCTAAATGTCATGATTCCCCGTCCTTCAAATCACTCTTATCTTTTCAAAAGATCTCAAGTTGTCTCTAACTGAATATCATTTAATGCTAATTAAAGTCAAAGACTGGGTGGCAAGTTGAAAAAAAACCCAGCAACTCTCCATACTGACATCTTGAAACCTCAGACATGCATCAACCCTGGCGGCCTTCTGTGGATTATTTTTTTTCTCTCCTTCTCTTTTCTCTCTCTCTCTCTCTCTCTCTCTCTCTCTCTCTCTCTCTCTCACTCACTCTCTCTCTCTCTCTCTCTCTCTCTCTCTCTCTCTCTCTCTCTCTCTCTCTCTCTCTCTCTCTCTCTCTTCTCTCCCTCTTAATTCTTGCTTTCTGGTTCTTCAGGTTTGGATTACAACGATCTGTTGAGTTTTGAATTATGATGAAAGGAATGTCAAGGGCACAAGGTTGTGCAATATGAATCGAAGTTAATAACGATTACCTCCTCTTCAAGTGGTTGTTGGTTTGGAAAACATCAATGCCAAAATTCGAAGAGTAAACACTTGTGGTCTTCAAAGATTTAATGAACAATTGAGGTACAGGTCTCTCAGGTGGAAAAGCAGTCCCTTAACCCTATGTTATACCCCGGTTTAAAGACTTGAATTTCATTTGAACTTATCATCTACAGAGAGAATTGACTCTCGAGTATAAATGTCTTGCTGTTAAAGTAAATTTTCGATTGTGGAAGACGAATGCTTTTGTGAAGATTATTTTATCGTTACAATGTTTAGTGGGGATTTTCAATGATAAGCTAAGCTGTATGTCATATCTTTTTAGCTATATGAATTCAAATGCATGATTAGAAAGTAGATAAAAACGGGGGGAAGTATATTGCAGTCTTGGTAATAAAACAGTCACGGGCGCAACGGCATAAGGAGCCTTTGCATGAAATGATACGATAAAAGTCCTCTTGAAAATCCATTTATCACACTTCAAAAAAAGACGTGTGAAATTCTGATGGATTTGTCATAGATAAATTAATTATTTTCTAAGATATGTCGATCAAATTATCTGATAAAACCCCAGTGAACTCGTGTCAGTACCAGGGCAGACATCCAATACTAAACAGACGATCGACTCGGGAACGTGTTATACTAAAACTGTCATAAATTCTACATTGAATATTAAACCACCTTTAATAAATTTTACGGCGTGATAAACGCACTTAACGACTGTGATATTTATTTCTATGGTCGGTGAAAATATGTAACTGTTGATTCCTGTGTTATCATTCATTTATATATTTTTTTTCTCTACCTTTATGAAAAGTTTTGTGCACTTTACGGTGTAATAAATAATTAAAAAGCATTTTGAAAGTTTGGAGTTTATAAGAATTCCATTTGTATCGGGGGGAGATTTATAAACTTCACGGCGCTTACGTTTTCATAATACACGAGTTTGTTTCAAAGTATTCAGCAGTGAACTCCCTAAACAAATGTAAGATTACATCGAAGCTCAATAACAAACCTAAAAATTAAGCTCTTTTCCAAAAAAAAAACCCCTACTAGCTAAGTACCATACTATTTTAACAAAATTATAATAATTCTGCATTTCCTTAATTGAGGCCGTGTTTCGGAATTAATACAACATTATCACATTTTTATATTACGATTTTATCTACCCACAAGGAAACTCGAAACGCAATAAGACCCAACCAGGCCTATAAAATGGCCTTTTTCTCGGGTATTAATTGAATCTAATTAACCATTTTTCCCGTCAACCTCCTGGTTTTCTATTTTCTTTCTTTTTTTCCCCAAAAAATAATAATAAAGTGTTCTACGTGGTCTGCTAAATCTATTATCAGTCTCATTTATTTTCTTATTTCGTTCTTGGTAGTCATAAAAGACCCTGGAAACCAACTGGTAATTGCATATTTTTTTTTTATTTTTCTGTCCAGTTTTACCGACATTGAAAGATGAAAACCAACAAAAAATATGATTTCATTTTCAGAAATTTGTCACATTGCCGTAAGAGACAACTTTCCTAATAAGGTAAAATGAGATATTTCAGATAAAAAAAAATCAAGTTAATTAGTAGGCTATATATCTTTAAACTGTCTGTATATCCATCTAGTTAGCATATTTAGTATGGTTTTATGATCTGACAGTTAATCTAGTTTTTTTCTAATTCCAGTAGAAAAAAGAGTTTATTTAAATCAATATAGAAGTTTTTTTCGGATGAGAGAGAGAATGAGAGAGAGAGAGAGAGAGAGAGAGAGAGAGAGAGATATTCTATTCAATTTTCTAAACAAAAACATGCGAATCTTGTTGGGAATAAATTAATATGAAATCGCGAGTCGGCTATGTAAAAGAATACCCAATGCTATAAAATCGGTACAAAAAACACTGAGGTTCACAGCAGATATTGGTTCTGATATTGATGGAGATATATGACATCCATCTCACATTTATTGATATTGGGCAACCAATTTCGGGCCACTGAGAACTGAAGACGATTTATAGGCGGCTGACACGATACCAAGATCTATACGTAGGGGAACAACAAACTGTGGGGGGAAAAAGATGTAAGGAGGGTCCGTTATTATATATTTCTCGCATTCTCACTCAAATGATGATAGACATGCTAATATATAGATCCTAGTCAAAAACGACAATGTATAAATGTAGACATGTTATTACTGATTTTTGTGCGTAAATTGTTCTGATTGCCAGTTAATCAAGAAACGAGAAATGATTTTGGATTACTGTCCAGATAAATTTAGAAAACTATTTTTTTTTTCGAAATTGTTGAGGGCTGCAGATCAAATATATAGGTTCAAAAATCCTGTTCGATATGTCTCAAAGTAAAGCTATATCAACTTTATATTACTCGGAATGAATTGTTTTATGTGGGTGCATGAAACTTATCAAAATTTAAGTATGTAGTCGTTGTGATTTAGAATGATGCCCTTAAATTCCCCTCCAATACTTCAAACAATTATCCAGAATATTAATTTTCCTCTCGATGCTTCTAACAAATGAGACGAAGGAAGAAATGAAAGTAACACATAGTAATTGGATACTCAAAAAGCAAACCCTAAAGCTGAAAAAATTAAGGACTTTCTAATTTTCCTCTAATTGGTCTTGCAAAAGCGTTTAAAATCTATACGATAGGCAGCTTTGCTTTTATATCTCTTTGATAACCTCAGGTTATTGAATGCTTTCTCTTTTTTTTTTTTACTTCTACCTATCTTTTTCGGTACCCATGGTAACCACATCACTTGTTTATTATCTGAATCATATTTTGCTGTGAAAAGTAGTTCGATATGAAATTCTCATCTGTACCCAGTGTAAATGTCAGGCTATGTATAATGCGCGAAAAATTACTTCTTTTTTTTTTAGTGTCATGAGACTGAAGCAGCGAGGGTTTTTGGTTTTTTTCCTGTTTCACATTCAGACTTTTTGTAACTGTTTTATGATTTAAGAAAAAACAATCAATACAAATTATATTCATCTACATTAACCAGCGTACAAACCTATTGGGAATTTTTTAATGTTGGTAAGTGACATGAAAAGCAAGATTTTTTTTCCTCTTTTGTTTTCGGTTTAGTTTTTTATATGGGGGTTGTTTGTTTGTTTGTTTTTTGGTTTTGGTTTTTTATTATTTTTTTTTATTTTATTTTTTTTTTGTTGGTAAGCCATTGCTTTTGGGCGTAGGTAATTCAATTAAATACTTGTACATAAAAGAGTTGTACCATTTTACTCACATTCGTTTCATAGAGTTCTATATTTTCAAATTCAATTCAATGAAGAACGGAAAAAATAATCTATAACTTTCTATTGCCATTTAATAAGTTGACAGTTTTAGTTCACTTGCGGTTTATTTAGTTTTGTACTTCATAGCATTCATACATCTATAGAATTTCATGTCTGTCGCTTTTTTTGGTTGCAATTGTTCATTTAAATGCTGGGTTGGTTTTGGGGTTGTTGTTTTTTTTACCAATTACCTTGCATGGAATTAAAGACCTGTATCAAAAAATTGACATTTCTTGTATTTTTCTTTTCAATAATATCCTCTTCAGAATATCAGGAACAGAAAAGAACATTGGGTAAATTAATACACCACTAATTTTTGTCTTCAATGCTTTGACGTTTTATTCCGGTAGGGCACGTGCGCGCCATATATTAATTATCATGTGACAGGTGCCCCATATGACTACATAGCCAATATACCCATTGCTACAGCAGTTCATCGAAACCATGCAGAGCTAGATTTAATCAGTCTGTTTATTGGTAGATCTTATCTTTGTAAATTAACAAAAATTAACCTCGTGTACAGTGTAAGGTTAGTGGTGGTCACGTCTGTGAGAAAATCCCGGACCGGATCAACAACAATGGTGCAAATTTAACTTCCGGTTTCCGTTTACCGCTTTTCTCTGCTCATTTTAAGTCGACTCGATAATTTAAAAAAAAAATGGTTATGACTCATTCAAAACAAAATTCACAATGTTCAATATGCTGACCTTTTCAAAAGAGAAAAAGATTTCTGATTTGTTAGCCATGTCAGCTTTGTGGTACATTTATCTCTGCTTCTGAGACCAACTTTATATATATATATAAATGCACAATGGCCGACCAACTTGGAAGTAGTAATGGTTATACAAGTATCTACAAAACGACACGTTTCCAGACAAAAGACGAAATCTTGTCATCAGACTGTATTGGGATTTTCGAAAAAAGGAAATCGTTATTGTAAAATGTTGGAAATTGCCAATGTAATGTGATAATGCCTGTATTTTTGGGCGTCTTCTAATGTAAATATTTTTGTCTCAGTCTGCTCAGTGTAGATGGCTGTCGATATGTTAGTCACCATGTATATAGTGATATTCCTATGTGACACTTAGATAGGTCGGTGTCAAGTTAAACAAAGTACACATCTCTCTCTCTCTCTCTCTCTCTCTCTCTCTCTCTCTCTTCTTCTTCTTCTTCTTCTTCTTCTTCTTCTTCTTCTTCTTCTCTCTCATTGTAACGCGACGATTCAATGATCGTATTACAATATCGTACAATTTTATTTTTTTTTCAACAGCATCAATCATACAAAAACAAACAAAAAACATTTGGAAAATGAAAAGGCAGGTGTTTTAAAATTCTTTATAAAAAAAAACCCATAAAAAGACAAAACGTATCGGAGTCTTCTCAACAACTAGATACTATTCCTGCTCTGGCCCCTAGGCTCAAATTACTCTCTGTCTAAAAGACAGGGTACCCTGTGCCCTGTAATTCATCTGACTGTTTGCAAGAGATCAAATGTTTGAACCTCACAATGGCTAGAACTTAGTCGTTAACCTACCGCGAAATTACTGCAAATTGAAGAATTGGCCATATATCTCCATTAGCTTAAAAACGACGATTTAATGTAGCAGAAAATTTTTCAATTTTTCAAATCGTTTTGTAATGATTGTTATTGACAAAAGATTTTTTAAGCTCATGGTTGCCGGATTCTTCGACTCTGGAAAATCCCGTCTGTTTGTCATCTGTTGAATAATTCTGTCAAAAGAGCAAGTATGACGATCAAAATTATCTCAAATATTTATTATTGATGGTAGAAGTTGCTTTGGGTTTTAAGGTCGATTTATTAGTGAGGGGAAATTAGGGGGATGTGTTCCTGTATTGATGTCTTTAAACGCCTCATAAGCTACAGATGCACAGGCATCTGGTAAAGACTAAAAAAAACATCGAAAACCTGAAAACATCCAACTTAAGATTAGTCGTAAAAATATTTTTTTTTAACTACATTGTTACGTGGCACTACATAAACAAGGTTAATCAAGTAACCATGTTCGGTATGTGGGAAAAATTATACGTGAGAGGGTGATGAAAGGTGTGTGGCAAACTGCGATTTCAACAAACCTGTCAACCGCATTGCACCTAGGGAGAGGGGTCAACCTTGTTATGGGGGGAGTTTTCAACTTATCCCTGTCTAAGAAGATTATCGTTTATAAATATACCATTTTTTTTCTTCCTGTCTTCCTTCCCATTAAACAAGTCATCCTGCCCCATGGTTTGTTAACATCATGATTTACTGCCTTGAAGTAATAATTACCGAAATGGCCTGAACGCAGCATTAATTATTACTTAAGCAAGAGCATGTTTTGGGTGGTTCCAATCGACTTGCTCGGTTTCGGATTGCGTGAAGGCAAGCCCGACCTTTTCAACGAGGTTTGATAATTGGTACTTCAAAATATAAAGACTGGCCAAATCTTTTCTCTTTCGTACATGCGGGTAACAAAAAGCACCTGCCGAGAGTACCTTCATTATTTTCGTTATATACCTGGGATAGGGTGACCAGGTAATGCCAGGTAGGGATGCTCGGACAATCCCGATACCGGGTTTCGTTTTATTCATCATTTCCTATGTCAAGTGATCGTGGTGTGGAATACATTACCTTTAATTTCTTTTGTTCGCCCCTCCATGCAAGTTGGTTTTGTTCAGTTCGTAGTCAAATGACATCATATTTTTTTCCGTTGTAAAATAGAAATTATTGTGGCTTTCTATGTTTTGCACCTCCGCATGAAAGAGAGGAAAAAATCATTAATAATGACCCGTCTTATTCATAATTACAAAGAAGGGTTAAATTGTATCCAATAAATCATTCTAAATTATTCATATACGGCTAGTATGGTGAGTCAGGTGAATTCATTTGCCATATTTGTTAATATATGCTAGGATCACTGCTTCTTCAAAACAGAAAAGGGTGGGGTTGGGGAGGGCGAATTGTGATGAATAAAGATCAGATGTAAGGTTCGATAGAATTTTTTTTTTACTATAGATTAAGAAAACTCTTGAAATCCATTGCAATTAGATGCAAACAAACAAGCACCGATCAATGGGGCTTAGCTCGGTGCGCGTTTCCGCTCTCTGATGTCTGATCATGGAAGTGAAAGAGACTCAAACATCAAATCCTATTATTTCAGATTTTCTTCCCCAAATTGGGAGTCCATTTTGTCTTTCTTAAGGTCCAGCTTGATGACCAATAATATCGGAACCCTCGACTGTAAGCTTGATTTCCACCGTGTGTTATAGTACTGGTGATTTCATTTCATCCAACACCTGTCCTTCTGAACTGGGTCTATAATTATTGACCGAATTAGGATTTTTTCCTCTATGTGCCAGAAGATGATATTAACCCCTATTTTGTAAAAGATTTTTTTGAGCTAAAAATGAGCTTCTGTTATCAACTGCTTCCTTTATTAAAGATCCTTAACAAAAGCAATGGCGAACGGCATCATGCATCAATGGGCCTGATGAAAGTTTGGATCAGCCAAATCTGCAGTACATGTTTCGCCTCAGGGTACATGGGAAAATGAGATTTTTAAAATTTACCAATATATCAGTCAATATTAGGCTTAATCTTATTGAGCTTCATCCAACCTTCGCTATTTAGTCTAAATTATAAAATCTATTCAAAAAGAGTATCTATCAATATTTCTCTTTGAGGGACACAAAATTGTAAAACAATGTGGTCTTTGTTGCCTTAAAATTCTTTGATATTGACAAAAATCACAAACGATTGATGATTTTCAAAGTTCATTTGTCTGAGTAACAAACAAAATATGAGTAATTAATGAGAAGGCTAAAGTGTATAAATTAGAAGTACATACAGTCTGTTTTATTTCATCGTTTATAAATGATCTGGTCATATTATATTGCACTGTGCACCAGAATAATTGATGGCAAATACAATGGAATTAAATAAACATTTTTCTTCTCAATCCTTAGACAGGTTAAGGACCTTTTTCTCAATGTATAAACTTCGTGGTCGGTCTGATTTTAAGGTAGTTCCAAAGCCATCAATCAGTATCAAGTGTTAACCTTCAAAAGAAAGGGAAATATTTTTCCTGCAGTGAATGGCAGCTTTCGCAAATGAATGTTCAAAAAATGTGCGAAAACAAAGTATACACAAGAAGGAAAACGTCAACTTGTCAAGATCAAATCGACGCTTGCAGGAGCCAAAGGCGCTTTTCTAGGTAATCGGCTTCATCTTGGTCATTTGCGAGTTTGACGTTACGTCACCTACATTATTTCGAAAACGATAGTAAATAAATACCTGTCCCTTTTTATTATTGCAAAAGAAGATTCGGTTGTCAAAAACAATTCTAACTTGCCTCAGAATCAGTATATCGTTTCTGTCGAAAATTATTATTGATAAAGCACGAACATTTTTACGGGTTTTTATTTTCTATTTCACATGTGATGTAAGTCGAAACACATTTCCACCTAAGCAAATGGCGACAACAAACAATCGAGTAGACATCGAGTATCCCAAAACCACATAAATCCGCCATGTTTTAATTCAGTCCTACATTATAATGGTCTAGTACGCAAAATCTCATTATCGTTAGAAAACCCTTAATTTTAACTTCCACTAATTATAGGCAAGGCTTTCCCAAGGTATTAACCGAGCTTGTTAATTTTGAAATTTAAGAGAACTAGCAAGATGTAATTTTCCATGGCAAAGTCTGCTTTTTCTGTTCAATTATTGATATTACAGTGTCTGACTTTTACTTTGCATCTGTCGTAGTAATTACACAGCCACGCTTTTATAATTCTAAACATGTTGGTTTGCAGGTGAATTACACCGGGGGCGATTTTCACTTCTGATACGGTAATATATTGATTTTTGTAAGGAAGAGGACATTTTGTTTTGTTGAGTAACATGTTTAAGATCAATGTCACAAAACATATTTATTTTTTTTTTTAATGTTATGAACTGTGATATTTCAATGTTTAAAAAATTGTAACAATATTAAATGATGACGATTTTTTAATGCAATGTCCTTTGCACATGCCCAATCCAAGTTATTCTGAAGACGATGTCACCATGAATTGCAATCCCCTTTTTTCTCAGGGTCATGCTAATTGACGAAATGACGTCTTTATCACCAACGTTTATCACTTTTTCTCCCAGATATTGAACAATAAATTCATCACCCGCCTTCCATTTTACCAAATATCATCACGTTGCTTGTTTAACAATAGAATATCGGTCTAAATCATAGCAATCTTTTTCTCCCATGATGTAACAATATTTTTCGGCTTTTAGGGGGCCACAAAGAAAATTAATGTTCTTTCTCCCCCAATGCCCAGATGCGATCTGTCCTTTTGGAGAGTTATGATGTCAGATGCCTGATATTTTCTCTTTCTCTTTCTCTCTCGTTCTATGCACTCACAAGCTTGCTCGACTTCTTCCCAATAATAATTAATGGGTGTTTTACGAAGCTCAACCTGATCTTTTATACAATTATGGCCATTTTGGCGACAAGGAAAATCATATTATTCTAATAATTCTGATTTAAGAGACAACCGTATTATATATATATAACAAGAGTATTTCTATTATTCGTGGGCTTTAGTATGAGAATCTATTCAATTATTAAGTTATTATTTTATTAAAAATTGTTTTTGTGAACAACAAAAGAACAGCATTAACCCTCCCACTACCTTTTTAACGTCAAGAACTTCACCCTATTAAGTCTTCAATAACTAATCTATCAAAAATGTGCTTTGGTATGAAACATTTCATTGAGAGAGTTTTTTTTTTCTTACAGTAAAATGAACATCTGTCGGCATTGCAAGCATATTTATACATCAGATTTATAACCCTAATTTGCATAATGAGCGACGTACATTTATCATTATGTTTACAAATGACATTTTGATTCAGGAGAGAAAAAATTGATTTCTTGCATGGGTTTTTGGATTTTGTTTTGTTTATCCCTACAAATATACGTATTCCAATTCATTAGAGAAGATATGGAAATAATAAAAGTCTTTTAATAAAAAAAAAAAACCAAAATACCCCAACCAAAAAATAAACAACATTAATTTTAACAAAACAACAAAAGCAAACAAAGAAAACACAAAATATTGAGAGGAAAAAAATAAGTAAGACGTACATGTATTTATTATATATTTTTTGTATGCTCGTACGTGTACTTGTGAATAGAAAGAATGGGAGGAAAAACTGTGGAAAAAAATATCTATATATACATGTATACATAGATAACGGATGATGTATTATTTACAGAAGCTCGGAGGATATAACAAAGGATACCATCGCCATTGAACCCCCTGAACCCTGAAGGGTGAAGAACAAAAGGTTGGAAAAAGAATTACTGCAATCACGGCGAGAAAAATGCTTGATTGAATTTTCACATCCCTGGAAATAGCGCTTGGTTGGTTGGTTCTGCCTTCATATTTGCTTCAGACAACGATACAAGCGCATCGGAGCGCGCGCGGTTGGATAAAATTTGTGCTGCCTAGGTCTTCGCATCGATAAGAAGGGAAAAAAGTAATTTGGCCGTTCAGTCGCGTTTTATAGCTGCTAAATCCAGCATCTTATCAGAGACCCTATTTATCAGATATATACCTACAGTACCAGTGTTTTTGTTTATGCAATGGACAATCATCGGTGGAGTAATTTCTGGTGAAGCTGAAGAACTCGCCCGCTCTCTTTACTTCTGTGTCCAATCATTGCGAAGAGATTGTGGACTCTGCCAATTTGCACTTTCTGCCTGAGGCGAGGAAGAGTTTTCAATGAAATATTTCGCCGTGTCGCCCGTACTCCATTTGTAAAAACTAATGTGAGAGAAGGGACAGGCGCATAGTCTGTGTCATCGCTGAATGTGGAACAGGCTAGGATCCCCCAGTTCATCGCATTGTTTGGGGTACACAAAAGCGTGCTTTTGTCACATGGTTTAAAAGACACCTCTTCTCATGTGCGCTGATGTGTGGCGGCTTAAACAAAAATGTGGAACACACCTCCAAATGTGTGATAGAACTTAGACGTGTAGATTTTCACTGTGGGATATATATTTATATGTTGTTAATTTTTCTGATTTCTCTCAGTTTCAAATTCGACCTGTGTGTATAGCGTTGTGTGAACTGAAAGTACAGTGTTTAACATGGAGGTCCCCTTGTGGAAGTTTATTTTATCCATACTCGTGTCCATTACTCCAGGTAGGTTTTATATAGTTCTGTGTAGTGGTTTTGTTAGCTGTAATTGTTTCTGTTATCAAGAGATATATCTGCATGTCGATTAAATAATATACACTTGTAGATAAAACATTTGCATTGTATCGAATGCATTACACAGGCTTCGCGACATGGGGTTAATGTGGGGAATAAAACATTAAACTACATCGATGTAAATAAAATGAAATTAGAACTAAATGTCTATGCGGATGTTACCCTATCTCAGAATTTGCAGAAATTATCTAAATCAAAAATTCTCTAGAGAGTTCGTAGTCGGTCATAACAAGACTGTATAATGCCTTACAATATTAATGAAAAATAACGGGATAATAAATATTGAGTTGATTATAAAACGTTGTAACAACATCCCGATGCCGGAACTGATATCAAAGTCACTTGTGATGAAAAGAAGAGATAACGTTTTCTAATGTTTTTTCAGCGATTAAAGATTAAATTTATCTGAAAATTTTAAGCGTATGTAACCACTGACATGAAAAATCACCAAACGGATTTTTATTTTATTATTGAAAAAGAGAAGTGGGGGTTAAATGAACCAGTAGTAGTCTTTTAATCCTGTTATTTCGGATAGTTTTCGACCCACGGATTAATCAAGGTTCGAATGAAATACACCTGGAAAAGACCCCAGCTCGTACATTTGTATTTAAACAGAGTGAATTCATTAGAAATGTGGGTGTGTAGAAGTTTCATCAACAGTTCAATATTGCCACTTAGATGTCGATATTTATCTGCCGAGAAAACGTCAATAATAAACAGGTAGAGTCATCGAAATTACGACAAGGGACAGCTGGTACACGTATATTACGACATCAAAATTGTCCACCCAATGCCGAGTCCGTTTATATATATCATGTAAATTGTTTTTATTTCTGAGATTTATTCAGAGTGATAAAAAACAGTCGACACTGACATCGGAACTCATCAACTATTTATGCTAATTAGGTATTAGGATTGTATGAAAAGATTCACAATATACGGACGTTGTATATTCCCCCATTATGTCATCGAAAACCTTCAATCTGACACTTCATGAATATGCAAATGGAAGGATGTTTTTCAACGAAATAAGACTTTATTATGAATTCCTCTTTATGTCAGGACACGACCGTATGAGAAAATGTGGACCAACCACAAAACATTCCTATGCAGTATTAGTATTTTTCTAATTATCCTACCTCCGTACTTCAAAAGGCTTTATTAAGGATACCAACGGGTGCATTTAAAGGTCAATTTTCCTTAAATGAAAAAAAAAATAATTTTACGTTGTGCAGCTTGTACAATAAAGCGATGCCAGTAGTCACTCAGCTAGCTTTTTAATAGGGTCTTAGTTAATAGAGTATTAGGAAAACTACAATTACAAAAGAGTGCACTAGTAATCCTATAGTCCCTATTCTATTTTGAGGGACAAAAAAAAAAAAAGAGGAAAAATAATCAAATGAAACCCCGTAGTAATCTGGACCGTGTCTTTATTTTTTTTGCTGGTTCCATTGCGTGTATTACTGACAGGTTAATCAATTAATAATGATACCAATACATATTCAACTAAGAATAATTTTTGTTGTGAGCGATCGATTTTTCTCTCGGTTTAGATGGCCAATTTTGGCTTCTACCATTTGCCAATCTGCAGAAAATCTCTTTCAGCCACTTTACAAAACGTAATATAACCAGAAAGCATTGATCACCCAATGTGTTTATTTTTATACAATAGCAATAATTCATATGAAATATGAAACAAGAAGAGAAATCGCAAATATCTCGCATTTCTCAAATGGAAAGGAATTAAATTTCGAAAGTTCATTTTTTGAACAAATTGGAACCAACGAAGTCGGGATATTCAAAACCCGAAAAAGTGAACATTGTAATAATTGATAAAGTAAAAAGATAGGACAATCATGCAAGGAAATAATTTATCTGAAATATGAAATAAATGGCCAACAGATATGAGCTCTAGTATTACTATGCATCCTGTCTCCAGACATTTGCAGCACGGCTCTTATTCAGAGAGAGACCATTCCATAAATGAAGTTACATTGTATTGAGTAAATTCGTTGTCATTTTCTATCTGCATTTGCCGTAAAAGAAAGGCCAGCACGAGCTAAGCTCTAAGTATCCTCTTGTGTAATTAGTACGACCAAAACATCAAGTAGCCTCTTGGTAGGTCTAATGACGCGAACAAGGGCTATTGATGGGAAAATAGACCAGATATAAAATGCTTTCACGAAAAAACCTAATCATAACAAAGGGAAGGGAAATTTGACCCTCCAAGCGCGTTTGGTGTCCAGTGGGGGAAGAGAACATGGAGGGATATTAACATTATGGTTTATGGTAGTTTCGCTAATTGTCGTGTCAGAACAGCTAATTGAATATCCGTGGTCACAATATGCTCGTTGATTTCACACCTTTCAGGTAACAATGTTGTCACTAGACAGATTTCGCCGACCATGAACAAAGATGGACAGATACACTTGTTAACGACAATTGCTGTCATTAGACACAAATACATTCGTGTCCTTTGTGGTTTATCATACCCTCTATGCTTTTTTGGCTTCTATTTTTCTCTCTTTATTTTGAAACAGCTCATAGGAATCCTACATTGTAGTGCATTCAATGGAAAAGATTCCAAGATTGAAAACTTATCCCATGCATTGGTAAATCACGATAAGATGAGTTTTTTGAAAGAAAAAAAAAAGTTTTTTCTTTTTTTTCATGTTTTTTGCACTGAACTCTCTCGTGTTCTTTGGATATTCTGATCGGTTGCACGCACAGAAAATCAATTTCAGACTTCCAGAACAATGCTGTAATCGACCTGAAACAACCAAGATCAACCTTAAATCGAAATATTTTTTTTGTTCGTTACTTGTTTTCAATTACAATATCCGCGATTATCATCATGCTGATTGTTTTTCTTGCCTTTTGTAGCTCCTTATGTCAAAACGATCTGCGCCACTCCACCCCCCCTCCCCAAATACCAATTTTCCCCCCTCTCGAACATATTTTCACGGCTGCCAAGAACCACTAACCTCCCAGAAATTTTGTTTGTTTAGTTCATTAAAAAAGAAAGATTTGAAGGTAAAGCGAGCTCGTTTTTTTTTTTGCCCATACTAATTGTACTGCACTGTTTTTGAGATTTGATTTTGCGATCTCTCACCAAAAACTGGAGCATTAATGTCTGCAGAAGAAAAAAGAAAACATGTCAACGGTCAGCCAGTCGATTCCATTGAAACAACAATCTTTTATTTACCATCTATATTTGTGGGCAAACATCAATGGATGTTCGTATTACTACAGCTGGGATTTATTAGGACCGCTGGAAAATTTACTCCCAATATCCCCGAAGTTTATTTTACATCTCTTGTTTCTTGTACGAAAACACAGTTTAGACATTCTTCGGAGAATTGTACTACTTCTAAACCTGTATCATTGCGCGCGTGATGTCAGACACGAGATTTCTTGTGATTGATTATAGTACCATCCTAATTCGCTACACACGATGACAGTATTTATGTTAGATTAAAAGAATTATTTTTCGCCGACTTCCGATAAGACGAGTTTAATATGTCAAAACAAACCGGGGATGTGGTAACATTTAACACTTAATATTTGGCCAAACGATTAAGAGGTGGTAGAAGCAGAAGTGTAAACACACACGTGTTTGGAAACTCCTGAATATTCTTAATCTGTGAGCGCTTCTCATTAGAAGTCGATAATCGGCTTAAGATCTAGCCCTGTACCCTGCTGTTCCAATGTTACGTGAAACTAAGTAAGTTGAAAACAAAAACCAGCAGACCCCTTCGCAGTGGGTACAAAAAATGTTAATTCCCCCGACTGTATTACAGAAGGTAACTAGAAAAAAGAATTTAAACTTTTGTTCACATGAAAGAGAGGAAAAATTCTATCGACGTGTGAAAAGTTTTTTCTGTAAATAGATACTACTGTGTTGTTAAATGCAGAACATTTTTTCTATGGTTAAACTTATTATTATGACTTTTGTATGTTAATCAAGATAGTAATACACTTTTTTCTTATGAAAAGGCTTTTCAGAATTTAATATGTGTAAACCTTTATTAAATTATGATTTGTTATTTTAGTAAAGATAATCTATGACCGAAAAGATACATTTAGTAGGAGATGACTTGTATAAGAAAAGGTATAAATCTTTTTTAATCAGGCTAAAGGAATCCTCTATGAAAAGAAAGGGTCATTTGTAGAATAAATCAAGCGAAGCCATCGCAGGAAATCAATACACGTCAATGCTCGCTATCTGGTCTTTCTGGAGCTTCTTGTCAACAAGACGTTCATAAAAAGACCGATTTTCTGTAACGGAACTTGTTTAATCAGATTTTATACGAGTCTTCTATCCAAGGTTTACCTACTTGGTTTATTGATTCACCTCAGCGCTTCATCTGCTGATCTGGGTCTTTTGAATGTTTGTTTGAGAGTATACATTGTCTTTACCAATGATGTATCAAAGTCTTGCCTTTTTTGGAGGGAAGCGTCTCGGAGGAAATCGATAACTTTAATATAACATTGCTTTGTGTACGATCCCAGCACGGACTTCTCTTGTCAAACAGAGAAGGAGACGACGGAAGGAGACAATATGAAGACCGGGCGACCCTACCTGACTAAATCCCCGACTAATGCGAATTTGATTAAGATATTTTGCCATCGCTGCACAAAAATCCCAGGATATTTCAACTCGATATCAGTACCTATTGTACTCTCCGAAAGACAGTAATTGACAATCCATGATATAGTGATAGGATAAAAAAAAAATAGAATCATTTCATACAAGGGATTTATCATCGCGGACTAAAAGCTTCTACTCTTACTTTCTTAAAACCTCTAGATGTCGATTGTCAAATGGATGCGGTAGAATGACAATAGAAAGAGAGATTAAAACTTCGTTGTTGGGCAGATATTACTGTCAAGAAATCTTGACGGAGAATTAGGGGGAAGATTTATTGAGTATAAGAGTCATCTCAAGCCTGGTGTCATGGTTGGTGATTCACACACACCCCCCTCTCTCTCTCTCTCTGCCCCTCCATCCTGTAGGTAAAATAAAAAAGACCTTTTGTCATAGTATTATGATACAGTCATTTTGCTGCAACCCTTTTTTTGTAATTTCGCCAATTTACCACAGTAATTTGTTAATAGCTGCTTTCAACGAATGTTGTTTTAGCTATGGCAAGGCCGTGGTCATCCAAGAAAGCTTCTTCTAGCATCCAAAGTAAGCAGACGACGACCCCCTACGCATGTTTCATTTCTCGACAGCTGCAAGGATTCCTTATATTCTATACATCTTTCTCGTTTTCTCGCACGCCTATTTAGTTCATAAAGTAGTGGCGATGTTTTAGAACATTTAAATCCATTTTCCTTGCGATAATGATTCAACGCTTCATTCAAGATTCTGATAAACAGTTTTTTTTTTCAATTTAAATTTCTTCAATGCTGATTTTTATCGTTGCTTTAAGAAAATGAAGAAGGGGAAAAATCTATTTGCTTCGCTCCGATAATGAAGATTACAATGTGTTTTCTGTTGATAAAACTTTCTAGTCACCCAGACAATATACTAACGCAGATGTGATGTAAAGAGTTGTAACATACAGGACGAGCAGTGAAAAGATTGGAAAGCTGTTATCATAAGTTATTAGATTCAGTCAATCAGAGCTTTCATCTACCATTACGCTGGTATATGGAGAAAAGGATAATCAATATTTATTTGAAAGGAAACTGTGAAATGTACATCAATCCAAATAAATCCCTTGTTGTTTTGACAGATTTATACGCAGACTATACACACATGTATTAGACTTGCTTGGCTTGATATGAGAGAGAGAGAGAAAGAGAGAGAGATATTTTCAGTAGCCAAAGAATAGTAGGACAGTAACTTCAGTTTTCTTCTTAATTCAATGTCATTTTTATTTTCACTATTTAAAGTTATGCAATAGAAACTTAATTACCCCGAGGGTGAAGCTGATTTACAAAAATGTCACACTGTGTAGTTGATTTGGAGTGGCCGGTTATTGGCCAATGTTCCTGTTTTCTTTTTGCCCGAGTTCTCAGTAAGTTGTGAAAGGCAAAAATGGTGATGAAAGATGGACACTCTGGGTCCCCATCAATGCCATCTGTCTACTGTCACTCTAGTGAAATAGGGACTAATTAGATTCTACCTGTGGTTTACATTTAGTCTTAGCTAATTAGGTTTACTATCAATCGATGCCGAGTTGTATAATATCCTTTAATACGCCCGGTGGCACCATCTGTCTTGAACTTCCCTTTCGTTTCCTCGGAGACCCCAGCCAATCAATGCTCTCTCCACAATATACTGCATCTTTAATTGGCTTAAATGGGCCATAAAGAAAACTTAGTCAGAGAAAATTCGGGACGTATGCGGGTATATAAGTATGATTGGTTGGGAGTTTTTGGTCTCTGTTTTATTGAAATAGCGGTCTGATTATTGAGAGAAAAGTACACTGTAACAGGGCTTCATGCAGGCAATTCTTGGGAAGTTGGTAAAAACCAGAGATCGTAGAATCTGTATGTTTCCCAAGTGACTACTCGGATTAGAGAAAATGGGGGCTCGCCATTTAAGAGTATTATTACATCGAACCTAAAATGCCATCAGCCACTTGGACTATTCTTATCGTTTTCCTGAATTTTCCTTAGCTGTCATAAAAGCTTTGGATCAGACGAAGATTTTTTTTTTTTTTTGGTTTTTGGTTTTTTTTTTTTTTATATCGAGTACACATGTTTCAAGGACGATTTATTTATGCATCATAATCGACAGTGTCGCTTTTTTACATGGTTAATTAATAACAACGGATTTAGCAATAAATGTTACTAGATGGTACATTTTACGACATATGCACGGCAATCTCGTCTAAACATGAAACTAACAAGATGGTACAGTTTACGACATCCGCACACCAACTCTTAACTGCCAAACGCGTCACTCTATTTCAACACATGTGTTTTTCTTTCCTTAGATGAAGTGCGAATCTAAACTTATCAAAATTTCTTGAGGGAAACAAATATATGTCTTTCTTGTCACCTTTTTTCAACTGTTTTGACAATATATTTGTATTATATCGCTTTGCTTTGTCACCTCTAGTGCCAGTTTCACATTAACAAAAACATGTAATTAAGGACAGACCTATACACGTTTGTGGGTACTAGTAATTGGAGGTGGCTCGCGCCATCAAAACATGTATTCCATCTGACATTTATTTACATTGCTTTTGCAGGCGGGCTTTCCATTCATAAGTGTGCAATTTTTTTTCTCACCAGAAAGAACAAAAAAAGAAAAAACTCAAGAGTACATTTAATATGTCTATTTCATTGCATGCATAGGAGGAATTTTGCTTTTATTTATTTTTAATTACTGAAAACTTTCGTCTGAGGAATCTCTAAGAAGAAGAAAGCCCTCAAGGAATGTCTGTGTTGTTCTGTTTTTCTTGTCCAAATGGACTGTTTTCTTGTTAAATGTGTATAATATCTGAAAGAGAATGAAAGACTCTATTTAGTATTTAAATGAACCAATCGTTGGAAGATTTCCATTTGGTTAAAGTAATAAGTATATGTTGCTCTATTTAGCCCTTTACTTGGTATATGACGTCATAGCTTCTCATTTTTGTCTACGAGACTTGATTGCGGTATTGCTTATTATGGCTTCCGCGACAGACACCAGCCCTGATGTTGAGAAACCTAAGTAAGAATTTGATGAGCCACACAAAGAAAGAAAGGAAAAAAATCTCATATAATCAGTGCAGGATAATTCGGGATCTCTTATTTCTGATACAAGCACGGGCCATCTTTTGCGAAAGCTCATAAAAACCTTCTTCATTATATCCCGTGTATTATTCCATCGGTCGTACGATATTGAAATTAGAACCCGCCTGTGCATTAGCGACACTAGAAACCTTCCGAATACCAGTCGTCTTTACAAATGCAAATTAATCCAATTTAGACATGTATATTATGACCAACATTACGAACGTGTTTTTTGTTGCAATTTTTTGTTGCGCAGTATCGATAATAATACGGAATACGTTTGCGCGGAGGATGGTTATTTCCAGGTGAACTGACGTCATAAATTTGATCCTTATTGAAATTTTAGTTCCTAATTAAAGAAAGATTAACAGACGCATATCCTCTTGATTAATTTTTTTTTTCAAGAACGGAATCTTTAGGTTTGGAAGGCTTTTATTATTGGGTTTTAATGAAACATCGGAGTCGGCTTTTCAAAGCGTAATGTTTTTGACAGCTAGGTTACCGTAACTTGCATGGTTTTTGTTATGGTGAATTCTTCATAACTCCAGGCAACAACAGACATCTCAAAAACAGCATGCCTCCGTTTGTTGTAAGTGGGAGTTTTTTTAAGACTGACAAAGAAATTAAAAATTGTGTAACTTTGTTTCTCAAACTAACGACTACTGATTAAGCTGGTTGGAGTTGAAGAATATTTTCTTGCCACCCACTGGTACCGTACTGAATACCATGAATATTGCGGAAATTGCTTTTTGTCATCTACAGAAACTTTTTTTTATCTTATTTTTCGGGTCATTTTTTTTTCAATTCAATTTTGGCGAAGAGAGAAAAGTGAAAAACGGAAAAGTTCTTAAAATTTTAAAATGAGGTCAGATACAAACTCATCGCCACACCTCAGCATGTTTAAAACCAGCAGAGACTCAAATACCCAATTGACTGGTAGTTTTCTTGACATAAAACCCCCGAGAGGTAATGGGACTTTCTCAGTCGTTTTACAACAAAGTCTATTTTGTTTTATATTTATCCTGGATAGTTGGTAATCTTTCGGATAACAATCGTTTTTCTTCTTCTCGTATTTTACGACCACCGTAGGATTCCAAAGTTCGTTTAGACGCACTCTAAATTCTCCCAATTCGCTGATTGATGATATAGTTAGATCCCCATTTGCCGAGTGCGGTGATTTTCAGCGTTATTAGTTTATTATAACTCGCTGAATTTTTAAGTCGACGTTGGGAATGAACAATGAGCATTCATTACGGAGCACAACCGAATGTCTTAACGTTTAATAAAATCTTTTTTTGTTAGCGAGGCCTAATTCCCCTGATTTAAGCCCCGGCGATACATCTCTCCTGCGAGATCCCTCGGATTCATTTGTGTAGATCAATCAACGTTAAGTCCGGTTTTGTCACGCTCGTGATAACCTGGCTACCGGTTAGATACTGTATCTGGCAGAAGCAGTGTTCTCAGCACCAAAAATGCTCATTCGCTTGTCTTTATCTTATTTATCACCAAAGACATACACAGCGACCGCCCATTGATTGGTCTTCGGGGAAAATATTGATCAACAGTCCAATGCGTTTGTGAATTTGCCAAATCTTCTTTTTCAATTTATCTTATCTTGTCCTTTTAAAAATTGTTTCCACGTACGTAGATAGAGAATGTGGTGGAATGAAGCAGAGGGAGAAGGGAATGGATAAGCAATTTTTAAGCGGATGTGTTTGCGCGTCTGAATGTATTCCCAAAGGAACGTATGTTCTGTTATGCAGTCATATTTCTGCATGCCTATTACCAATTTAATAAGAACTCTGATAAGACCAGAAACTGGTGTTCGATGTTTTTTCCCTCGGCTCGATTCCTCTTTCGTTACGTTATTTGGCCAAATGTTCCTGCGCTTCAAAGACGCAGGCTCTCTCATTAAGCGCATCTAGATATCAATTAAAACTTGCAGCTTGTCCTTACACAAACAATCTCATTATCTAAACAAGCTTTGATTTAGTTAGGCTTTGGGGAAATAAAAACAGGGTGTAAAGATACAATGGCCTGTCTTTTTGGAACAATGTACTCAGTTAATACGCCTACAATTTGGTTTATATCCCAGATATTTTTTCTTCATGCAACAGCTATTCGTTAGAGGTAACATGTGTGCTTCGTCATCAGATCTGGTTTGGATCTTATTTTAGGCATTTTGTCATTAACGTTTGTATACGTGCAATGTAAATCACGCCAATAATTCATAAGAAAAAAAAACCTTGTCAAAAATTGAATTTGGCTTCTATGAGATTTATATTCAAATAATTCTGTAAACGCTCTTTGCTTTTGACAAACACCGCAACTCATTCATAGCTCATCTGATAAGCATCTAAACAGATTCCTAATTAATTCAAAGGGCTTTGATGTTATGCATTTTACATTCTATAAGATACGATGATTGAGGACATTTTTAAAGGTTTTTTTTACCCGCTTTCTGCACATAGTCGTCTGAAGCCAAAGTGAGAATGAAATGGAATTTCGCTCACGCGCGCGACCGGTAGACTCAGCTTTCCGATCGGTGAAGCAAATAAGAGTTTCTAATTATTATAATGACCCTCCCAAACCCTTGTTTCATCGGAAATAGATAGAAAGCAGGATTGTGATTATTATGGCGTGTCTTGGAGTTTTCAGCATGATTCACGCGCATTTTCCCGATCAATATAGCATGCATCAGGTAGTGCCTGCTACTATCATCGAAAGCAGACGACAAGTAATGGACACAAATCTGATATTATTCGTGACATAATTGTTCCAAAGCAGAAAAGATATTTTTGATGATACTTTGACGAGGCTAGAATAAATGATGGATGCGAAATAAACATTAGGGCAACGATAGTCATTTACAGGAGTAATTTATTGAGACCAACTCTTTCTCTCAGAGAACCAGGCCTTTTTGCCTTCGATACGTGGAATTGATTGGCACAAGATGACAAATTGGAAAACGGCCTTCAGCGAAAATTACCACATTTTTCATACACAGCTTCTGAACTCGTATTTTATGTCTGGTAAAATAATCAAATGAAGAATTGTGTATTGAAAAGACAGATTTCCTCTCCTAAAAAAGTCATTTACAATCTACTTAATTATCTTGCTGTGCTAATTGCCCGCAAGAGTTGATATCTAGATTTGTTTTTCCTTTATAGTCTCCGCTATGAAGCATATCTGGTGGAGAAAATACAGTCAATGTTGTGAAAAAGATATATTTGTTTCAATAAAAACTCAATACTCTACCCCATTGCTTATATCGAACGCAAGCAGGGAGATAGCAGAGAACATTTTAATATGTGTTTGACCTTTTCAGTTCTGGTAAAGGAAACATATTACCATAATTGAGCTGCCGTACTATAAAATCTGTTCTTGAACTAGCTATCTCTATTTGACTTTTAAATAGTTATCAATCCTGACTTAAGATGGTTATGCAATATTTTGCCAATGTAATGTTTAATTTCCAAGATAGTATAGAAGCGTTTAATGGACACGCATGCTATGATAATTCAACGGGGAACATGATAATTCATTTTAGACCTCTCTAGAGATTTTTGTCTGAAAAGTGTTTTCATCCGCGTTTATCCGATTTTTGCGGTTCACAACAATATGGTCGTTCCATGTATCTGTTTAACGATATTGCAATATAGCAATTTTTCGCCATTATTCCACCGATCATAGCATTTTTTCTCATTACTCAACGCATGGTCGAACTAAATTATAATCGTTTTGTACCAGCAGCTGGTGCCGTTTTTCGTGTAGTTTTCAAAAAGGAAACACACATCAACAGCTGGGTTTGTCACAGTTGCAAATGTCTTACAAGAGTGTTCGAGGCGTATTTCCATAACTTTGCGCTCTCTCACCCGAGCGCTTTGGGTGCCGAGGCGATTGAGTATTTATAACTTCTATTATGAATAAAACAGAGAACACTCTGCAAAAGTTAAAAGAAGCGACATCGTGACTATGAGCAATATCTGCAAAACAACGGGCTATACTGATGACAAATAATCATGTCAGACATAACGTTACAACCCATATGACGATGTGTACAATCTCAAGAGACCGATTGGAATTTTAAACGAAATTGTGCTTTTTTAAAGTACGTGCACTTTTGTTTCAATTATGGAGAACAAATACACAGATATTTGCTTGTATTAATGATTGTAACGCCTTCATAAACATATAGCAATGCAATAGTAATGTTAAGATTTCACCAACAAAATGTTTCTTAACAAAAAGACCTGCCGCATCTGCGACAAGAAAAATAGTTCTGGTAAGATTCGTGTGAGGGGGGGGGGAAACACGCGTATCAACGAAAAAATACACGTGTTTTCGCGGCGGCCTATGGAGGTTGTAGTGAGTTGGTTTCTAATCAATGACAAAACTTGCCTTGGGGGAGTCAGAACGGAGACTCATCAAGGGCCACAGACCCTCTTCCTCGACACAGCCAAAACGTAGCCGAAACATTTTCCGCTTCCTTGAAACTTTTAATCATTTTATTGATTTTGTCACGGACCCTATCGTTTTAAATGATTTTTAATTGACTTTTTTCCTCCCCACTTGTAAGTGAAAATCTTTAATGAAACTTTTTTTATTTCTGCAGAGATATTTTTTTTTCAATATTTCTGTCGCTTTTTCATTTACAGAAATAACCAATAAAGACACATGCATGCATGATGCATCGCAAAATTTGCTTGTCAACAATTAAAATTAATAGACAATGTCAAAAAAAACAACGGACTTTGACAGATTAATGACGTAACATGAACGTGAATATAACAATAGAGGTTGCATGACATGTATGTATGAATATTGTATGGGAGTTCAAAATGCATATTGAATGTCATTTAACCATGAGGATATGTCAAAACCCATGGGGATCGCAGGCTATCGTTCAACGTCTTCCTACTATACTAGAAAATGCGCAGTATACAAATTTTTATGCCCACCCCTCACAGTCTGAAATTAATAAAAGTACCGTTAATAGGGAAAATATAACGACTCAGTCGCGTTCGTAATTTTCGTTGCGAGCATCAAAAATAACAATCATCAACTTTTTATTGTTGCATGTGGAATGCATAATTTATGAAATAACAGTTCATTAGGAAACATCTATATGCTTTCTTTTGGCAGAATAAACGGGAATTGGGTATTATTTTTCCGTTTCAGTCTGACTTTGATTTTCTCTAATATGATTTATTTATTGGATTTACTGAGAAGGACCCAGGTAGATTCCGTGATTTTCTCTCAATCAATCCGCGTCTCCTCTGCCATTACAGGAAGGGTTCATAATCAAGTAAAAGTCGAACCGACACGGGCGCTAAATATTTGATTATTTCGTCTTTGCAGGACGCGGTTCTCACGTGTACAGACGGAAGCTCTCGTTGCAAGTGTATCAGCTAAACAAACTCGGTAATTCTCCCAAGATGTCGACCTATCGTCACAATGTCATTACTGTTTGGCGGAATCGCGCAAAAAATGTTGATTATGGGGAGTAAGGCTACTGCAATATTAATCGATTTCATTTGCTCCGGAATTGCAACATACACATTTCTGGTATGATCCAATTATTGGTCAATCAACACCCGATTGGTCAATATCAGAACACATTATGACTTTGATTACCGGGAATCGATCCTCGTTCCTCTAAATAAACACAATTCAATCAAAATGCCTTACCGAGCCTCTTTTGAATTGAAGGAGATGGCAAATACCATAATCATAATAGTATTCTTAATACTCGAGTAATGTATCCTTTCATACTCATGGAGACTTTTTTCTGTAACTGGCAAAAGATGCTTTGTGTAACAGAGAGCACACAGAGGTATTCATTGAATGGCAACCAAACTTGTGGGTTTAAGTAAGGTTCATTTTGCTCTTTGAGATTTCTCGTCTGTCCTTTTTTTGCGGTATGGTTGAGATTGTTTACAAAATACATCGCAAACCTGTTATTATCAAAGCACATTGGTTATATATTGCTTCATTCCATTACGAACACTCTCATCAAAACCTTTACGCAATGTGCTCTCTCTTCTCGTCTCTTTCAAACGTTAATTATGTTGTAAAAAGAGTGTTTTTGTGTTGAAATTTGAATGCAGTATATCAGCTGCATGTTATCATCAATTTTCCACACATTGCACATAATGCTGCATTTCAAATTGATTGGGAGTTAACGTGCTATGGGCGATGCATTGAATAAAGAATGTATAATATTCTCATTAATAAGTAAATAAAGACTATTCTAAATGGCCTTATTCTCGGTTTTAAATGACCAACTTGTAGCATTCAATCAGCTTAAAAAACCAAAACTGTCAGTAGTTTGATTTATTTCTTCCCAGTATATTGTTAAATCCGCATAAAAACAGAAATAAAAAATACTAGGTTTCAAACTTCTTTATCGTTGGAGTTGTTCTTGTCGAAATCCTACACGTCCCCGAACAATTACGGGAAAAAATTCAAACTTCGGAAACCATCTTAGTTGTTTGCAGACGATCGGATGTCTGTGGCGGTAAAACGAAGCACCTGCTTCCTTCATTTTTTTTTCGCTGGAGTCACTCTTCTTTAAGCAGACGTGGGGATGACTTTTAGTGAAGAAGTCGGAGAAAAGTTTCATATGCCATACTCAATAAACGTCCATCACACTGAATTCTTAGAAAAATTATCCGTTACGTAAATTGCGAAAAAAAAATTTTTTTTTAATATTAAGAATGTTTGACAGAATGAAAGAACGATTTTTAATTGCGTTTTATAGTCTGTAAAATTGAGTGGATAGTTTGTGAGTCTTGCTCAATTTATTCCTTAAACTCGGGATCTGGCATCGGTGTTCGCGTGTTAAACATTTAAACGAATCTCAATAATATAATTGCAGAATTGTGTTCAGGTCTATGATCTTTTACAGTTGTCTTTAAATGCTACTTCACTGAAAATATGTAACTGAAATGTATACGAAGATTTTCTTTCTTTTTCTTAAATTAAGAAAAGCTCAAATTCAATTTAAAGGACTTTTATTTCGAAGACAAAATGTATGCACTTATATTTTGAAGCTCTGCAAACTTATTAACTGTTAATGAAATTCTGAAGGACGAAAGCTATATCGAATATCAAAGCCGAAGGCCAAATTAAAGACGGATTTTATTAACCTAAAAATCAGATCGGAGAACGCGACTCTGGCATTGCATGACACGGTTACAAAAGAGATTTGCAATACTCCCTGCACTTCATGACACTTTGGGGGACTTGAATTTCTTGGCTTCATGTTATGAATTGTCCACAATGCAATAGGTTAATACTTAATGGATAAACTTTACCTCATTGATAAGAAAGCTCATTATAAAGAAATATCATTTACATTATTTTTTAGTTGGTATGTATCTTGGGCCCACAAAGAGGTTACTAAAGAGCCAAATTGCGACTAAAACTTAAATATTTCAGATTATTTGGTTTTCATTAATGACATTTGGTGAAGTAGACATTATAATGAAAAAAATAAAGTGTCAGTTTTGTCAATAAAACATCTGTTACAGTGAATAAAACGGAAGTTGTCCTGCTCCTAATTACGAGCGAAAATGGCGGACGTTTCATCATACGCCATCTTGCTTAATTCTTTTGTCAAGTTTAGATGTCTTTGCGTATTACATTTTAATTGTTATGGATGTAGTTTCTTTGTTTTGTCGCCGGCATTATCTCTTGTAATACCTCGCTCTCGTTCTAAATTGAATTCCCTGTCTGTGAGTATTAATGGTTCTCTCTTGTATTTTGTAGCCTGGGCCTGCACGTTTCCAAAAAACTGGCAAGGGGCTTGGTACCAGAATGTGTTTGGGGAGCTGACCATATCCGAGACCGAAATTTCCAGGAAAGGAGTTTGCATAGAAAACGTGGGAAATAAATACGTTGTCTTTAGCAGGTATTCATCAACGAGTTCTGATTTCTGTTAAGTAATGTCTTCTGAGTTTACTGTGTTAGTTAGCTGGTCCCCATAGGTCGGAAATCAAATAAGGGACCAGTAATTAAATGTCAGAGAAACGAATGTATACGTTTCCTTCGTTTTTCTTCAGATCTTCAACTCTCTAGCATTGCTTCGTAGACACACTAATTGAGTTTTGATGTAGATTTTATTATTGTTGACAATGCAATTGCTCTTTTTTAATAACGCATATTTGCGGGCATGAATGCAGTTTACTGAAAGCAAATCGCTGCGGTGATTATGCTCAAAGATAAAGTTCTTTATTTAAAGTGTTGTTCGAATGTTCAATTTTCTTTTACAAAAAAGGACGAGATATGACGTTAAAATAAACACTAATATATTAATATTAATTTTTTTATTTTTGCTTATTTACACTTGCAAGGACATGAAGCTTATGAAGCCAAGAAGGCATTTGTTTTCTATCGAAAAATACGATTGTGGTCTGATGGGTTATATTTTTAAGATGGATAGATGTGTTTATTGTGGCAATCGTTTGATTACATCTCGAAAGAAAACACATTAAAATGTTTCATGAAAATAGAAGTTTGATAAGAGGTGTCGATTTAAAACCCATTAAGATATGATTCCCTGTTTAGCAATTTTATTCGTCCTAGTTAAGGCATTAATTGCATTGAGTTTTAACATTAACCAGATATCGTTCATATTCTCAAATTATGTTATTTTGCAACTTGCAAAAATACATATTTCTACGGCAGGCTGGCACAAAACGTCTACTATATGCAGCCTAAAGGATTATTTTAGGGCATCTTGTTTTTCGATAACTGTTTTATGTTCTGCATTTTCTCGTAAATGTCAAAAGCAAAAGTTGTTCATCCTTCTTATCTTATTGCCTGTGTCGTCTTATCTGATTGGTCAATCTAGAATTCTTGGCAGGTTATTATTTTTATCAACATTTTCATTATTATTTTATTTATTTTTCAGGGAACAAGAATGCTACAGGTGTCTCGTAATCAATCCGTGGCACCAAAATGTAATCCAGTATAAAGAAAGTGAGTAGCAGATTATGAACGCCATTTTGACGAAATTCTTCTTGAGAATATGTTAAGGTTCATGATTATTGAGATTTTTTTTTTTTTAATGCGCGCATTTCTTTGCATCTTTTGCTTCTCACTACTTAAAGAAAAATGTTATTTCACTTAAACTTGATAAAAACCAAATCAATGTAAAATTAGATACACATGTGTACATTGTAATTGGATAACAAACTTAGATCTCACCCCCCCCCCCCCCCCCACCCCTTCAACCAAAATGGACTTTGAATTAAATGCATGTAATACGTTTGTATTTAATTTGAACAATCAGTATATTTTTACGTTTTACTGAAGTATAGCCAACTTTTTTTTTTAAAGACTAATCATAAAAATGCAGAATGGTAAAATATTTTTAAAAGCATTTCGTTTCAAACTTTTATTTATATCTGATTGGGGAAATCTATGTGAAACGTGGCTAATTAAATCTCAGAGGGATATGCGCGATTTTAAAACATTAAAAGATACATCTTATAAAGCGATTGTGTGGCATGATAACGGTTCGTGTGTTTTTTCAAAGAAATCGTTACACGTTGCTTTTTTTTCAAAAATGGAGTTTTATATCCATTTGTAAGGCTACGGCCCGTACGGTCCATTGTAGTGTCCCGGGGGCGTATCGAACTAAAGAAGATATAGCACATACATGCACCGACCAAGACGAGGATTAACACTTTCTCTTTAGTTATTGGATATTATCACGTATTATCAAGGCGACATTTTGCGGGAATTCTCTCTTCTTTTTTTTGTCTTTAAGATGTGAGTTGCATGTACGCGACAGAGGAAACTCGGGGGAATTGTATGCTTTTTACTTGACGATGCTATAAATATTTGATAATGAACACGATCCTTCAGGGAGATATGGCGTACATTTGTAAGTTTGTATATTCAATCCGAGTGGATCTGATGGAGATACAAGCGATGGAGACTGATAGGCATCGACGATTGGAGTTTGGAATCGATTTCATTTGAATAGATTGGAAATTAATCTTTCACCTTATCCTTATTCCTAATCCTAAAACACTTCTACCTTTTTGATAAATATGCCATCAATGAAACTAAAATCCCACTCATCCTGTTTTAGAAGTCATCGGAGACCATTTTACCCTCTAAATTTGGCTCAAGGATACTAGACGTCGATCTATAAAGCAGACATTGTAGTTTACAAATAGAATAATTAGGCTCCATTTTTTTTCCTGTCCATATACAAGTACTAAAAGTCAACAGAAAAATAGTCTTAGAAACATTGTGCATTTTCCATATTCTTTTATGTAATAATGCCATTAATTCATAGCCTGATCAATATCGGAATACGACATGCCATCAAGAAGCATTATACGCGGATGAATAAGTCGTAATTCGAATTCGTCATTGTTATGAGTTTAAGTTCAAGTTATTTTATTATCCTTTCAATAAGATGGTATATTGTCCGACTGATGGTCGTTTTCCCGCAAATGAATATTATGTTCAGGAACTCGCCAGTAATTCGTTAAACCTTCATAAGTCTGGCTCAAAAGAAAGGCCGAGTTTCACAATCCGAACGCTGGGTCACTTGACCTTTGAATTTGATCTGCAGAGAATTGTCAATTACTTTAAACGAAGCATGAATATGGCTCATACAAATTTTATTTTACGCTTCAAATTAAAAATTCAAATCTTAGTGCTTCGAATGCTTTCGGCAATTGAGTCAGAAATCTGAGTCTGTGCGTTTGATGTTCTTTTTTCCATTTACGCGTTTGGTCAAACGTTTGTACGACATAGGGTGTCAGTCCATCTTTTTGCCATTGACACGTGATTAGATTGGGGGGAGGGAAAAGAGGATGCAGAACGCTATATTGTGCGTTCTTTGCCCTCCGGACTTAACATGGAAACCGTCCGCTGCATGGAAAAAGACAAAATAATTGTGTCCAATAAGGCGATGAAAATGAAACTGCCATGTTTAAGAGAGATCTTTTCTATTTTTGTTTTGTTCACAAGGCCTCGAGTGAGTAGCGAGGGTCTAATGATTTTGTGGGATGGTTGGCAGCTGTCTGTCATCTGTCCATACTCTTTGCATATTGGCTAGTGTTTTTTGTATTTATTAAGTAGCATTGAGCATAAATCTGGTGAAAGAAATGAGTGTTATACATCAAGATCGGGGACTGATTTCCGCTAAAATCAATAATGGTCCATAAAGTCGTAAGACGAGAATCATGGCCATTGATTTGTATGTAAGATCAAATTATCCTTTACGATAAAACCTCCACAGCAGAAAACAGTTTTAAATGGCGGTCTCTTTTTTCTCAATCAAATGTTCTAGCCGTAATTACGTTTTTTTCCTCCTTCCATGCAGCGCATTTCACCAATACAAGACGATAAACTCGAAATTAAACAAGGAAAATGAGAGAAAAAATTACCCTTTGAGGTAATTGAAATCGTACGTTGTAGACTAATGTACGTCAGAAAGACCAAGAATTAGCTTTATTGCGTTCATTTGTATTTATTTCCCATCATGAAAAACTACTCATTGTTGAAACTTTTATGAAGATCAAGACTGAAGTTTTTCATGAATGGATATAAAAAGAATTCCTTGAAATTAATGAAAATGAAAAATGGCGCGTATTTGTGGGGGATTTGTATTTCAACCTCATGAATCTTCGTCAGTAAACGGAAAGTTAAGAAACCTTCTGCCTGTATAATTTCTACGGAATTACAGCAAATGTAAAGTGTCGAATGATCTTTAAAATCTTTAGTAATGAAATCGCTAACTACCGTAGACGATAATGGTTTCTTTCATCTCCAGAGTACCACACAACTTCTCCACCTACATCAAAACATATTCCTCCGCCCTCTGAAATTAGTCCGTGATGATGGTTTTTGAACTCGAGTTCAATGCTTGGATACCTTTACCCTTGAATGTATTTATACTTAAACGACTAATTATTAATATAGCGCTATTTATTATTTCTTTCATTATATTTTTTTTTTTGTTGGTTTTTTTTCGGGGGAGGGGGGGGGGGGTAACATTCCTCATTTTATTAATGAATTCAACATCAGTTGATTCTGCAAAATAGAGGCATTGCAATTGTAAGAACAAAATATCTGCTAAGCTTTTGTGTAATACACCATCTATTAAATGCCAGAAATGATTCAGTTGTATGATTTACGAATGCATTTCGTTTGAAGAAAATGTTGTGTAGGATCTTTATTAACACGAACACATGTTTGCTTTTGGAATGGTAAAATATAAAACGACTGTCATTACAATGGTTTACTGTTTTTTTTTGCAGGCTATTGTCAAAGAGAGAAATCTTTGGAGATAGCGTGTAGGAGCATCAATGGGGACGCGCCGCTCCATACTATTGTCAAAGGTAAAAACTTGCTATAGTTGAAAATAGTCATATCATAGTGCAATTGAAAATTTAAAAATTAATGACCAAAATCATAAAATCATAGGTATACTAAAATTTCCAAATTGCCGTGGGTTTTGAAACAATATTGTAATGTTTTGGGGGTTTTTTTTACCTTTAAATTAAGTTTAATAATAACATATATTTTTTGAAAAAAAATTGTTTCTTTTGCAGTGCCTGGAAAACCTGAAACCTGTCCATTTCAAGGGAGATATTCCTTTTCCTACACCCATAACGGAAGAGGACCTTGCAGTAATCCTCAGTCTGAAATCCACGCATGCGCTGATGAGTCTAAATTTAAGTTCATTTACAAAGCTTGCCCAGGAATCCCAAACACCAAAGAAAGAGGTAACATACATGTATTCGAAAAGAAGAAACCCCAAAACTTCGGGAGGGGTTAGGGAGAGGGTGGTTTTAGGTGATAGTTAGAATTTAGAAATGTTTTATTCCTTAAACCCTCTAATTTACATCTCTAATTTGTATATATTTCCTTGAAAATAAGTATTTTTCAAAAAGAAAGTTGTGTAAGAAGAAATTGCTATTCTTCATACTTATTTTTAAAATATTTGAAATTTGACCTCGCGAATATAATCCGTTATACTCAAGTTCAGTTCCTTTAGGTGAAACATGCCGACATATTTTAATTTGAGAGATGGAAAATGTATGACTGTTCCAAAGCGTCAGGAAGATAGTTAATAGATTTATGTTGCTGTACTTGGAAATCGAGCAATCGCGAAAAACACAAAAGAGAAGATCTAAATATTCAAAGATTTGCATCATATCATTTCAGAAGTATATTTCCAATGTTTGGCCACTTGGGAAAACGGCGAGAAATATTTGTATGGCAGATTTAGTGGGCCAGAGCTCTCAGACAGAGCTGATATGTACCGGTGTTTTGTGAGTACTTTTTGCATCAACAGTGCATTAGCGATACTTGGGTTTCAAGGGTTTTCGGTGTGGATAATGTATTCTAAAGAGAGAACATCTTGAACTCGAGCAATTACGTAGAAATGCAATATAATATACATTCTTTTTAAGGGATCTTATCGTTATGTAACTTGTGACTTCACATTTCATAGCTAATGAGAAAAGTTGGTGACGTAATAATATGGACAATCCTTTTTTTTTTTAGATGCACAGCCTGTTTGGGTATGGGGGTGACATGTCTATGTCAGCTGATGCCTCCTGTCAGGGTCTCCAGAGCCCAACTGTAGGGACATCAACATTGGCCCTAGGTCAGTCTACACACACACACACACTCTCTCTCTCTCTCTCTCTCTCTCTCTCTCATACAAAGATCAATTACGCCGCCCCGCTCTTGAAAACAGTTACAAAATATACAACCATCTAATTCACTCAAGTTTATCAACATTTAATGTAGAAAGATCTCTTAGATTGTTTGGCCACAATCAGAGAATTTATAATGGCATTAAAAGCAAATCTTAGGATCATAAACAGGCATTACTTCAAGTGTGTGCTAAGAGATCAGGTCTTTGTTTATATCACCTCGAGATAGATACCGACTGAGGAATATTTGATCGGCATTTTACAAACGTGTTGATTACATAACCCTCCACAGCTGCGAACTTGTATATTTCCCCCGTGGTACATTACTGTGTCGATTTGGGAGGGTCGTTTCCCTTTCTGCTGCTCCCGTTTCGAAGCAGACTGAAAACTGCATCTGTTTGTGCTTGCATAAACCACACCATGCGGGGCCTTCATATACATGAGAGAAAGAGAGGGATTTTTTTTTTACTTGTTTTGCGTTCAGTTGTATTGCTGGTTCTTTCTCAAATGAGCTCATCATTCAAAAATTTATATATTTTTTATTTTTATTTATTTTTTGTTACTGTGGAACCAAGGTCATAAATAACCCAGATGTTTTTGATGTCGAATATTGTCGATTCGCGTGTGATATTTTTTCAATATTTTTCAGAAGCATTCATTTTTTAATACCCCAAAGTTTTATTTGCATTTCACGAAACGATACGTTCGTTTTTGACGTATTTGGGTTTTTATTTTTATTCACAGAGAGGTTTCCTACTCCTGTCATGCAATGCAGATTTCCAGAAGTATTTGAATATAGGAAAGTTTGGCGAGACCTCTCCGGAAGCACGCAAATAGTCGTCGATGATCAAATGCAGGTTATCAGAATTCGAGACGCTTATCCAAGCTACTCGCTAAATTCCGACGGAAGCGGAAGTCAGGAAGTCAAACTTGTCATGCGCTGTCGAACGTCTCATGGAACTGGAGGAGTTCAGAAATTTGTCGTTCACACTACAACTAGTGAATGGTACTTTCATTTAAAAATTACCCATTTTTTCCCATTTACGTCAAAATTAAAAAAAATTCTGTGGTGCCTAGATAAATCATGCACATTCCAAAGCAAAAAAAAATCATACAAATGAGGAAAGCACATTTCTGTACATTAGAAAAAAGGGAATGATTGGAATCTTATTATTTTTTTTTGTTGGTTGTTTCAACATCTTCATACAATATGCAATTCGAAAAGATATCACATGTTGCCAATACTATATATTTTTTAAAGAAAAATGCAAGTAATAATGGTGATATATGAAAGTTCTGTTGCAATAAATTTCGAATTTTGACACGTTTATGATATCATTACCATGGTACTGACGTTCAGTATTATGTTTTAGGGCGCTCTAACCTGCAAGTGATGATATTTAAATGTCAGTGGAACCACATGCTCACGTACATAAAAAAAAAATATCGATACATTATGAGTCAGAATGTTTCTCAATTTCAGCGAGTCTAACTATAGATGCCTACTTATAAAGAAGAGAGATTCCGAAGGCAAAGTCTTGGAAATGGAGCTAGGTATACATCAATTCTTCTTAAGTACTGACATTTTTTCCCACCAAAGTCAAAAAAGATATTTTTTAAAATTCCAAAATATGTGCGATAGCTACAACGGTATGTCAGACCACTACCCTCCCCGTAAAGTATTCATTTGATGTAGTTTCTCATGCGCGGATCTAGGAGGGGGGGGGGGTCGGTGGGGTCCCGACCCCCCTGGAAAATGAAAATTTAATAAATTTACATAGTAGAATTATCGCAAATATGCCTCAGACCCCCCCCCCCCCCCAAACACAATTATCCTTCGGACCCCCCCCCCACCCCTGGAAAAATTTTCTAGATCTGCGCATGGTTTATGTACCATTTGTTCCAATATTGTTATTAAAAATCATGTAATGTCCAACAGGTATGTATGATATGCTTTATGTTGTTAGTTGTAAACTGATATCTGGAATGGTCGTCCTTGCCTTAACAAAAGTTTTAACTTATCCTTTACCAGGACAGCCATTCAATGACGAGTTCACAGCCTGTGATGACAGAACCTTCACAACCGGAGATAAACGGATATTGATTGGTGAGTAATTTAGAGTCAGCTCTTTGTCAAAAGCTCAGCAACAAATGTCACATATGATTTATAAACATTTTTCATACTTCGATTTTTTTGTGTGTGTATAATAACTCTTATAGCTATGATATTGCATGATATTGATATATATCAAATACATTAACAAAAAGACATTGCTGAACAAAAGGATCTATTTGACAATAAAAACGTTATTAAGTTAGTCCTGTTATTGGGTACTGTCAAAAAACAATATATAATTATCGTGGTTCGACGCTATCTCGAATAAATGGTTAAGGCAGCTTGTAACGTTATAAAAGATTTACCGATCTAAACCCCTGATTACTTATAAAACTATTATACCAATTGGGAATAGGTGAGCTATAGTTGTGTTTATATTTATTACGATTTACAGGTGATGACGTCAAGCCAACAAATTGTCCCGTACAGGCTGTTGGCAGCTTTGGGTTCACAGACAAAACTTCCGACTGCAAAGGCCAGTTCATCATTGGATGCAGTTCACCGCAAGAAATTGTAATACAGAAAAAATGTCCAGTAAACCTTGAATCAGGTTAGCTTTTGGTTTAAAAGTCATTATATGAAGGAACCATTGAACTCAAATAAAATCCTTTCCTTTATTTTTTCATTCATGGAAGAAAACAAAACGTAAAACTTTTGCTGTATCTCTAAGACCAATTTGGGTAACCTTTCGATTTGTATTAATAATATACATATACTAGTTTACTGTTATAGTTTATTTTATCAATTTCAACCTTCACAGTGAACATCTGGAGATGCCTCTCCGATTGGAAGGAGGGCAATAACACCCATTATGTGATGGTGCAGTCTCCAAAGTTACTCAAACCTGCCATGTGCTTGGTAAGCTTATCATTTGTAACAAACAAAAGCCTTTGAAACTTCTGAATTTATCAACACGAAGTGCATGCTTGCTCCACATTTTCATTATAGTCATAATTGTAGGGTGGTCAAACCAAAGATTTCATTAAAAATCACTTCAAAATGTGTTTTCTTAGGGGTAAAGAATTACTACTCTGATATCATCTATGTGAACAACTTTACTATTTAAAAGTAGCTTCATATTACAATCTTTTGACTTTTTACATCATTTGATGTTCATTTTCATCCAGGGATTATCTTTTATCCAGAAAAGTACTTCTACCGTCCAGACAGCCAAGTTCACTCTCACTTTTAGCCTAACTTTAGATGGCTAATCATCAAGGTTAATTAGTTTAAAGGCATGTTCTTTTTTTGGTCTCTTTATCAGTCTTTCACAATAACGGACAACGGCATTGAGGTGCAGGAGGATGAATACTGCATGAGGAAAGCCACAGTCAGTAGATCGTCCATCAATTACTTGCTGTTTCGACCTAAAGGTTCGTTTTCCTTGGCCATTATGTTGCTGCTCTCTAAATTGATGTGTACAATCTGTACCCTTAGCGTTGATTTATTTTTTGATTTATCTGTCTGTACTATAAAGGTCAGACATTGCAATGATGGTGTGGTTTCTTTTCAATTTTGGATTGCAAATGTTCCCCTACAGCTCAGCAGGAAAACCATAATTATCTTTCTTAAATTCGATTTATCTTAAACTCTTGATTAATTCAAGCACCTTTTATTCCTTTATTTTAGAAAATTGCAATCCAAACACGCATTCATCAATCACGGAAACACCGAGTGACATGACGTCAGATCGTACGAAAACGTCACCAGACAAAACCGGAGTTGATCGTATTCAGGGTTCAGAGGGCATCATAAACGCCGACAACGCCAGCAGCCGAATTTCTGTTTTGCCTTGTGTTGTTTTATTAATATCTTTTGTGACAATGTTATGCTTTGGTAGGTGATAACTGAACCAAGAAAAAAACCCACACAACAACAGTTCTCCCTCTTTCTCGAATTGCCTCGTTCTCACGTGCTGGTCTATATGTGACGTCATTCCATAGCAATTCATATGATACTAAGTATCGGACCAATCCGCATCATCCTTTTATCATAGTTTCGGTTCCAAGCCGTCACACAAGTGAAGGAATGCATGTTAAATAGCGTAATGTTTGAGCATCTGATTAGAAACTTCTGTAAGCAAATGATATGATCAACAAACAATTAAACGTTGAGGACATTTGCGTGAAGTGGAAAAAAAGACAACAACAAAAGGCAAAATTAGAACTATGAACTCTTGCCGTATCAACTTGCCAATAGTGCTATCGGTGTGAGACCGGAAGTAGAATCCATGGAACATTTGTTTGGTGTCCATAGGAGGATTTATCTAATTGTGATATATTTATATTATTTGTTTTCCTTTTTGTTTCGTGCTTTTAGTCCCAGATTGAATGGAACTAAGACACGGTGCTAAAACCTATTTATGTTGTTGGATCTCATAATTAGTTCTCATCAGTATGAAATACAAACTCTTGTTCACTTCATTATCGCTGCTTTTTTGCCATTCCTTCCATGGAGTCTTACCTCTGTGCACTGGGTTTACGTACATGTACATGTAGATGCTTTTCATTTGTAGTATTTTTAAGCAACTAGGATATACGTATAGATGAACAAGAATTGTAGATGAGATTAATTTTTATTTTAATTCATTCAAGGAAATACTCAACAACACATTTGTATGGCACTTCATTTTTTTTTTATGTATTATTTAGTGTTTTGGGTTTTTTTTTTTGAAAATTTACTTAAAAGAAAATTGAGATTAATGTTTGGAAAAATGTTTGGAGGAAAAATACTCATGCAAGTTATAAATTTAGGATGAAGTTATACAAGAAAACACAACGAGGACACCATTGGACATTCCTGGAATGTTTGATAGAATGGAGAAAATATCTGACAGTGTGTGCCGTGTTTTTTGGAACACCCTTTACATTCCCTTGTTCATTCATCTTTACAGTTAATTAGAAAATGTTAATTTTTCATTGAAAAACGGTCTTGTGTGCAATAGGAATATCTGAGGCGAAATTTTGCATTGAATATTCAATATTCAGAAATCAATTTCTGTTTGGTTTCATAGAAGCATAATACTTTATCTATACATATATATACATGAACCTGTATTTCGTATGCGGTAACTTACAATATTATCACATATTTTTTGCAACGAAGAATTTTTGAGTTACCATTAAGTATATTGTGTTTTCCAGGTGTACAAGTGGAAAGATAGAAAATTAATGTATGTGTTGATTGATTGATTGATTGATTGATTGATAGTTGATTGATTTATGAGAGTGTTTGTTATGTATATGAATGTGGTCGTTCCCAGTTGTATATTGTTTCGTATGTTTGCCATTCAAATTGTTAAATCTCTACAAGTTTTGTTCTCTTCGGATTTAGTAAACTTCGGATGCAGGGGTGGGGTCGAGAGTGAAAATTGAGGCGGGAAAAGGGTACACGTGCTCTGACAAATATCATTTTAAGTTATAGTGGGTATTATTAGCCTTTTTTTAAAAATACCGGTATTATTTTATTACGGAGGAGTGGGAATTTTTTGCTATACTTTATCACTTTTTTTTCTTCAAACTCTCCAATGGAATTCTATAATTAGACTAAATCACTATGTGATGTCACTAATGTGAGTATATATTTTTAGTATATTTAAGTCAGTATGGAAAGTGATTCTTTATATATTTTCCCTTTTTCTGCAATCAAATTTGACTCAAAGCCACAGTATTTGATAAATATAGGTATTCTGAATATAAATACTGATTTTTTTTGGTTGAATTTGTTTAGTTTTTTTAAGTTATTATTTTTTTGTTTTTTGTTCAACCAAAGATTTTTATGCTTCTTGTAGGTGTCAAGAAAACCACCATTGTATAATTTTGGTGTGTGCATTAAATCTTCAGGATTTACAAGGAGCTTATACAGTGCCAATATTATGTATATGAATGAATGAAATGAATTCATGTTGTATTTTTAAAAAAAATGATTGTTTTAATAGAGGATGGCAAGACTTTCATTTTTGTTGTTGAAACATAGAGAATATGAAAAATGAAAGTTGTGACAACAAATTGATATATTGTAATATTGTACATTATGAAAATGAAAAATAAAAAAATACAGTTATTATACTTGTTTTGTGTACTTCGACTAGGAAGATTTTTTTTATGTAAAATATCTGCAATAATCAAACTATGGAATCTTTTAATTCTTGGGATGACAATTTTCATGGATTTCTAATGCTTTTAAAGTTTGCAAGTATTTTGCGAATGCGTTTTAACGTTTTGATGAAAAGATTTAAAGTTGGGTTAAGAAAGTAAACTTGTGGATTCTAGATAACAAGGAAGTCCACGAAACTAAAGCCAACACAAACATTAATGGGTCAAGTATTCAAAATTACTCACTTTTGTAGTATGATATAAGACGACATGGGCATTTTTGGACTTAATTAAAAACTTAATTAAAAACTTTATACACGAAACCATAGTAAATACCTGTTTACAACTCTTTGATTGCACATGAATCGTCTTCGTTAAATTATAGACAATCTGAAACGGCTCTTGTGCGGAATATGACAAGGCTTTAAACCAAAAATCAAAGTCCTGAAACTACTTTAGGGAGTTGAATTATGTCGGATTATTAACAGTTCGAGTGGCAGTTGTTACAGTGTATCTGAAGGGAATGTCTCTGGGAAAGTCTCATAAGATTTTATCCGCTATTTTAGCCTGTTGCTCTTTAAGCAAATTAAAGAAAACATTATTAATGCAATTATTCAAGAAAAATAAAGTAATTAATCATTGATAAATAATATGCCGGACGGGTATAAATTGTTGTTACCCACATTAGCCAGATTCTCCAAGTGCATGTGAATCATAAAGGTTGTAAATATTTTAACTTATAATTTGAATACATTGTATGCTTCTTATGAATAACTGTTTAAAGAGTAACATTGATTTTTACATTTTTTTTTCAAAGGACTTTATTTTTGTTACGGATTCATAAACATTTTGAATAAACAGGACCACCTCACTTCCGGTGCAAATGATAGCATAGAGGAGTTGATTTAAAACTTAACTCTCAAAACTGATCAAATTGACAGTTCGAATTCAATATGTATAACGGCATAAGAATTTTTTCTTGCATTCACATCGGTAGATAGTTGGTTCATAACTTCATATATTCATCTCTATAATCAAATCCTAGTTACCATATTGTGATGACCTTTTACCCCTCTGAAAAAGACGAGTTAAGATTGATGTTCTAGGCTGGTGGGACAATCAAGGGTGTAGATTTCAGCTGTTGGATATTTTTCTTGTTTTCCACGCCGTCACATTAAGAACATATGTTTCTCGGGCTGAGAAACAGTAAGAGACTGTTCTGCTTATTTGACTGTGCTGATGAACCATACATTATTTACTGCTAATGAATCGTCCAGATTTATGAATAATTTGAAAAGAAAAGGGTAATTTAAAATAAGGGTTTTTAGCTTGTGGTTTGTCATACCGGTATAATTAATAATTGGTCATGTTATAGTATGTTCAAGTACATCAATTATTTTATACATGTACTTTCAAACCAAATGATATAAACCTGTGTGTTAAAATACTGTAAAATGTTTTAAATGTAAAGATTGACTCTGATGCTAGAAGCAAAAATATCGACGAAATTGTGGAGATTTGGGCATTATTCATTGCATCTCAAAAACTTTAAGACAGTATAGTCAGTATGTCTAATATTAATTAAACGGAGAGCTAAAACCTGAGAGAATCGACATACATGTATATATTCAATGTTAATTGATGTTGATAGAAATTTGGCTCCTTAGCTCTGTACAATGTTATTAATATAATTCATTATCAAAAGATTTTTGCTGCGTTGTACACCTGTAAAGACGCGGAATGTTTCAAATCACCGTGCTAAGAACATCTATTAAGCACTCTATATTATTTGGTAAATAGAGAAGAATCCGCAGAATTTGCTTTGGTTTGAGGATCAGACACAGATTCCACATTTTTTTATTAGTAGAATGGAAACACTGAATATTGTCGAACGATGGCAATTATCTAAATCATTTCGTTTGTTTTCTATGAAGTACAAAAATATAACAGATTTTGGTGTTTGTGCTCTCTCTCTCTCTCTCTCTCTCAAAATATATTGCACATACACACAAACAAGGAAGTTCATTTTGGAGAATTTGGGTTTCTTTTCTTAATAATTCGCTAATTTTCTAGAGACAAAAAGCTCGAAAGGTCAAAGAGTACAGAATATGGGTTCCCAATCAATGAAAATCCATATTGAAGACTAAACTTGGCCAGGTCAGGTCGCCATGTTTCTTTCTTCCAGATTGATAGGCTGTTGTGTTTTTAACCGACAAACGATAAAACCATCTGTGAAACTCCTGTACTGAACAATACAAATCCAAACACCAACTTTCTGTGCTACAGATGACTACCATTTAATTTTTACCATTTTGACCATTTTGAAGTTGAAAAATGCGGCTAGTATAAAGCATCATTGGATTTTGTAACTTAAGATACATACTACATTGTATATATTTATACTGACATATTTTCTGTAGTAGTGTATGTTTACTTAAAATATTAATTTCATTGGTTTCTCAGTTTGTATTGCATAGTTGACATAATTCATTTATTATTATTTTTTTGTACCACTACAATGGCCGCTTTGAAAGGGTCAAGTTGAGTGGTTACTCTAGTTCAGTATTGAAGTAGGATCGGATAAAACTTCCTGTTTGTTTTGTCAAGCTTACATACGATATATCATAATGTATGTTTACGTGTTTCCTACTTTCTTTTTGACTCATGGACTTTCCTTGATAGTTATAAGTTAGCTGACTGAATTAGTTATTAGTAAGGTAGTAAGTAGATAGTAATGCGTTGGTCGATTTGTTGCTATGGTTAATTTGTCTGCTTACTTTAGAATCATTTAATTTCGCGGGAGGGGGGGGGGCAATTTTCGTGGATTGTGGGATTTTTGGTTATTCGTGCGATGCGTCGGTTTTCAGTTTCAGTAGGAAAACTAAATCTTTTATAATTGGTTTTCGTCGAGGATGTAAATTCATGTGTGAGGGCTACCCACGAATACATGTACCACGACAACTGAGCCACCTCGAATTCTAATGATTCCACAATATTTGTTTTGAAATCCTACTATTTATAGCTTCGACAATGTTCGTTGTTTTGGTATTTAGTTTTTTGATTGCTTGCTTGGCTGGTAATTTAATTGACAAAATGTTTCTGATCTTTGGATATCTGTTACTTCAATCGCGACTTCTCGGGCCTTTCCGGCAGTGCTGTGGTTTTTTCCCCGAGCGCTACCGGAATGGCCCGAGATGTTGCGATTGCTATTACTTTTCTGTGCATTTAATTGTAGCATGGCGCTTGGTTAGTTTACAAGTTGTTTGTTGATTGGTTATTCAATAGAGTCATTTTTTATGAATTTGCTGTGTTGGTTACATGGTCCTTGATTTGTTGCGTTTGCTATTTAGCTGCTTTGGTGGGTTTTTTTAGTTTGGTTTGTGGTTAAGTAATTAGCTAGAGTTTATTCTGTATTCATGTTTAATATGTTCTATGTTAGCCATTTAGTGGAATTGATAGTAATAATGACTTAATAGGGTTTTTTCGGTGGGGTGTTTATTTTGTTGGGTTTTTTTAAAATCTAGATAATTGTTTATTACTCATATGATAAAGGTTGATTTTGTCGGTTACTTGGTAACGTTAGTCGCATAATGGTTGGTTGTTTGAATTATATCTTGTTGAATTGCTGACGGTTTAGAAACTCGATCGTACATGTCTGGTTTTGTTTATCGTATTTTGTAGAGCTGGGGTTTTGTTTAAATTTGTTTTTTTGTTTTTTGGGGTTTTTTGTTGTTTTTTGTTTTTTTTTGTTTTTTTGTTATTATAAAAAAGTAAGATAACAAAAATGTGTTAATTAGTGACTATCAAATTCATTTTAAAATGTCTTTGATATATAATCTATATACATATATATATAATTGCCAAGGTACATTTATTATAGAAATATGATCAAAGTGGTAAAACAAAATTGCAAAATGAAATTATTTGGGGTTTTTTTTCTTATTTACACTGTATTATATCATATATCATAAAACAAGATGTTTCTTAATTTCTTTTTTTAATATCCTTTTTTGAATAACCATTTTTGTTGCTGTTTTTTTTTTTTAATTAATTTATAAAGTGTTGAATAAATAAGACAGTTGGAAAAGCAATTGTATATTGAAATCCCCTAATTACTCCATATTGATCAAATTCTCATTCCCAATCTAATCATACTAAAACAAGGAATTATAAAGGGATCAAAATGGATATTCTGAGTAACGATATCCAGCATGGCGGAACTAATATTTCGGAGAGTCTTGTCATTTGGAATGAAGACTTGTAAGTCCGGAAACTTGAAAAAACCTGGACCCAATAACTGCCTCATATTTCCTTGTCATTTCCTAATGCTACTAGCCTATAATTAAAATGTCGTAAAATATAACGTCCAGTCTTCTCCTGTTTCCATGTATCCATAAAGACTGATTTGCGGCACTGTCAGTGTCGTTTATCTCCAAGATTAGTCCGGTTTACGGCACTCTTGGGACTTGACAACGCGCGCGCTTCCCGCCAGATATTGTTTTCCGAGGAAAGCGGGCTGGACAAGAGTAATCGGATGTGTCCGGAAATAATTTGTCTGTCCAGATTAGCTTATTGATATTCACTTGATTCGAACAATAATACTCACAAATATTTGAATCATACCCATCCATCAATGGTAAGGTGTTAGCAGATGCCGAAAATTTACGTTTTCCAAAGCTTTTTCACAGTAACAAAACAACACGGACAATTATTATAATTATAATTTATTTAGAAAATGCTCTACAACTAATAAAAGCTGTTATAAAAAAAGTAGAGATTGTATTATTTGTTGGCTTTTCTTTGGATCGACATCAAAAGAAAAGGAGGGCCTTCTATTTAGGGTGATGGGGATGTAAGGTGATTATACACAACGGTCATAACCTTTTTAATCAACCAAATACCGACAAGTTCTTACCAACAAGACACATCCAGAACCTTTTTCTTAGACTTTAAAACCTTGTAAAAGATGAAACATTTTCTAGACATTCCATTTAAAATGTCATTTTAAATAAGGGGTTAATAAAGTTTAGAATTTCTCGCGCCTTACTGGCAAAAGTTCGTTGTCTTTCTGATTTTCTGTTTAAGGTCTAGAAGTTGAGATAGGTAACAATTAACTCATTCACTCCTGAATATTTCCTAATAACTGATTTTTTTTATTTCTCAGAAGCTCTAAACATTTGATAAGCAAATCACTCATCTTTTTAAGTGAGGAAATGACTTCCGTTAATCAAACTGTGACTTTCCGTAGATCGTAGTTCCTATTCTGTTATATGGCTGTGAAGTATGGGGATATAGTAATGTTGATATAATAGAGAGAATACATGTTAAATTTTGTAAACTTCTTTTTCATCTTAAGTCTTCTACTCCCAATTATATGATATATGGAGAATTAGGGAGAGTACCTTTAATTGTACATATGAAGACAAGAATTATTGCATATTGGTTAAAAATTATCCATGGAAAACAATCAAAATATTGTTATATAATGTATAGTTTACTCTATGCTAAACATGTAAATGGTAAAGAATCTAAATGGCTAAAGAACTTGAAATCAATTTTAGATGACAGTGGGTATAGTAATATTTGGATGAATAGCCAAGTAGTTAATGAAAATTGGCTAATTAAAAGCTTATAACTAAAGTTAACAGATCAGTTTCAACAAAACTGGGAATCAACTTGCAATAATTCTTCAAAAGGTGTTATATATAAGTTATTTACTAATTTAGAATTTAGATGCCAACCGTACGTTAATTGTAATTTAAGTAATTATATGAAACAAATTTTAGCTAGATTTCGAACTTCAAACCATAAATTACCGATTGAAACTGGTAGATGGTATGACATAGAAAGAAGTAACAGGTTATGCAATTTATGTAAAAGAGATATTGGAGATGAATTTCACTATATTTTGTGTTGCACTGTGTTGAAAAACGAAAGAGAAATGTATTTATCAAAATTTTATTTTTTAAGACCAAATATTGTCAAATTTAACGAGCTTTTTTCCTCAAACAATGTGAGCTTATTAAGCAAGTTATGTAAATTTATTAGTATTGTTAACGAGAAGGCTAAACCTCCTGGTTATTAATTCCTATATATTTATCTACATTAAAAATGCATATTATACTTCATATATATTATGTACAGAACCATTATAATTGTTATTTTTCCATTCTACTCACGCATAAAGTGTAAATTGTGTATATGTTTGTAATATTCTCTATGTTGTAAACCACAACCAAAGAGATAAAATAAACTGTTCAACTGTATCAGCCTGTTTGATGCATACGGAAATATTAATTAATCAATTCGAAAATTTGATAATTAACTTCTGACTGTGTTTTTTTTAAAACGACTTAAATAAAATGGAATATATGCACGCATTGATTTTGGAAGATTTTTAAGTCAGCACTAGAAAAAGCCTATTAAATATGGTTTATTCATTCAGTATGACTTACTTAGATAAATGTACATTTTGGTGTTTATGTGTGTGTTAAGTTGTTGTTAAAATACAAATTGACAAAACAAATGTATTGGTATATTATAATATTAATATTGTGTTTGTTTGTTTCGTCTTCAAATATACATACATGCATTTCCTGTGATTTAACACCATGGGTTATTATCAATATCCCAGCCACTTCATGATATTTCCCTTGGAATATACGCCATTTCCACGTATATTGACTTCCTTGTTTATAGTTTTCTATTCATCCACATCAAAACTGCGTACAATTCATCCTATTTTCACTCATGGATATATTGCAGCGACGAGTACAACATATTTAAACATACAGGACAGTACCCTGTACAATGGATCATGTATATGCGCCACTGCCACCGAAGGCTTACCAGAATGCCCCATCCAAAGAGGGGCGGGATGGAGAGAAGAAATCATCACCATCGAAACCTTTCCCTAATACCCCAGATAGAGAGAGCCAAGATGGAGAGAAAAAATACAGAGAAATACATAGGTAAACTCGATTTTCAATTATTTTCCTTTAGGATAACTCTGCGTGTACATGTACAAGTTACGATAATTAAGCGAGATATAAACAAAAAAATTCGATAAATTTCATCAGAGTGAAAATTTCAGTACTATGGAATATGTATAGCAGATCAATTTTTGTACAGGACGACATTCATGTAAAATCCTCTAAATAGCCCCCCCCCCCTTTACTTATTAGAAATTTTTTTTTTTGAGAACCCAATAATTTAACACAGGCCGTCCAGTTTAGAATTAATGGTCAATGGAACTGTTCTATAGGAAGTACAATATAAAATAAGTATAGTGCTGATATATAATAACGCAATTGTAAATCAAATGCACAGATTAACATAAGTTTGTTTGTTTGTTTGTTTTTATAATAACGATACAGAAGAAAGGATTTAGTTCCGGGGAAAAAATTAGAAAATCATAAAAGTGCTATTCTGCATCGTCAGAAGGCTTTAAGTTAAGAAGATGGGGGAACAAGATAGCGCAAATGCCCATTTCATTTAGTCGTAAATACAATTTCAAATTTAATTTTTTTTTAAACTAAATCTACTTGATAATGTTATAATACAAGTTTACAAAAGCACAGTTTCTAACTATATTCAGTTTTGAATATTTTAACAAACGATATGAAAAAAAAATAAAATTCTTAAGTTTTGGTGGTATCGAACCCAAAACCTAAAAACCCTAGCTCTATAATGTTACCTTCTGTCTGGTGCTCTAACCACTGAGCCATTTCAGTCATAACAATCTACATCGTTAAATGCTAATATGTGACTTCAACCACGAATTTACGGACTTGTAATATTTTTCTAAAACGTTCAATTGTTGCAATACAAAATGACATTTTTTAAGTATAGTGGGTCATCTCTCCATGTTTTCGTTGATTGGAATCGGTTTGATTTCCTTTAAACCTTATATAGACTATGACAAAAATATGGAGCTCAGACCCACTCTATAAAAGAAAAGGCATTGAAGTTATAAAAATGACACTATTTTTGAGGTTTTGACACGCATACGCCAGTTTAAATCAACCTATTCCAATTAATAAATATATTTAAGGGTTATTAATCGATGTAATGGTAAATGTACATTGTTTTCAATAATTTAGAAAGAAATTATGAGATTTGTTGATATTTTAACTTTATGGTATCTTATCTATCCTCATATAGGCAGTTTACACGCCTTATTCACCCATCTTCTTTCACTTTATACTTCTATATGAGACTGATATCAAAAGTACTTTAACTTCCTTTTTTCGTCTGGGATAGGACATGATCAGTGGGGTAAAAGTGTTCGCTTCCCTATGTAAGGGACAGGTCGAGCAGACCCGATTTTCTTCGTTGAGAGATGATTTAGTTATAAAATACATGTACTTATATATTAGTGGAATAAAGTATTCACTATCGCACGTCGTAATTTACAGTTTCCGTCACTCACTTATATATTTTATAAATAAACACACATGCGTTTCAGCGAAAAAAATACCATGCAGTTGAAATTAAAATGTATGGCAATTTATAAAAATCTTAGACCTTTTCTAGTTCACAAGCTCTTTTTTGTACACGGAGAAAATTGACAAAAGAACATTACTTAGAGGATTCATATTTATCAATTCGGAACACCTTGCACAATTTTACAACATTATCATCCGGATATTTTTATGTTTGCAAAGTCGTGTATTGAAGCCTCTGGCGCTTAAAGGGAGGGTCAAAGCAAAATTCCTGGATTATTTTCATTTTCTGAATGTAATTTGGGCAAAAATGTTCTTATGATTATCGAAATATCAAGCAAAAAGTGACAAAAACGATAACTTTGGGCAGTCATACCATGAGGTTAAGTTCAATGGCCATCGATGTGGAATATTTTGTGGGCAAAAAATCACAATTCTTAAAAAAAAAAATCATATTTTAAGGGGGAAAATTATCCACATTAAATTGATATATATAAATTATGTTAAGTTCAAGTTAAATTCAAATATTTTTATAAATGTTGTAGCATTTATGATTGGTATCATCCCGATCAAACGGAGAAATCAGCCAGACGCTTTCTTGAAGAGTATCCATACGAACCATTGGACCATTCCGCCCTTTTCTTAGTGCACCCGCATGGAGAAGATAAAGACGATATTAAATACGTCATTTCCTGCAAGTAAGGCATTTCTCAACGGTTTAAAAAAATGGGGGATGGAAGGGGGGATAAAATGTTAAACTTTATGATTGATTGATTTTTGTCAAGCGACCGTCGGTAATTTGTCAAAATTGGAAAACGCTTTATTTTGTAATTTAGGTGTACATAATGAAATTTTTATGTTAAGAATCAGAGAGATAAAAGAAACAGTGGATTTTGTAATTTTAAAAGTTATGATATCTTGTTTTCAATATGGTAAAAATATGTGCATGTTAACAGATGGAACATGAAGATTTATCAGTATCGGGTTCGCTACAAAAAGGAGGAAAATGTGTACATGGTCCGTAGCGGTAAGGCCAGCTGTCTTTTGGATCTGGTGGAGCAATATCGTCTAACCGCGGTAGGAATGGATGGCATTAAGTCTATCTACACCAAAGACTCCGCCCTTTCTCATCTGATGTACCCAATAGCCTGGCCCAAGAAGTACAAAGATCGGTAAGTCAGCGGATCGAAATGAAAGACCCAAAAACAACCATCATTTGAACTATATTCGACAAAAAGGTTTAATCTCAGTCAAAGAACTCGCTTTTTGGAAATAATCGATCTTAACCAAATTCATTTATTCATTATTTTTAAAGTCCCCTCTTTCATTTTATTAAAAAGATGAGGGAATAATGCCAATTTCGTATAGCCGTAAAATACAATTTCAATTTTTTTTCTCCAATTAAATCTATTTGATAATGTTATAATAGAAGTTTGCAAAAGCACAATTTTTAACTATATTCAGTTTTGAATATTTAAAATAACGATAAGAAAACAAAAATATTGCCTTACGTTTTTGTGGTATCGAACCCACAACCTAAAAAGCCTAGTTATATAAGGTTATCTAATGCCTGGTGCTCTAACCACTAAGGCATTTCAGTCACAACAAATTGCATTGTTTAAATGATATAATTATGCGATTTCAACCACGAATTTATGGACTTGTATTATTTTTCTAAAACGTTCAATTGTTGGGAAACAAAATGATATTTTTAATGTAAAGTGGGTCATATCTCCACGTTTTTGTTGATTGAAACCGGTTTTTTCCCCCGTTAGACCTTATTTAGACTATGAAAAAAAAATATGGAGCAAAGAAAATAAAAGAATAGACATTGAAGTTCTAGAAATTGACAGTATTTGGAGGTTTTGATACACATTAGCCAGTTTAAATCAACATATTCCAAGTATTGAACATATTTAAGGATATGTTAAGTATACATTGTTTTTAATGATTTAAAAAAAAAATATCAGATTTTTTGTTCAGTATCTTATTCCTCCTTATATAGGCATTTTACACGCTTTATCCACCCATCTTCAAATTTCTAGATCTGTTTTTGTCTTTATTTGTTGGGGAGGGGAGAGGTTATAGTGTTAGTTGATATCCACCGATTGCATTCTGAATCTGTAAACTTCTTAACATGCCTTTTTTTTTAGATGCTACCATGGTTTACTTGGGCGAGAAGAAGCAGAGAACACTCTTCTAGAAAGTTTCAAAAAACGAGACAATTGTAGTCCCTTTCTTGTAAGGGACAGCTTTTCAGAACCTGGAACATTGGTCATATCGGGAATGTTTGTCAAAAAGTCGAATAAATCACATAAATTCCATCATGTTGAAATTGGCTTAGAGGTAAATATGTTATACAGATAAAATCTTTACGCTTCATGATATTTTTCCCAATCGCAACTTTTCGGGCCTTTCCGCAAGCTCGAAAAAACAAACATCACCGGATGTTAGACTTTTATACAAAATGGAGTCGCTTCCCATTAAAATAAGTATCGGTTATACAGCCTTGTGTATCGCTTCTGTGGTATATTTTAGGGTAAATCATTGACTTTAATGAAGTCTAACTCACATCTCAACAGATCGTAAAATGTATTGAATTTATATCAAGTTTTATAAAAAGGGGGGTTGTCATGGACGCTTAGGTAATACATTCGAGGTGTTTTTCCGAGCTTGCCGGAAAGGCCCGAGAAGTTGCGATTGATTTTTTCCATGTTGTTGTGGAAAATTGGAATTTTCCTATAAATGATGAGTGATATTGTGGAAAATTGGAAATTTCTTGTAAAAGATAAATCAATAGAAACCCCCCCAGAAGTACCTCATTCTTGTAGGTAAAAAAATTAACCTTTCGCGATAAATACATGTCCAAGACCAACTTTGTTGTCGATATCGACGATATCAAAGTGATTCGCGAAAGTTACGCGTTTTATCGCGATGATTTTTTTTATTAATTTTTTACCTACGAAAATGAGCTCAATTTGCTCTCGTAATCTCAATAGGCGGTTTAATGGATAAAATGAGCTTAACATGAGTTAAATTAACAGCCTTCCATATCTTTTTGAAAATTTTCTCAAACAAGCCCAAATTTGTATTTTCAAAAAATTGAAAAATACAAGCCCAAATTAGTACTTTTAAAATTTAATGAAATTACTGAAAATATGCTAAATTTAAGGGGGAGCTACCGCTGCGACAAAGAGAGACAAACAAACGATTTGATAACAAATTCCTTTTGCATTAAATCTCCTTGTTGTCATAAAAAAGTATGTAACAGAGATGTGGAGTAAACTTTTAACAATTCGTATCATTTCAGGATAAGATGTTTGTAGCATTGGATTGCAGGGAGTCCAGTCTTTCTACGTTGGCCAAGAGCATTGAGGAAAAGTCCAGAAATTATGGTGACCTTCTGGAACTAAAGGTAAACTTTAAAAAATTCACGTATTTCGGCTCTTGTGTCATCAAAATACGCGTAATAAACAAAAAAAGATACAGCCTCTGAATGCAACTGTTAAAATTCTTTAAAGGCAATTGCTCGAGAAGGATACCATGGTGTAGATATCGGTCAGTATTGCGCATGTCCGCTACCAGCCTTGTACATGTATGGGATTTCTTTGTCATTTGTCCTTGTTCTTTGTCTTAATTTAACTGTTCGATAATGTTGGATTTTTTGTATCGGCAACATTCTTTTTTTCTGTTTCTCTCTTTCTGTCTGTTTGTCTCTCTTCTCTCTCTCTCTCTCTCTCTCTCTCTCTCTCTCTCTCTCTCAGCTTTATCCCATTTTAATGAAACAAACGTAGATTTTTTTTTTGTTTCTTAGATTTACCTCTTTTCAATAAAAGTTTAACAATTTTAAAAATCATTTTTTTTTCATTTTAAAACTCAGACTGTCTAGTAAAGTTTCTAAAAAAACAAAGGCCATGGTTACTCGTTGAAAACCAGCTAAGATACCCTCCACTGCAGTGTCCCCGTTTTCTTAAAAAAAAATTGTTTCCTATTTCAGTCGACGTTTTATTGTTTTCGATGTTGTTTTTCTACTATAAATGGTCTTTTTCGCAACACAGAAGTCTTAGAAAACGTTCTTCCACCTTCCATAAAAAAGATGGACGAATCGGCCATCAATGCCTACCGTGAAGCTCTAGAGGAGGGATCTGAAAATTACAACCACGTGCGCGTTATGGTAGTTGGCTACCACGGGGCGGGAAAATCCAGTCTTACAAAACGTCTGCTGAGAGAAAATGTAGAGGAAGTACGGAGTACTGATGGAGTAGAGATTTTCACCAAAAGGGGGCGCTTTCAACTTAGTGACCATGCGTGGATCAAATTCGATGGCAAACAAGGTATGAAACCGGTACATTACAATATATAAATATTTAAAAGACGTCACCTTCAATGCAGGCGATTTATTTAAAAAAAAAACCAAGAACGTACAGGATGATTCCTTGCAAACAAAACGTACATCGTGACAAACGAGTACAAAAATATGCATGTATCAAAAAATTACATAAAATTGTACAAGTAACATTTTACTAAAAGATTCCTAAAGCGTTGTTAGGTGTTTAATACTGAGTAATTTAAACCATTTCTCCATATTGAAAAATCAGCTTAATTTGTCATTTTGCAGAAAATGAAAACGAAACACTCGAAAGAATAGCAAGATATTTGACACAGAGATTTCCTAAAGGAGTTCCAACCTATTTATCACTGGAAAATGGTTATGACACAATGGAAACGCCAGAAGCCATCGAAGAAATTTCTCCAGCAAAAGACCATGTTAATCCTAGAAGGAAATCTGAATTACCTTCTGCAAGCTCGGGATTTAAACAAAACAGAATACCGCCGTCTATGAATTATGAAAACATTATAAAACATCATAGATCGTCCTTACTGCCTCCACAACCAATCAAAAGACCAGTATCGTTGCCTTATAGATCTCATAGTCCAATCAATGCTAGAAAGCCACAGTCTCGACGACAATTTGATGATCCAATAATAAATAAATGTAGCTCAACCTCATCATCTGAAAGCGAATCGGAGGACGAGAACAGAAGCAACAGAGACAATGAATATGGGAATAATTTTTCCACGGTCATTCTCGATCTAAAAAAGAAATTTGTCACATCTAATGAAGCGCAACCTCCTACGATGAAAAAGAATTGTTCTACTGACGAAAAAGAAAATGACGATTTCAATAAGGGGAGTGACTGCATTGAGGACGCACGCCGTCCAAGTCTGGATAGGGGATTTTCTTTCGATGAATGTCAAGGACAAGAAGCCATGAAGCATGATTTGGAAGAAGTGTGGCCATTTTATTTCATCGTCTGCGTCTCCTCGACGCAATATTTCATTAACAAAACGAATATTTGTATATCCCGAACTTCCATGCGCGGATCTAGGGGGGGGGGGTCCGGAACACCCCCACCCACCCTGCAAAATTCAAATTTCATTAAGTTAGGTTATATAATTAACAAAAAAATGCCTCGGAAACAATCCCCCCTCGGGCAAACTCAAATACTAGTAACCATCGGACCCCTCTCCCCTGGAAAAATTTTCTGGATCCGCGCATGACTTCCATTTATTTTTTGTTCTGGCAATTGCTTCAAATGTTCTCAAAAGTCTCATTACTTATATATGTACCTTTTTTATTCCCGGTAGTTGCTTCAAATGTCCTCAAAGTTTCTCCAAAACGAGACTGGCTCCATTACATTTTGGGACTTCGCTGGCCAGACGGTGTTTCAAACTACCCACCAAGCATTCATGTCGTCCAAGGCTGTTTATCTTTTGGTCACGGATGTCTCACGACCAATGAATGATAGTATCGAAGACGATGACGACGACGAATGCCAATGTGGATCTGACCATCAAAAGTCGGTGAAAGGTGAGCTGTAGAAAGAGAAGGTATCCAAACACTTCGATCCTAAGGCATTTCGACCCCAAGCTTCTTGTCACTTGGCTCACATTGTTTTGCCAAGCTTTGAAAAAGTTTAAAACAAACCCTTGATTGGTTTTCCAAAATATTTTTAATTAGCATTTATCCGACCTAAGAGGAATTTTCTACCAATAAAGAAATTTACTGTGATGCAAATTAAATGATTTTATCTCATGTTGAATTGTAATTGAAGGGTTTTAATGTGTTGGGCATAACTGTCTCAATTTTGAGTCGATCAGTCTTAGCCGAAAAATCATTTAGCTGAAATATCTTCGGGTCAAAGTATCTTACATAAGTTACATTTAGCAGAGGCATCCCGGTAACACGGGATTACTTAACGCGTATTACAAATTTCTTTGTGTTTTTCGTTTGCTTTTATTTCATGTATTTTATTTACGTTTTATACTACTTTGTATTTATATATATGTCTCCATGATATCATTATTAGAATATTTTTTGCATTTTATGGTTCCACAATATTCGATTTTTGTAGATTTCCTAAAGTTTTGGTTTAACACAATTCATACATATTCCTCCGAATCGCAAAAGGGTTCTCCAAAGATCCTAGTTGTTTCCACACACAAAGATAAAGTTCAGGTAAAATAAAAACACACGAAATTGCAGTTAAATTATTTAATCAAAGCCACGATACCCTCTTCGAATTGTAGTTATATCTTATAGAATGGTGACAAAGAAATTGAGGAACACTTCAGAGATATTAAGAGAGTAGCAAAAAAGAAAATGCTTTTACCCCATCTAGTACCAGAAATGTTTTGCGTGGACTGTAATGATGAGGATGAAGATGTTTTTGACAAACTACGATCCAAAATTCTTGAAATAGCAAAGGAAGAAAACATTTTCCCAGAGAGCATTCCAACAAGTTGGATCTATCTAGAACGGAAAATCATAGATCTGCGAAAGAGAGGAAAAAAGGTGCTGAGTTTTTCGGAAGTGAAGAAGCTAAACAAGTTTTGTGCGTTGCATTTAAAGGACGAAAAGGAGATCAAGATTTTCTTACAGTTTCATCATGCTATTGGCAACATGTTGTTCTATGATGAAAAGGGTTTGGATGATATCATTGTCCTTAACCCTCAATGGTTGGTAGATGCTTTTAAATGTCTGATCACGACCGAGAAGTTTCTCGGTTCAACGCGACACCAAGCGGACTTTCTACTAGAGGAAATGAAGAAAACCGGATATCTTAGCATGGAAAACATTGAAATATTGTGGAGTGATCGGGAAGATCCTTCTTATTTGGAAAATAAGGAGCACATTATCAAAATTTTGGAAAGAATGGATATCATTGCCAAACCTACGCGATATGAGCAAAACGGAGACTCGTCCCATGAAATGTCAACATTTCTTGTTCCTTGCATGATGAGTGTGGATTCTTTCAACGTAAGAAACAAATGGCTGAAGTCGAAGAATACCAGTAAGCTCGTAGTACCAGCCTTAGGGTTCTACTTCAAAGACGAGTTTATGCCCCCGGCTGTATTTTATCGTCTGCTGGCGGCTTGTATGGCAAAATTTCCCGCGGTCGAACAGAACGATGTTCCACAAGTGTTTGCCAACTCTGCAGTCTTCCGATTAGATAAGTATAACTTTCTTCTGCTTGTCCATGATGATTTCCTCATACGTGCCTGGGTGTTGACATTTTCCAACACCGATCAGCAATCTTCAATACGGTATACAATCAGAAAGTTTTTGGAGGAAAGTCTGACGATAATACTGGAAATATATGCTAGCTGCACGGCATGTCCGGATCACAAACTCACCAACAGATGTTCAGCCTGTCGGAAATGCAACGTCAACTTTCCGTTTCGAGTAGTTTTGCAATGTAGCAACTGTCTCTCGCAGGAGACAACTTTCAAAGGACTGCACTTTTGGGGAGACTTGGAATCCAACGAAAGTGTCGTCTGCGCCGACCACGACGAAATCCATGTTATTGAATCCACAGACATGTTGGAATACTGGACGTGCCCCAAGGTAAGTTCGGATGAATACATGTATAATCAGAGGTTTATATCTGCTTATGATTCTTTATTCCCGGAATTGGGTTTGTGTTTTCATTACCATTTTTGAGTTTTTTTCTTTGCAGGTAGAACATTCGGATAATTTATCGTTGTCTGTAAGAGGTAAAAAATTAAAGAACTCGGGTTTTTATGCTAAATTTTGATAAAATGCAGTTACTTAAATGTTTTAATATTAGCAAGAAGGAAAAATAAGGTGAGTGTCCTCTTTGCTTTTTAGCATCAAGATCTTCTCTAGAGAGTCCCATTTCGAAGCCATACCAAACCTTGGGCCGCCTTGCCAGAAAAGTTTCAGGGTATTGGCAAAAAATAGCTTATCACCTGGAACTTGGCGATAATTTTGTAGAGACCACCAAGCAGAATTTTCCACACTTGGCTTCAGATTGCTGCTTCCACACATTGAAGACTTGGTTTGAAAAGTCTGCCGATAAAGAACGTATTCTTCAAACATTGGAGGGTGTGTTTGCGGATATTGACGTCGACCGAGAAACTTTGCAAATGGTATGAATAAAATCTAATTTTAGGGAAATGGGTGGGAAAAGAGGGGTAAGAATTCTACCCTTTTCTTTGAAAAAAAAAAGTTTTCATAATTTTTTTTGTTAAAGCTAAATATACCGTTTTTAATTAATGTTTTTAAAGAAAGAAATGTTTGTGGGGTTTTTCATCAAGCTACATAAGGTATAAACATTCTGCAAAATATACATTGAAAATTAAACTCATCTAAAAGTACTGAATGTAATTTCCAATTACTATTTTTACATTCCGGTCCGGGCTGTTAACGCCCCCAGTTTGAAATATTCAGTATCACGTGATGTCATAAGGTAAACCGGCGTTTAAAAAAAAAATTGTCCGTCATTTTTAGCTCACCTGAGCTGAAAGCTCAAGTGAGCTTTTCTGATCACATTTTGTCTGTCGTCCGTCCGTCTGTCCGTCCGTTCGTCCGTCCGTCTGTCCGTAAACTTTTTACATTTTTGACATCTCCTCAAAAACTACTGGGCCAATTTTAACCAGACTTGGCACAAAACACCCTTAGGCAAAGGGGATTCAAAGTTGTGAAAATTAAGGATCACGCCCTTTTCAAAGGGGAGATAATTAGAATTTATTTGAAAAAATTGAGAAATTTTCAAAAATCTTCATCTCAAGAACCATTTGGCCAGGAAAGCTGAAACTTGTGTGGAAGCATCCTCAGGTAGTGTAAATTCAAAGTTGTGAAAATCATGACCCCTGGGGGTAGGGTGGGGCAACAAAGGGGGGTTGAATTTTTACGTATGAATATATAGAGTATATCTTTAAAAATCTTCTTCTCAGAAACTAATCAGCCAGGAAAGCTGAAACTTGTATGGAAGCATCCTCAGGTAGTGTAGATTCAAAGTTGTGAAAATAATGACCCCGGGGGGGGGGGGGGTAGGGTGGGGCCACAATGGGGGTTGAATTTTTACATAGGAATATATAGGGTAAATCTTTAAAAATCTTCTCAGAAACTAATCAGCAAGGAAAGATGAAACTTGTGTGGAAGCATCCTCAGGTAGTGTAGATTCAAAGATGTGAAAATCATGACCCCAGGGGGTTGGGTGGGACCACAATGGGGGGGGGTCGAATTTCTACATAGAAAGATATAGAGTAAATCTTTAAAAATCTTCTTCTCAGAAACTAATCAGCCAGGAAAGCTGAAACTTGTGTGGAAGCATCTTCAGGTAGTGTAGATTCAAAGTTGTGAATATCATGACCCCCGGGAGTAGGATGGGGCCACAATTGGGGGTCGAATTTTTACATAGGAATATATAGAGTAAATCTTTAAAAATCTTCTTCTCAGAAACTAATTAGTATGGAAAGCTGAAACTTGTGTGGCAGCATCCTCTGGTAGTGTAGATTCAATGTTGTGAAAATCATGACCCCTGGGGGTAGGGTGGGGCCACAATTGGGGTTGAATTTCTACATAGGAATATATAGAGTAAATCTTTAAAAATCTTCTTCTCAGAAACTAATCAGCCAGGTGATTCTTTAAAATTGTTTAGACTTTGGCCCCTTGATGATTCTTGGGCCTCACAAGGGGTTCAGCGGCAATCAGCGCTTGATGTAGGTTTATATCCCATACATAAACAATTGTTTAGGATCTTTTTGAGAACTGCAATGCTCAACATGTGTTATGACAATAAAATCATCCTGTTAGAAAAGGGACTAATGATAATAAAAATAAGAATATCCAGGGGGAAAATGGATTTTCATTTATACAGGATCTACATGTATACTACATTGTCCAGATAGTTTGTATTATGACTCCTTTAAGCTGATTTCATCATACCTATTGTTCCTCAGGTGAGCGATGTGGCCCATGGGCGTCTTGTTTAAAGATGTATGCATATGACATATGTTAGATAACACAATATAGTTTAAATATTATCTTTTATTACCAGTGCATGTACTATGATTATTTTTGTCACTGCTAATACTATCATTATTATCGCCTTTTTGTTCTGTTATAAATTTCGATAGATAAGAAGTTGTTTTATATATGTTGTATATAAAATGTTTAGAAAAAAAAATTATAAAAAAAACCAAGCGTGTCATTTTTTTTGGGGGGGGGGGGAGCGGGGTCTGTTTTGGTTCTAATGAAATTGAATAGACTGGGTCTAGATATTGTTGAAACTGTTGACATGACATCGAGTGATCACTTGTGTTGAATGATTAAGTAACACCAATTTCCTTAAAACTAGTTTGCAACAAATACATTCAATCGATGTTCCAGTATGCAAATATCTGTTGTTATGAAAGGAATTTAGGAAAAAAAATGACTGTCATTTTTATATAAATACTTCTTGGCTTTTCTTTTTTCATACTATGTGTGAAAGAAGCATTTCCAAGAATCTAAGTGTCAATATCCTGAATTATTTCTACTTAATTTTGTCCCGGTTATCTTACTTTCTTTTACATTTCAACTATATTTCAGATCCATGTAGTATTTGCTTACTTCACTGTTTAAAGAATAACAGAAATCTCTCTATAACTAATATCATTATTTATATCGAGTTATCTCTCTTGTCAAAAGGGAAAATGTACCTTAAAGCAACTTCCTGTCGTGCGAGAGCCTATTCTGCAAATAATATATGCAAATATTTTAAAGAACTTATGTGGGTTTTTTTTTTTTTATTAATATATTCTAATAAAAGTTTTGATCCTGCTTAGGTTATCATGTATATTTATTCTGAAATTTGCCCGATGTACATGTTTACTCCAAGACAAAACAGTATATTTGGACATTAATTCTAAATGCTTATTAACAGTTATAAAGGTTTTACTATTGTATGAATATTTCATTATAGATGAACAAGTTATAAAATGAAAGCTTTATAAGTTTCCAAGTCCCTATACTGGGCTTTATATTCAAACCAACCTTGTTTAAGTAAAATAAACACTTTTAATTGAAAAAAATAACACATTTATTCAATTTTTTACAGTTAGACACAGCTGAGATAGAGTGGCAAGGTGGGTATTTATCGAGACGTGTAATTCATTGAAATACTTGTCAAAATTGTTTTATACAAAATTTATATACCATTTATATGTAAATGCTTGCATCTTTGGTTTTCTAATGTCATACAATAAAGAAAAGATTCATCGAATTATTTTTCTTCTTTCAAGATGTGTTGCTCTTCGTTATGTTAAATTACCACTTAATATTTTAACATGGCTTCATTTGGTCGATTTATGCATGTACCTCCTTTGACATAAGATTCCGAAATATAAATTTGAGGTTTGCCAAATGACGTCATTATTTATGTTTTGTAGAAAACAAGTATCTAGAGAAGGAAGTCTCGGAACGAGGCATCAATATCATCTGTAACATGCTAGGCAAGAAAAGCTACCAGCTTGCTATAGAGCTAGGCTTGCTTCCCGAGGAAATCGAACAGATTCAGATGGATTTCCGGTTGTCAATTGCGAGAAGTCGAGAGTATATCAACAAATGGCGTCAAAGAGAGAAGAAACATGCAACATACAAAGTCTTGCTCCAGGCCTTAGCAACAGTTGAAGTTAATTACAGAGAAATACTCTCATCAATATACTAAATTGTGTACATACAGTGTATACACAAAAACAATGTCAGTATTAGAGCAAGAATTTTAGTTTACGTATTTTACATATTATATTTAATTAGTATAAAATTGCAATGTTTGTGCTTATTATACATGTATATATCTATATGCAATGAGTATCGTTCCGATCCTCTCAAATTGTCGTTTAACTGTATTCCACCTCCGTGTAGTGCGCGGCCAACGCTCTAGGGTCCGTTCGTCATCGAAAGCAATATTTTTATAAAGCACAGGGAAATTCACAATCATTAAAAAGTTTTTACAATGTTAACTTGTTAATAACTTGTAAATATATCAATTTAATAAAATAAACGGTTTTAAAGCAATTCAAAGTCGTAAAACTATGTTTTTGGAAAACGAAGAGTACTGGTTATTCAAGTCGTACTGTAATCTACTCTCTATTTGCAATATCCAAAGAAGGATAACTCTAATAAAATTTTTAATCAAATATCACGTGTTAAAAGAGAGAAAGAGAAAGAGAGAGAGAGAGTATCATTTCATGATCTGTTTGTTTATATTATGAATAAATTATATCATAAACTTTCCTGTCAATTATCGATGGTTGTCTTTAGAGAGAAAGATAGTCTTGGACATTTTTATGCTTTATTATGCTATATTTATGCTTTATTATGCTATATTTATGCTTTAGTATGCTATATTTATGCTTTAGTATGCTATATTTATGCTATATTATGCTTTATCCTTTAGAAAAAGAGCTTTGTATATTAAGGTATAGGAAAACTGTTCGAAGAGGTATAGCCCACTTAGTATACGATTTCGCCTACAATATAGCACTTTTGCAAACATCAGACAGTTTCAATATTATACAATATTTAGTTAAAATATTCAATGAAATATATAAACTATAATTACCATGTAAACTATCTCCGATCCTCAGCCATGTTCGATAGCTTCAATTTATCCGGAATTTTTTTTTCGTACCATGAATATACCTTTTATATAGACAAATTTAATTAGTCTATAGTGTTATATTACGATCAGTTTTTCAACGAAATGCTTGGCGCAGTGGTTCCACGGAGATCTATTACATATGGGTAAAGGGGTTCGCTCGTTAACTAACAAGATGATTTAATTAATAGCCGTGTGTTTCTTTTAATAACAATTTTGGCATCGAATACAATTCTTTCACTGGACTTTCTAAAAATCCAATCAGACATTAATAACCATATTTTTTAGAAATAGATGGACAATAAAACAAGATAGGTGTAATTGATTCTGGTTCTAAGGAACATATTTAACATAGTGGAAAATGTTTTATTTTACACATGCGCATGTAGTATTTTGTTAGTACCTATAATATTCTGTGAATAATTCTATAGTTAAACCATATCAATCCTGAATCTTTTGTAAAAGAACTAGGGTTCGAATGAACCTCGCTTCCGATTAAAATCTAAAGGTAAATTGAAATCGTTCATCCATTTGTTTTCGCAAATAGGTCTATGTTGTAATTTTGCCAAATACTGATCATATATGTACCGTGCTCCTTTTTTACACGGGCAAAGTATTTTAATTGATTCAGGTGGCTTGATTATTAGTTCATGGGATAACTGCTTATATCTGGCCACTTAAAATGATAAGAATAGGGAGTTTAAATTACATGCATATATTATTCTGCTGGATTTTTTTTTTAAATTCTCTTGTTCAATTCCGAATACTCTATTTACACTTACAATCGTTGTATTTTTGTGGAAGCTATTGTGGTTCGGAATATCAACTGCGGACTTTATATATAGAGTTCTATATATAATTCATTTCTGGCTGCAGGTTTCCTGAATTAATGACAAACCAGTGGAAACAGGTGCCATTATAAAATCTATACATATTAATTAAGACATTTTGCCAATAAACTACGAATTGCCTGAACCAGAGTAACTGCTTACACAATAGAACCATTTTAACAAGAGCTTGGACTTTGGGTAGTTGTGTCAAACAGCAATATGACGTAGGCATGTGTATTTCATTGCTAGCCACTCAGCCATGGCTCTTTGAAATCAACAAGATTTGTCTGGCTTTTGAGCTAAGACTACGCAATTGGTGCATATTTCGCTTGAAACCGCGTCATTTTTAACTTGTTTTGACGCAAGTAATAGATAGCTACGTAATACTGAAAGTCCAAGGTCTTGTTAAAATGGTTCTAATTGGTATTTCAACACATGTGAGTTGATATGTCCGTAAGGTATAGTTGAATTTTACCTGATAAGTAATTATTGTAAAATAAATTAAAAACCTACATTCATTTTGGATAAAACAGCCCGAGATAGCAAAAATGAGAGTAAGGTGGTGGACACTCTTTGGCGGATCCAAATCAGTGGGAATTTGCATCAAAATACATGTATATACTTGCAATGAAATACCGAGGTAATGTCAAGCATCGCATCATATTAATGAGAATAAGTGTTAATGTCCGTGCTTGCGCGGGATATCATCTAGTTAATACCTATTGTGAAAGGTACCTGTATCTATTTTTAGTAACAGTTCTTTCCGTTCAAACACGGGTGAAAGCAAAATGTTGGGAACAGGCGCGATAACTCTTTTGAAGGTGAGATATGAGAAAATAATTATCTGAAATTCTAAGTTGGAGTCTGATTGGCATTTGGTTTACCATCCAACTTCCTTAAAGAGCGTATCTTCCCAGCCACTTTTGTCCTTACGCAGTTACCACGGTAAAAAAAATAGTCGGAGGTTTTTTTTTCGGGGGAGGAAGTGTCACTAACCTCACCTTTATGGTTTTCTCTTAATTTTTTTTTTGGGGGGGGGGAGGGGGTATAAGATGTTTAATTTCATTTAACATACATGGAGTTAGCACAAGCACTTGGATCATGAAGTATCCCCATTCATTTCATTTTTTTTTTTCAAATAGAAAAAGTTGAGCCCGACACACTTTTTCGTATGTAATTTTTTTATTTGTTAAAAATGTAGCTGTAGGTGTAACCTATTCGACTCTATGCGCTACATGTATTTTTGAAATAGAGAGTGCTAGTCGAAAAACGCAATTAACGCAATTTTAAACCTGCGTTTGTGAGTGTGCTTCTTTTGATAAAAATGTAAAATAATTTGCACATGCCCCACACTCTTCTGTAAACATTGCCCATTACAAATCTACACTTAATTTTTTTTACACGTTCAATACATACATAATCAGTTCTCTCAGGAGCAGTCTTTATTTAAAAATTCGATGATTTGGATTCGCTCTCGCTACTCAAAAGTATACATCTTCATCTTCATATCCACCACTAAATTTTTTAAAAAAAATAAACAGCATGTTAAAATGTTCATCGGGATATGAACGTGGTTGGTCTAAAACATGCATCAACTGCCTTTGAAGAGTGCATTTTGATTAACATATTACGTTTCTTAGACAGGTATTAGGATTGCATAAATTATTAACATTTTGTTGGGTAAAAAAAAATTAACCAAAATCATCGATTTTCATTTTTCATCAATTTTTTTTTAACATTACAAGCTCTGATATTTTGTGCGTTTAGCTCCCGAAAATGTATATTCAGCCTTCTGAACTGAAAACTCAGGTGATCAGAGTTTGGAATGCAGATAAAATTAACAGACATATTTATGAAGGAAAAAAGAATAGGTTGGTAATAAACATAATAATATTTGATAAATAAAAATGTTTCCTAAGAATGGAATAGAATAGCGAAAACGTTTATTTCTATTTGGGCTTTTTAACAACGTCACATTGATTACCTCACATGCTTATTGCTTTACGGTTGCATTATTGTAAACCTAAAAACCCTGTTATGTTAATAATTCTGAACAATGTGCCTTTCTCAAACGCAAATGTAAGTAATTCACAACAATATTTAAAGTTCACTGGGATATGAACGTGGTTTGAACATGATCAAATCTTCAGAAAAGCCTTTTGGTCTTCACTGGATTTGATCACGTGACCAACCACGTTCATGTCCCGGTGAACATTTTAACATGCTCTTTATTTTTTTTTAACAAATTATAGTGGCGGATATGAAGATGAATATGTATTCATGAAGGTGGCGATGATTGAAATTTGGTGGTGGTGATTTTGATGTTAAAACGGAAGGTGGTGACATCACTAGAGATAGTGGTGGCGATAGTTCTGATAATGGTGCTGCTGCTGACATCGAAAATGAGGGTGGCGACAGTTGTGGTGATGTAGATGATAAGACAGTGTTATTTGCGTTTGTGATTTTGTTGTTGATAATGTTGCTGATGCTGCTGCTGCTGCTGATGATGATGATGATGTTGATGATGATGATGATCCGTACAATGTATATGCAAAAACCACAGAATTTATTTTCATGACCAAAGTTTGTTTACTAACCAGTGCACATTTTCTTTCAAAGTATTACAGGATGGAGACAGAAAGGCCACCATCTATCAAAGCAAAAATTCTGTGATACAACCTGAGATAATTATAAATACATAATACAGCATAATATTGGGAAAAGAATAAAATAATACTTAAATACGTTGGGGGAAAATGCTGTCTTACATACATGTACAAATGTACAAATATAGTTTGAAAGTTGATCCATAGTGCTGCAAAATGCAATGCTATAGCGATATGATTATCTAATTTCCTTCACGAAAGTGTGAAGGAGCCAATATGTATAAGTCATGAATTATTCATGAAAACGACAAAAGTTCCACAAGTTTGTTCACATCAGCAAGTGTAAGCGAGAATGGCCTTGAGTTTTCAATGGTGGGTCAAAGAGCTATGTTTCTGCAGCCAATTTGGGCTTGGTATTCATAAAAATTAAATTAAAAAATTCTCTTATATAGTTTTCTTTATTTTAAAATGTGTAAACCTAAGTTCATTGAATTGTTTTAAATGTTACAGAAACAAATAACAGCTGTCAATTTGATCGATATTTTAATATCATGATGAAAACAGAATGGAACTTAAAAACACTGACCATACAAAAGAAATAATAAATACAAAGTGAAATTGAATTATTTTTTACAAACAGCTTTTGTACTTGATTTTACTACACAGGACCAACAAAATTTTAATGAGTTTAAATGCAGCTACATACTGATGAGATTTGGCAAGGGTAGGAAAACTTAATAATGATTACACACACACACAAAAAAATCTTTGAAAAATACTCCTTAAATTTACAGATCTTTATCATCAAAATGAAAGCAAAATAGAGAAGAACCAATCTTCACCAAATCAACACAGAAATATTTCAATTTTCTAATTTGTAGAATCCTTTCTGGACGTTGAATTCTAAAACAAAATCAGTTAATAATGAAATCTTAAATCACCCCTCCCAAACTAAATTTCAAACTTCTAGTGGTTATGTTTTTTTATAACATACATTTACATATAAGAGACATATTCTAAATGCTTTCCACACCAAGTTATACTAAAATATACTTACAAAAAAAAAATTTTGTCGTATCTTAACATTCATACTTTTTAATTTACCCAAGATTGATTGAATTCAGAAAAATGAGGATTTCAAATTTTATCATAGCTTGCCATGCTGACACAGAAGACAAGTACAACAAGGGTTTTTTTTTTATGTAAACAAACAGGCAGTGTAAGAAAAAAAAACCCTCTAAAATGAATTAGCATTAACATAGATTCAACAACACTGAGATTTTATAACAAAAAGTGGGGAAATATTAATAATAATAATAATAATAATTAATAATAATCCATGTACAATATACAAAACAGTATTTTCTTACAGCTGGACTTTCTTCAAATTTAACATCTTAATTTCCATCAAATAATGTCAATCACATAAATAATGCCATCCATGACTTATTCTGCATTCCGCCAAGAATTCCACCCTACTAGAATTGAAATTTGCTTTTCCACCATCAATAATACAGACGCTTGTCCATTGTCACTATTTCAGATGGATCCGCTTTTCCACAATCACTTCTTCAGACGGATCCACTTTTTCACTGTCGCTAATACAGAAGGATCCGCTTTTCCACCGCCTTCCGACATATGGGGCACTCCGCCATCCTGTCGCCACACATCTGACATGTGCCATGGCCGCACAGGAAGATCATGTTCTTCAGGCGATCCATACACACTGGACAGCTAGTCTGAAAATCAAGTCAAGGTCAAAAACATTAAAATAAAAATTCCAAAAATAAAAATTAAAGTTGAATTCTTTTTTTATGTTTGCATTTGCATCTTTTAATTCAAGATATGTAGTATCTAAGAGACATACCCGGTATGTCAAATCAATGTTGTTTGCCTTTCATTATTTTAATTACAGGTAGATCTATAGATAGATTTATCAATTCAGCCTCAACTGCACTTGTATTCATGTCTGAGTCTACGGTTAATAATTACTTGCATGTAGAGTTTTCCCAAGAGAACTGTTATGTACAGATACATGTAAATGAAAAGTTCAAACAAAATAAACCCATATTTATTCAATATATTTCCGTGCTTTCTCCAATATTTTGTCCTAGAAACAGCAAGTTCACATGCAATTTTCAATACTATCTAATTCAATGCAAATCAAAAATAATACTGTGGTTCCATTAATATTAGCAGGCATCAATATTTCGTGGATTTGGTGAAAAATCAGTTCTAAGGACACAATGATCCTAACATAACAGTAAGTAATTAGATGCTGCATTTCAATGGACATAAAATTTCATGGATCAACTCAACAACACAATCCACAAAAATTGGCATTCAAGGAATATTGATAAAACCACAGTAGTGTCCAAGTCCTTCATACAAGAAATGGTACCTGATCCTTAATGTCCTGTAGTTGTTGCTGTAGCTTTTGTATGTCTTTCGTGTTGTCACGGGAACCATTGTTCATTATACCAGGGGGTTGTGGTGCCGGTGGGGCTGAAATTTTTTTTAAAATACACGTCACAGAAACCTTCTCTTAACCTTTCGTGGCACAAGAGTCAGGAGTTATCATCACAGAAAACCTTCTCAGGTTTGTTTCTGGTAATATGCAAGTACAAAGTTAAAGAGTTATCTTTCTTTTTTAGATTCTCATAAAGATAGCACCTCCTTTACAAAAAAAAAGAACCTGTCTATTTCTGCCATCATTCAATTGTTTTATCTAAGATCGGGCATCAATACCATGATTATCTCAGATTATTTTCTGTTATAATCATTCTTATTAAACATATAATAAACATATTTTGGCATATATAAATCTACTGGTACAAGTACCGCTTTATGCCGAGTAGATGCAATTCTTTAAGGAAAAAAAAATTCCTACTTTAAATATGTACACTAAGTCAGACAGAATCATTAGAGAATCATTTGCAACTACAAGTAAGCATATTAAAACTTATATTCTAGCAAAGGTCACTATGGAAACTTACGCGTTCCTCCACAGCACACAATGAATGGCACAGTCTTCTCTATGGAGGATCGGCATTGCACACACTTCTTCATCAACTGCCCACAGCCTGCAAGCAAAGGATTGTAAAGCAGGATTTAGATATTGTGAATTCTGATTAATTTTATTCATAAAAAAAACTTTAAGCATGTTAACTCCAGTAATTTGAAACTGATGATGAAATTTGAGCAAAATAAAATACTATGCTTTTTTTCTAATTTTTGAAACATGGTTAACTTTTAAAACACAAATGTGGTATCTATTTCCCCTTTTAAATCAAAATTAATGAGGTTTTTTAAAATCAAATTTTAATTTACTAATTAAGGTTTATTAATTAAGAATTCACCGTCACAGGCACACATGTGTCCACAGGGCAGGAAGAGAGTGGACGCCTTCTTATCCGAGCACACCACACATTCCTCTATCTGAAAACACAACATCATTCCATACAATCAAAGCTAAATGAATTTACTTATAAACCATCACAGCCTTTTTTTGTGTAATGGTACTTCTCAAAAATCTTTATTACTGATATTTACTAATTTTAATTTAAAATGAATTAAGAGTTAAAATTAGAGAAGTCTGCAAACACAATATGCTGTACAGCAGACACTGAAACATAGAGTTGATTACAAGTAAACCCGAAATAAAGAGAATAAAGGTTTGAAGAAAATCATTTGACACCCCCATCCCCTCCCCCAAACATACACCATAAGAAGTAATAAATGTACTTGTCCCTTTCCCGGCTCCATAAGAAGTATGTTTATGACTTGTACCTACAATGGGACTCTCCATACACTAATGGAAACTCGGTATGGAGTGCCTATAATGTGCATATAGGGTCCATAAACTGCAGGACAATTCCCCAGGCTTACCTTTGTGCGGGACTGGACCTGTTCCTTACACATCAGACACTTCTTGACCCTCGGGGAACAGAGTGAGCAGGTGGCGATGTGTCCGCAGGGTCCAAACAGGGTGTCCCTCTTCAGGTCGGAGCAGACCATGCACTCCTCCAACGACTCCTGGTCATTCCGCAGAATGACTGTGTTGGAGGCAGTGCCATTTGGACTATAAGAAAGAAAAAAAAAGACTCCATCAAGAACTTATATTTACAGATTGATCATTAAGGTAAATTCAATCTTATTGTGTAGTTTAAAAATAAAGACAGAAAAATTCAATCAAGAATTTAGAATAGGCTTGAATAGTTTCATGTTTCTAACAATAGACCTTGACATTTAAAGTCAATATGTTTGAGGTCTCAAACTTCTTATGTTAAAGAATTAAAGAGCAAAACATTCCATCAACAGCTTAACCTAGAGAATCCCCCTGGACTTTATCTGTCTTTAACCACTGACCTTGAACCCCAGGGTCAATATGTTTAAGGCATAATAACTTGGTAATAAGAGTGAAAAGGAAATAAAATTTTACCATTTTTCTTCACCTGGGCATTTTTGCAATTATTTTTCATTTTTATTTCTTGGTTGGTGACCCCTGACTTACCTATGCCTCTCTTTGTGACACTTGGCCAGGGCTTTACACAGATTGGGGTCGGGGCAAAGGTCCAGTGGTGTCTGGCCTTTCTTGTTCTTGATATTCAGGTCAGCTCCGTTGGCAGCCAGGAAGCAGGCAATAGAAGCACTGGACTTCTTGTCAGCTCCAGGAGTTCCAAGTCCCATTAGAAGCTTCAAAAATAGAAAGACAGCGAGTCAAGATAGCTGTATAAAGACCTGGTCCATCCAAAGTATCATAATCGCACACTGGCACAATCCCAAGTTAAAAAATTTTTTTGAAAAATATTTGGTTGGGTAAAAACTAAAAAGCAACGTGATAAATCCAATTCAGTCTTTCTTGAAATCCTACATAACCTTCATTTCAGTGAAAAAAAATTGCTAAACTGTTTTTTTGATAAGTGGTGCAAAATTCACACTGTACAAAATCAAACCTGGCAAGTTATAACCTTAGTCCCATCAAATACCATAAAAAAGGCTTTTTACTGCATGAAATAATGTAGTAAAACTGTGGTTTGATGTAAACGCTGCTCATTTTATTCAAAACATTTTTTTTAAAAAATGATAAATAGTAAGATTTTTTTCTTCCATGTTTTTTTTTTCTTTCTCTTCAAATTAAACTCCTACGGTACTCATGGCAATATTGCATGATTATATTTTCTGTGACTTCCTCATCAAGCAAATTAAATGTCATCTAATCTGAATTTCAAGACATTATGTCACTGATCGGGATCAAAGTGGTATGTCTTCTAATCATCTCAACGTTTACTTGAATATGATTACAGAGCAGGATGTAAATCTTTCACCTAATTCAGCAAATTTATTTAATTTAATATCCGACAGTCGATTCACAAATCTTAAGCAACTCATTTGTTTTTATGTTTGATCATCACAAGAATAAACAAACAATGCAAGGTTATATCTAGCTACTATAAAAAAAAGCACTGAGTCACATGACTCACATTGTGATCCCCCCCCTCCCCTTTCTATGGTGCCAAATTTAACCCAAAAGTCAGATTCTACCTCAAACAGAACCAACTTAGCAACTTAGTCAAATGATACTTGGCATATTGAGTCTCTTGTTCAAAGACATACCATGCAAAATCAGGAATGAGTTGTTGAATTTGGCCAAATGCATGAACAATCCACTAATGTTTCAAAGTCCAGTACATGTTTTTGTATATACAGTTGAACTTCGATATCTCGCACACTTATATCTCGAATACAATGGATATGTCGAAGTGATTTGTAAGTCCCAACCACTTATTTTTGAAGTATTTTACCCTCAATATCTAGAATAATTGGATATCTCGAAGTTTTTAAACAGTCCCATCTAGTTCGAGATAACGAAGGTTGACTGTACTAGTATACACCATAATTCACCCTACCCCTGTCTACCACAACTATCTCTGCATTCAACAGAAATCTTAAAACAAGTATATGTACCAAAGGCTGGCCAATATTGATGGATTCCTCAGGCAGCTTTGCGCAATGTTGGTAAATATATACATGTTGCTACAATCATTATCCAGTTATGGGAAACAAACAATATAAAGCCTGGCTTTGCCATCAACTATCTTTTAAAACTAATCAGAAACTGTAAATATTCATATCAAAGCTCTAAATTTATTCCTTATTCGGATTTGTGGTAGATTTAGAAATACAGGTATGGCATTTCTACTAGCTCTACACTTGCTATTAGTGGGTTAACCCTTTCAATCAGTCGGTAGATTGCTGAATTTGTATGCCAAAGTACCAGGGTTCAAACCCAAGATGAGGCAAAATTTGTCTCTTTTACATTTTCACCTTTATTTTACATGTGTATTTTGTTTTGTTAGAATTGAAAGTATGTGTTGATGGCTTTAGCAACTGGTGTATGCAATGACACATTTTCTTTATCTTTTTTTTTTTCGGCATAATGAAATTGAAGTGCTGGTGGCTTTAACCACTGCATTATGCACTGAGACATTTTCTTCATTATTCTTTTTTTCAAAATAAGGAGTTTGTGTTGATGGCCTGAGCCACTGAGGTAGGAGGTGGTTGGTACCTTGCCGACATCCTGCATGTCCTGTAGCTGTCGGAGCTGAGACAGGGTGTGGTGTCGGAGCGCCTCGTGGAGGGGTGTGTCCCCATCCTTGTCCGGGATGTTCAGGTTACAGCCCTCCCTCACCAACAACTACATAACAAAATAATCAATAGTATACTTCAAGGGTTTCAATTTTTTTGAATTAACAAGTTCTTTGACATGTAATCTGACTGCATAAGAAAGAAACAATGTAAAGATTGCTGTCACTTTTTGCACAGTCACATACCGGTACTCAAAGTGTGTGCTGTGTTTGTGTTGTAATTTGGATCAGCTAAAGTATATAATCTGAAATATTGTGTGTGATGTATATATTTTTGTAGCATTTGGTATGCGGGCTGCACTCTCTTCCCAAGTGAAGACTTGGGAAGATGACAATAAGTAAGCATTTTATTTGAGTTTATGCTTTGATAATTTGTGTGTATTTCCCAAGTGATGAAGAATAAACTTTGACATATTTATGTGTATTGGGTTTGTATTTTTGTACAAACTGAATGTGCTCTATTTGCACCTAGTTGAACAGTTTGTCAGTCTAAGTGTGCATTATATGACGATTTGTGTGTGCTGTCTGGATGTGCTTTCTTTGCACTGAGGTGCACAGTTTGACGGTATTTAAGTGTGCATTATATTTGTGCTAAAGTATGCACTCTGACGATTTGTGTTTGCTGTTTGGATGTGCTCTATTTGCACTGAGGTGCACAGTTTGACGGTATTTAAGTGTGCATTATATTTGTGCTGAAGTACGTACCCTGACGATTTGTGTGTGCTGTCGCTCCACTGCTAGGTGTAACGCTGTTTGCAGATTGACATTTTGCAAGTCCATGTTAGCCTTCCCCTGAAAAAAAAATGAAATACGAGAAACCTTTCGTGAAATCTGTCAGCTAATATTGTTCAGTTCCTAACTGATCACAGCATCCATAGTAATACATTCATCAGCTGCACCTATTCAAATACATGTATATTAGTAGTCTAATCTGTAGTGTGTTGGTAGACACTGAGATGTAGAAACAAACAACAGAACTATCAATTTCATGTTATCAATCGTATCAACGTCAAAACAAAACTTTTATTCAATTTAATATTCTTATGATTCTGACTTAAAAATGAATTAATCATAGTCAAATTAATTCCTGGGCAATTCAAGTCTAAATTTAATCTTTTGTGATGAAGTGAAATCAAATCCTAGAGTATCATGACATATGGCAAATAAATCCAATAGCAAAATGTACCACCTCAAACACTAAACAATGCGATAAAAATAAATTTGGACCAAACTGAAGTCCAGTTTTTGTAGATTGGTTTAATGGGGATGTAATTGCATGAATTTGTTTGTATGATTAATGAATAAGTACACTGTTTTATGCTTTGTTTGTTGATAGATGTAAATATGTAAACTTGGGGGGGGGGGGGAGGACAATATTGAGCTACCAAGAATTCTACTGATTTCACAGTGATTCATAAGATTTCTTATTATACGCGAGAACTTAATTCTGCAGTTAACGGTTTTGCATAAGTCGCGAGAATATAAAATTGTGAACACTGAATTTTTATCATAATTCCAAATAGTTTACATCTGTCCGAAAAAGTAAAGCAAGTTTCTAAAATTCAAGAGATGTGCTTCTCGCCATTTTAGGAGAATATTAATTCCACGCGTTTAATTAGGCATTTTCAGTAGTACTGTAGCATGCCACTTCAAATCTAGCGGTTTTATCTCGCATCAACTATCCAGTACGACATACCTGGTGGACTAGAAGTTCCGCCACTTCAACATGGTTGTTCAGCGCCGCCAAGTGGAGGGCTGTGTATCCGTCATCCTTCTTCTCGTCCACAATCCACGGCCGAGGAATTTTGGACAGAAGGATCCGCATAGCACTGGAAAAAAGACCAAACAATGAAGTTGCTGCATATAGACCGGTACAATACTTCTATTGCTACTGCAGATTTTGCAAAATGTTGCAACTGGAGTCCTTTTCAGAATATAAGTTTGTTATCTCAGTTGTTTTGTACATGTACTACAAGAAACTTCAGTCCAATCCAGGGGAGTGTGGTCATTATACAGAGTATTCAGAATACTCTCATTTTGGATTAGAAGGGTTCCACTGTATATATTGTACAGCACAACACAATAGACATACCCAATAATCTTTAATCATTAAAGGACTCATTTAAAATTCATTATTCTTAACTAAAAGGTTAATAAGATACCCAAGGCTTACATGAGAGCCCAGTTTGACATTCAGAAGGATTAATGACGTACCCTCAAGCCTTGTCATACTCTATAGTTACGTTAATACTGAATGCCATTCATTGAATGCAATCAGTATTTGTGAACACTTGTGAATATTACTTAAACTCAGAGTTATAACAATACTTAATTTAAGGAATAAGGAATCATTTTTTTAGTATTATGAGGTGATCATATATGGTCGGGTTTTAAATTTTTTTTTTGATTTTATCAGTAAATCTATCATAAATGCGGGCGCTGGCCATTGAGCTTTATTGGATTTAATCATCCCCACTGTATTTTATCACCTCATAACACTCAAAGAATGATTCCTAATTTTTAATACATAAATAATTTCAGGTAATTGTACAATTAAATATTAAAATAGTCATTGATGAAATGTATTGAACACAATCGATTTGTAGTACGTGTTATCGTAGGAAAAAGACACTCGAGAATGTAAATATTTGTGGACAAAGATCCTGATTGGCTATACCAAATGCATTTTTTACTTCTATATGAACATAGATTTTGAGGATCAATTCAGCAATGAAATCCTCTGATTCGCAACTCCCAACTTAAAGTCTTGAACAAAATATGGGTGCCAATAAATCAATTTTACCCCACCCCTCCCCCTACCAGTACTTGATGGTATACGGTAAATCTTTATATCTTATAAATGTATATAAAACATGGTTCATTTTCGAGTAGAACAAGATGTGAATTATGATGAATCAGCAAATTTTAAGCCCCAGAGAAACACGCACAACATGAACGTTGTTCAACATGGCTCTTATGATTATTTTTTTTCTTTCTAGGCGTACAGATTACAAACATAATTATCTTGTCCAATGTCAAATTAGGAGCCAGATTCTCGTAATTAGACTTCGCGACTACCAACACCTAAAAAAAAAAGGTTTGCCGCAGTGTGAAACATACTTGTTGGTGAGGATAGTATCTGGGTATTAGATATAATCTAAACCACCAAAAATTTTATCTGTGTGTTCCACATTTGTAACATTTCAAAAGTCATTTTTTCTTTCTTTTTTTTTTTTGGTCTTTCATTCAAGTGTGAGTGCAGTACACTTTATCAATGAGTCAGCCAAGCGTGCCTGGAGCTTCTTGTTTTGACCTAGTGACCTCTATAATGGCCACTTCTGGAACACGTTGCCCAGAATGACCCATGTATTTTGGTCAATTACTTCTATACCAGTCAATGCAAATCTAAACACACGCATGCTGGCTCATTAGCCTGGACAATGACTGCCTCTCTCCCCCACCCCAATCTCCCCCACCCCTTCATACCAAAAGAAAATCCCTCTCCCCCTCCCCCACAGCAATTTACTTTTAAAAAATTAGCCTATTAATGTAAAGCGATTCAAATACATGTATAGCATTTCTATAATTGATTTTTCAAAGTTACAAGATCTTCATTTATAGATTTTTGATTTCAAGATTACCCCTTGGCAATTCCCCTGTAGTGTAAAAATCTCTTTGGTATGGTATAAAACTTTACTCCAATGCACCATAAGTTCTGAAAAGTCACAAGTCATATCTCGATCAGCAGGTGCTTTGAATCGATCAGGATAAAACCAAGATGAATCAAACCACCTCAAGATAATTGATAATAAGAAATTGAACTCTGAATTTTTTTTAAAATATGTACTACATGTAATATATTGCTAGGCTTGATTTGTGTTTATAATATTAAGAAACCAACACAGATTCTTTTTTTAAAATAATTTATATGCATGGTTTTAAAGTTTCCAAAAATACCCTTTTTCTCTTTGTCCATCAAATGTCAAGCTTAGCATTATAATTCTTACAATGAAATATCATTCTTTTCAAGTTTTCAATAGGAAAAGAAAGATATATATATCCTTTACAAGAAACAGAGAATACAAGCATACATTTATATTGTCTCCATCAAAAAAAAAATTGTGTAAATTTATTTCCCATGATAATCCACAAGTAGCAGGCACACAGTGGCAGCAGTCAGGAGATTTATCACCCCCCTAAATCTTAAGATAGGGCCCTTCTAGCTTCTGTGTGTATCCAGACATTTCTAATTATGGCTCACTGCTTTCAAGCTCTGGCAGCAGCCTCTCTCAACAGACACACTATGTAATGTTTCTCTCATTCAGCAGAGAGAGAGAGAGAGAATGAGAGGGAAAGAGAAAGAGAGGGAAAAAATGTTGCCATGGAAACCAACATCTCTCTCTAGGCTGTGTGGCTACAATGAAGACAACATATATTGATTTTGCTGCAAGTGCCTCTGTGTTGCATTCCTAGTATTATTTTTTTTTTTTGTACTCAAGGGGTGCAGACCCTTAACAAAAACACCGCCAGCGTCATATTAACCCTTAATTAGTAGAAAAGGTCACCTGCATGAATTTTCCTTGCATAAAAAAAAATTATATGTACCAGCAAAATATAAGTGTGCTGAACTAGCTGACAAGATAAAACCCAACGTAGCAGGCATTTATTATTTTTTTTCTCAGTTTCTATTTTATTCTGGTTAATTCTTTATTTATGTCACATTATATTACACACAAAAAAAAATCTGGCCTCGTCTTTCATCATGCATGCCTTACTACATGGGACATCAGTCTGATATTCAATGGAAGAGACACCAGGTTCAGTTTCCACGTTGATTAGCAGGGAGATAACCAATGGAGGGCACCATGTCCTGGTAAGAAATGCATTATGATCTCAGACTATTTGCAGACGTCATTCTCGTTTGTCCTGTGTTGTCTTAAGACCTTCTAGATCAATAGTTTTCCATTAACTCCGAAGTGTGAAGGTTTTTGTCCTCATAATCTTGATGTAACATGCTCATTTTCCAGTAATTTAATTTTCATTCAGAACCATAACTGTTGCTTCTGGCCATTGACAGGAAAAGATGATATTCAAAGAATCTCTCTCAGTATGTCAAACCACAAAAAAAACTGAAGCTAACAAAAAATTGAATAAACGAAGAAAAAAAAAATTCTATTGGCAGTTACTCGTATTCAGCAATTAAAATACACAAATATGTCAATAAGGACAAACATATAAAGACAGCTGAAATAGTCCACTGTTTCCAGATTATTGATATGACCAGAAGGAAAAATGATTATCCTTAATCAAATTGTGAGCACCAAATTCCATGGTATTGTAACATCAAACTAATAGTTAGCAAAATGTAGCTACTTCCAATATTGACATCGCTCGTCATAAGCAGCCATTGTCTGCGGCCTGCAATGGACGGACGGATGGAATGAACGACTCATCCCCTCTCCTTCTCACTCTCTTAGCATTCTCCATAACATGCATTCTGTTCTGTTATTGATCTTTTGGAGGAAGCTTTCAGTCAATTGGACTGCCAAAGGTAATCAATGTTTACACTGGTCATCAAGTTACAGAGAAAATTCAAACTGTGTATCTCTGGGCCTTCCTGCATGTGACGATTTGGTGGAGACAGGGACGACTGTCGAAAATAAATGGGGCAAGGTGAGTAGTGTTCACCCATCTATTTATAGAATAGGGAAGCCTTTTGCTTCAGCCAAAAAAAAAAATTCCAACAAAAATGATGACAATTTGCATACTATGCAGAGAGTTTCAGATAATGAATATCCAATATTTAGACACATTAATCTTTTCAAGTGTATGGCTGTCAGGGCTATGAGTGGGCTTGCTGGAACAATTGATTCCGTAGAATTTGCTTCTGTCAGGAAAATAATGGAGATTAGGATAGGACTATAGGACTCTAAACCTTTAAGATTAGAATAAATAGACACTGCAGGTCTGTGGGTATAATTCATTCATTTGATACATTTTATAACATTACTTAGTACCTCTACATCTACTGTATCTAGATTTTTAAAAGATTACTCATGAATCTGACAATTAAGTTTTGAACTTTTGGGTATAATGTAAATTACTGTATATATCCCTTAAAACTATAATGAAAAGACTGTTTCACCTAAAAGTTAAGAATACTGCCAACTTTAGAATCTTAATGTCTGAATATTTGAGATACATGCACCCCCTCCCTTAAAAAAAAGAAAGAAAATTATATGTTAGTTTATGAATTTAAACTTTTTGAAATGAATGCAGGAATTCTAAGAGAATCTCTAAAAAATCCAATGCAAATTTACTTAAAATCAAAGGTATTTCATGTAATTTTTTTTTCCCATTTTTCTTTTAGATATCATATCTTAGATATTCAATCCACACTTATTTAATGGAACTTTTCCCATCTTTTCTATAAACTTATAAAAAAAAAACTTATATTGATTTGAAATGAATTCTATGGTTTTTTTCTTCTATTTTTATACAGTTTACAAACTGGATCAGGAATAAAAACTCATAGGGATCGAGAGTGAATCTACATGTGCTTATAAGAAGACTCTACTTTAAAAAAAAAAAAAACCCAAACACAATGCTTGAAAGGGAAAAAAACTATCAAAATTCAAAGAGATGCAATAATTTTTTTTTTAAACCCATTGCTATCCTTGGAAGATCCACCATTTCTAAAATTTGCTGGCACCACGCTGAGCTACAGCTTCTATCCTCAATCACAGCGCATCCAGATACCATCAGCCTACCGAGGAACTTGTTCAGATAGCACCTGCTCAGAGAATTTCCACTTGGGAGATGTTCCCCCTAAACCCCAGAATCTTCAAACCTTATCGGCTGATGCAAAAAATAAACTCCTGGAAAATTTCCCAAAATTTTATTGAACTCATGAGGTGCTACAACTTTTGTAAGATTCAATTTACCCCTCTCTCTCTCCTGTTTTTTAGGAGACAGGATAGCTTCGGTGAATCTTTAGGAAACTTCCCCCTGTTAATCTGATTCATATCTTGCATATAAAACATATGCTCTTTGCAACATCCATAAATATTAAGTTACTTAATGAATATATACAGTCTCTATTTTTAAAGATGTATTTCTGTATTGGTAAGTATTGACCTTGTCATTTTTTTAAAAGGTATCTTAATTACCTAATTAATTATAGTATTTGATGATTTTACTAATCCAAATGTAGAACTATGCAGACTAAAATACAATTTATTTCAAAGAATATTATGTTAGATAATTGCATTCAACTGGTTGTGAATTAGAAACTTTTTGCATAGTTATGTGTAGATGCAATTTTGCATATATTTAATTTCAAAATTTTTAATTGAGATGAGATTCTCTTTTCAGGGTTCTTTCTTGGTTATACTGAAACTATTCCAGTCATTCAAAATTTAAACAGGTATAGTACCATGAAGAGTATATCTATGATTTAAAAAAAAATTATATATTTTGTACAACGTAATACTGTATTTTAACACAGAAAAGGTGTTCGCAAAAAATATTTTTACTCATAGTACAATCACACACTCAGCTTTCATCTAAATTGCAAAGCCATAGTATATTCTTGTGAATTCACACCCAATTTCTTTAAACAATATGACAAGACTACCTCCCACCACACCCCCAGGAAGCTAAAGAATTTCCCTCAGAGTTTATTCAGTGCCACACTCTCTCACTGTCAGTGTTTGTATAATGCCAATCTCTATCAGCAGGTGCCCCCTCTCCCACTACCCCCTGTCCACAGGAAGTCCTGTCCCCTACTGTGTATACACAAAGCCACCCACCCCAGAGATGTCTATGACCTTTGTGTACTCATCACCTATCAAAACACATGTTGGACACACTCTCTTTACCACATGTACAGATTAATGAGATGAGAAAGAAATCACAGCTATGGGGTGAGGGATGTTCTTAGCAGGACAGTGCTCCCCCCCCCCAATTTCTCTCTCTCTCTCTCTCTCTCTCTCTCTCTCTCCATCCTTAATACTGGAATAAGTAAATGTCAAATGGGTTTCAACTTTCTCCCTCTCTCTTCTATCTCTTCCACAATATGTAGGGAACACACAAAACACCTATGGGTAAAGTATACATCAGGATTCCTCCTTGCACCTTAGGAGAGTAAAAATAACACAAGTGAAGATAGAGGAATCTAGAGCCTGCATGCTCCGATATTAACCTCTGATGGAAACAACACCTCCAAGCAAGCGACATTTGAACTCTTAATTCTGATAAAAATTGTTTTTCAAGATAAATTCAAAGGGTATCATTTGCTCTGGCTTCTCATATATTTCATCAAATTATAAAGTAAGAATATATATGGTATATTAACCTCTGATGGAAACAACACCTCCAAGCAAGCGACATTTGAATTCTTAATTCTGATAAAAATTGTTTTTCAAGATAAATTCAAAGGGTATCATTTGCTCTTGCTTCTCATATATTTCATCAAATTATAAAGTAAGAATATATATGGTACCCTTTTCACTTCAAAATTATATTTCAATAACTTCTTTTGATATTAATTTCTAAAATCTAAATACACAAACCATTAATTGCAATCATAAATAAATTGATTAAAGGCTTTACAAAAAATGTTTAAAAGCAAAGAAAGCTGGGGAAATGTGAATAATTTGTCAATTATCTTTTATTGGAAGAAATATATTTTATCATATAAACTTTCAATTATTTGAATTTTCCTGAAAAAATGCTCCTATTATCAGCTTTTCACATCAATGCCCACACCTATCTATTTCAACATGTCTAAAAAATGATTAAACCCTGAAATGATGAATTTTCATATTCACTAATGTAGAAAAAGTTCTTTTTTTTTTTATTTCATTGCCAGCTCATCAAGACGTGCCAGAACTCCAAGAAACTGCTGTATGTACAGAAGCACCCACACAGATTTCAGATTTCTTCAAGAAAACTGCTTCAAAGCAACGCTTATCATCTTGGATTTACCGCCTTTTTGCAATCCAGCTGAGAGGTTCATTAGAGATTTCAGGAAGCAAAACATTGCTGCTCCTCCCCATTTAAAAAAGTGGAACAGCCTTTGTTGTAAAAACATGATACCTACATCCTGTCAGTGGGCCTACCCAAATCTTGTTTAAAAGGAGGCTCAGCATTTGGAGCAATCTGATTGGCCAAGAAGATACCAGTTGCATTATGTGGTAGCAGTCAAATGGCCAACAGAACTCATGTGCTATCCCAGAAGAACTTGAAGTAAGCGTTGGTTGGCATTAGTGCCAAGTTTTCTGGCGGTCACAAGGGTTAGACCAATTTCTCTGCCAAAATCTATATAGAGGCATTCGTTCAGCACTCCGATCCTTTTTTTGCCCTGACAGTCAGCCATTGACAAAACTGATGGACTTACAACCGACAAGGTTTCTGATGCTGAGGACTCGCAAGAAACAACTATGATCTCGGTCCATACTTCTTTGCTATCCCATATGTACAGCCTGATCAGCTATGGAATGTAAAGAAGTATGTATCCTTGCTCATGGACAAACGGCGAAGCAGCTTTAACTTTCTCGTCCACTGGTGGATTTTTAACACTGTCTGTTTTCAGTTGACAGGATTTTTCATTTCCTCTTGCAGATCTTTTTTTATTTGTTTGTTTGGTTTTTTCCTGTCTTTTTGGACTTATTTATTACAAAAAAGTTTGTTTCTTACTTCTGTTCTCTTGTCTTTTTTAATCAGGTAAGTAAAAAATCTGTGTGTGTGCTCTTAAAAGGTAAAGATTTCATTCAGTTGCTTTAAAAGTTGTTTATAAAAGTTTTTCAAATGCAATATTTTGTGCCTAAAATGTTTTAACTTTGGTATGGAACTTGTCTCACTTTCCATCTATCTTAGGATTGCAGGAAGCCATGTTCTTTGTGAGTTAGTGGGGCACGTTTCCTTCGATGATGTAAAACATATGTTTCATGCTTGTTACATCTCTCCAGTAGTATCAGTACTTGTGTGTAGCGTCCGATAGCATGTGTGAGGGGGGTTCTCTGTGGAATGATAAAGATGATTGCTGCTAGATCACCAGTCTACAGTAGAACACACTTTTCCAGCCTATAGTTTTGTGAGCTTTTGGCATTAAATATGCATCAACTTTTGCTTCATTAAAAAGTTCAAAATCAGCTTTTTTGCAATGTGTATGCTCAATTAGCAATAAATATAGTTCGCCTTGCAAGCATTTGAATTAATCTAAAGTATGAAATGTGCTTTGTGAGATTTTTTGATCGTGTACAGTTGGATTTGGAGATTTGAGTAAGAATTTAACAGCAGGGGGCCTCCATCAAAAACGTGAGCTTCAAGTGCATCCAATGTGATCATGTTCCCTATCTAAAGATAGCAGCTATATGGCTTCTGAATTGGATCTCTCATGCCTCTGGAATGTCTGCTACTGCCTGTCAGCAGGGTGGCAGGCAATTATGCAAAATCCACTTCTAAAAATTCAAAATGGCCGCCACAAGCTCTTCTTCCTACAGCTCCTCCAGACTGCAGGGCAAAACCTGTGACTTTGAGAAGTGACTTTGAAAATCTTATTCTGGTGTATTACATCATTATGCTGATCCACTGTTTAAAAATATCATTTACGATTAGAGAAATTTTAATAAAATAAAACATATTTTAATATAGAAAGAAAAAAAGATAAAGACCGTTAAAATTGTTTGTACAAGAAGACTTGAGATCTCCATTTTGTTCAAGCTCATAATCTTTTAAACATCTCATGTAGCATGATTTTCAATACCCTTTAGTGTTTATTCCAAACAACAAATGTGTGTTTTGTAAGAGAGTGTGTGTGAGTCTGCATGTTTGCGATAATTATGGCATCGGCTTTGAAATATAAAACACATGCCAAATTTTGACATTCTCTTGAAAGCTCTTCCATGTTTCTTCTCACAACTCTTACACCACAGGCTCATTACAGAAACCCGTTTCACTGCACAAATGGCAGAGATCTTTAATTCGACATGATTACTTGGCATACAAGATGTACACCCTTAAAAAAACCACACATGCCCTACATACCATCAACCTTCCTCCAGACTTCAAAACACTATAGACTAGCTTATCATAACCATATTGAAATAGAAATTTCTAGCAAAATCCGCATCACAAACCTTGAAGATCACTTTGCCTTACCATCAATGTTCCATATAAACCACTACGAATTAAGCAGCATACAAGTGATGAGGAAACATTTCCAGTGAGGAAGCACTTAATTCTAGATATTGTATTTCAAAGACTGGCCATCCCGGGATATCTGATTACAGAAATGAATGTCATCTGGTCCCATTGGGGAACGTTGTACAAGGTAGAAATGTACAGGATTGGTCCCCTCCCCCCCTCCCCATCTCTCCACCCATTCCATTTACATTATCTTTCAATTGATTGTAATGCACAGGACCAACATATTTCTGAAGAGTACAACACAATCTAGAAAGAACACCAGCATTGTATGCCAATTGAATTATATTTACTTCACCTACATATACATTTTTATACACATGTGTATCAAAATATGTCCATCTTAATCATGTAACCATTTTGCATTCCCAGGTAAAACAAGGGATAAAACAACAATATTCTGCCAGATCTATAAATTCTCATTTACTATGATATTTATAATCTAAATCAAAACTTTTACATTCAATCTTAAAATTGAATTGCTAGTTAACCCCCCCCCCCCCCCAAATCCTTAAAAAAAGAAGACTTTTCAAGGTCAGATGAGTCTACCAAGTGAAGATATATAGAGCTAGATTATTACAAATACTTACTTTTTTTTTTCAAAGGGGAAAGGGGGGGGGGGTTGCACCCTACCAGCCGACTAAAAAAACAATCAGAGGATGAAAGATCAAAGATTTTGGTTCTATTTTTACCCACAACAACCACTGAGAGAAGTTTTAAACTGCGTGATAATATCCTGGAAAGGGCTTGTCAGCCACAGTCGTTAGTAAATACAGGCTACCCCATCCTATTAGCAAATTGCATAAAAAAGTAAGCAAAACTGAGGTTTCAATTATACTGCAAACAAGTTTTTGTTGTTATTTCTAACTTGCAAACACATAACATGTTAATTCCTTTTCCCAATTTTCTCGTCTTCTATTTTTTTTTTTTGGCAGTTAACCTGATCCGCTTTTAAAATAAATAACTTTTTTTTTTAATCTGAGCTGGTGTGCGGTACAGAAATTTCTATAAACAAGCCATCATTGATAGATATGAACTACCTGCAGTAAACTTCGCTTACAAACAGAAGCGCTTTCTCAACCACCTGACAATTATTTAACAAAAACGTAGTGTAGGAAGCTTTTTTAGAGTTGTCTTTCCTTGGTTACAGAGGAGAAGATTATGTAACAAAAAAAATATATAATGACAAAGTTCAAGAGTGCATACTACAAAGATGAAATTATGAAGTATATCTGATATAAACCCACTGTTACAATCTAAATATCACCATAAATACATGGACTAGAAAGGAAATGCAAGGTTTATATAAGTAGCATTATTATACCTTCTGCGAATTATTTCATATTAAGTGCTAAGGTTTTGAATTTTTGGTAATGCGATGTCTTTTGATTTTTTAAACAATTAACTGCAACGCAACGGCCTAAAAAAAGCCGTTCTTTTTTTATTTATCTGACTAACGTCAGTGCACAAGAACTGCCATGATCAACCAGGAAATCCACACAAGGTATTTCTGTGTATACTGACAATACGTAACACTGATACATGATTGTCTGATCGTTCACCCACGATATTAGGGGTCATTAGAGTACGCAGAAAAAAAAAAGCAAAAGCACACGTTATGCTGTGAAGTACTGAGAAAAACCATTCCTCTTTGGACGCAAGTCAGAAAAATGACAACATTTTTTGCCGCAATTTCTTGATTTTGTCTGTCGTTTACGGCAGTTAATGATGACATAATGGTGTTTCCATGCAACAAAAAAACCAAAGCATGACATCATACTGTCTTTGTACTGTATCAGCCTCTTTTCACATAGTTTAATCATGCACCCTCAACATTTGCAAAGATACCAATGTTTATTTATAATTACAATTAAGGTTCCTCTCATATTCCCTCATTCCTTGATCAGGATTCCATATTATCGCTGGTAAGCGTTAATGATAAAGCATTCGTGTGAATCTGACTGATAATTAACCCACCTATCTATCTCCATTGGCAAAAGCATGGTCTTTTTTCCCCCACATTTCTCAGTAATGAACTATGATCTTGAAATCATTAGGAGAGCATGAGTATTATCTGTAGTGACTTTGCTATAAATGCTGATCCTGAGACCATGGAGCATTTTGTTCATTAAACTCTATAGTGTTTGGATAAGATGAAATAGTAGACCAGAAATTACTGTGTGTTCTATAACTTTTACTAAGGTAAAACAGAACAGAAGGGAATAAAATAAAGCAGTTAGTGACTACCGGTATATATAACTTAAATGTATTTTTATAACGGGATGGGGGGGGGGGGGGTTAATTCATTGAGTAATAAATTAAATACATTAAATGTAACTTTCTCAGAATTTAAGAGAAAATTTATTGAACCGTCTGCTATACACATTGCTCAAAAGTGTAAAATTAACAATCTGGATCGATACCATTATTTATAATGGTTAAAATTAAAGCCATCTTTTGCTGACTATCCAAGTCTAATCCAAGTATATTATAAAACATTTTTTCAAATATCTGTGTCTTCAAAACAAAATTTAAAACAAAGTACACTTTTAAACAATGCATAAAAACCTAAACTAAACTCTCTAAAAATGTGAAAAGAATCTACCCCCCAATCATTTTTATAATCATTTTTAAGCATATTTATAATGAAAATTTTTTAAAAATCACTGAAAAATCTGTTGATCACTTGATCAAAACCATTTAAATCAACATGCTCATCCCATGACCCCACTGAAATTCTGCACAACCCCTTATTTGACTGCAACATTCCTTGAAATATGACTTTGATGTCAATATCTGGAATGCAAAAAAAATATCCTAATCTTTTCACATTTCAAACTGAATTTTGAATAAAGTTTGAATTTTCTGATATTTTCAATTAATCATCTAAATTCACAGACGCCTAGATAGATACATGTAATTACTCCATCAAATAGCAGAGATAAAAGACCAAAACCTTAATACACCACTGCTAACACGATATATACATCCACAACATTAATCTCTATTTTATTAAAAAGAAAGAAAAAAAATCATTTTCACCCAAAGTAAATCCCTAATAGTCTTTTATTCTGTGCCTTGCAAACCTGAAGAACAATTACCAAAGCTAAATGGATTAGCTGTGGTTTTGAGGAACATATGGTTTACTTTATCATGGGTCTCAGGAATGTCGGGGAGCTACCGCAGAACCATATGTACTGCAGGGATTAACATAAAACATTCTACAGGGGCCAAAATTGGGGGGGGGGGGGAGAAGAGGACAACAGAAAGATGCTACCGATGGAGGCATTATATCATCTCTATCCAATATAATGTTTAAATGTGGAACCTGCAATCAATTGTTTAAAATCAATATCTAAAGCTGTTCTTTACATACAAAAGCAAGAAGATTTTTCTCCATTTTTTGTTTCAAATTTAGATCCTCAATCTCTTTTTCTTCTGGTTTCCAGTGGCAATGTCTGCCAGGTTTGATTTATCTTGTCTTGGAGGGGAGGCCTCCAGAAGGGAGAAATCCTAACAGTGATCAGGAAGCTCCCCACAAATATCTGCATTCATCTTTATAAAGAAAAGATTTCAGATAGATAAGATGGAGAGATGTTCCCCATCCATGCACACTGATTTGGGGGGAGCATGGAGCACACAGACAGGGCACAGATGCTTCGCCCCCTATGAGGTCCCTATCTGTGGTTAGGGGGAGACACGTGGAGTAAGTGTAATAGATAATTTGTGTATACTGTTGATGTTCCATCTGCCAATGGCTGCGCATGACCAAATATGCTGACAGCTTTTCCCATGGCCCGGCCAGCCTTATAAGTTATCCATGCTAGCTGAAAGATCAAGCAGCCCTTCAGAGAAACTCAAAACTACCCCCTCCCCTTCTAAGAGCAAATATTTCCAATCAGATTAAACAATTAATCCATTAACATGAAATAAAAGAAGAAATATGTGGCTGATATGAATATTTATAAAGCAAATCTTCATAAACATGGGAGGTTACATGAGAAACCTTATCCCCTCACATTGTAAGTGCATATATATGCCAGCATGTTCATCGTTTTATAAAGCCCTGACGAAAGACAATGGAGGAAAGAGGACCCCTAAGATCGTACAAGTGCAAGGTATATTGACGTTAATACAAATACTATACCCTCCTCCCACCTCTGCCTGGTAAAAGTATCAGGGTTAAACCAATGGTGACCTATGACCTTTAGGCAGGTAATGGAGAGAAAAAGAGGCACACACATTGTGAAGGGGGGTAGAGCCTATAGGATATCTCACATTCCGCTCTGATCAACAATGAAACTAAGCACAGAGAGTGTACATCTTTAGGCATATACAAACTGTGAGAGCATTCAACACCGGGGCTGATGTTATAAATTCCCCTCTCTCACATACACCATAGGCACATGGCAGGCTTTGCCAAATATATCTCCCTGGTACCTGGATGCAGGTACGACAATCACATGGCTTACCGTGCTCTCTGTGCTCAGTCCACAGTCGTTGGCCATCAGTCGCTGCCTCCTCGGGATTAAATCACCAGCTATAAGGGGACCCGTATTATCTTCAGCTTATCATTTTGTCTCTGTACCTTCCATAATATACTTTATGTATCTATGTTTGATATATTGATGAAGGATGTTATTCAGTAATTGCTGAAAAAATGTAAGTCCATTTGTTTGGTTCTTTATTTTCTTTTTATCGTTTGCTGTGTGCATTTATTTTGATTTTCAGGTATATTTTCCTCTGGTTTTTATTTTTTTTTTGAAATTTGAAATAAATGATACAATGTTTTCCATCTATATTTGCATGAAATAAATATGTGGTAAATAATTTACAATTAGAAATGGGGAAATATAATAGAGATCTTTATAGAAATCAGAAAAGAGAGTAATATGTTCCTGTAATTTTTGCAACTCTGCATGCACTTTGACTGTTGTAAAATTGATTTATAAGCCCGAAAAAAAAAATTTCCGTATTAAATTGCTGCATCTTACAACTGGTTGAAGGGCACCATTTGAATGTTTGTTCCTGATTGCTGTGTTCTCTCCCTTTGTTTAGTAATAAAACCAAAAAAAAACCCATCCCAATTTTTTTCTTATATTTATTTATCTATTTTTTTGGGTTGTTTTTTACCTACATTTCCTTCCCCCCTGAACCAGCTACTGCAGTATACGAGCAGCTGAGATGTTAGTTGCTATTCTGTAGTTGGTTGAGATTGGGCCAAATACGTTCAGCCAGTTAAATTTGGTCCCCTTCAACCAGCTGTAGTTAGCACTGTTAACGACCGCAAGCCGTGCCCTTTGTATTTTTTGTGGGTTTTATTTTTACTTTCAGTTTTAAAATAGCTGTAATGTGAGTTTTGCTTCAGCAGCTGACTGTGCATATATCTATATAACTGGGGGAGTTTTCAAGCAAAATTCCATTTATAGTAGAAGAGGGGGTGTTTCGCTGATGTTGTGATGCTGTCTTCATTATTGCATGAACTGTAATGATGATCTTTTTTTCAAGCTAGTGCACTGATGAAATCAGCTTGTTAATTGGTGTAAATATTTAGTGAAAAGTGATGACCTTGCTAAATGTTGCGTATGACGAAGAAAACCATTAAAAGCTCATTACTTACTCAATATGATACATATATAAAGAAATTTCACCAACTTTTGTTTTTATAATAAGTATTGATAGAATTTAAATTGTGCACTTTAACTTGCATTCAATCAAACACAATTGTTTCATGACCTCCTAACCTACTAAGTCAGTTACTTATACATGTCCAAACATACTGAAATTCTCTGTACTACTGAAACAGAGAAAAGGTTAAGATTATAGTGCTTTAAAGCACATATACCATGGCACAGTATCTTTCAAAATCATGATTTTCAAAAGAGACAACAGAGTAGAAGACTGAAAATCATGGAGAAATATTTGTACTAAGATACCCAATGCACCGTAAGTTACGTGTAACAGCTGATATGTGTAGTAAAGTAGTACATGTACGGGTATTTGTAGCAGGTACCAGTTATTGTACATTGTAGGGGGATAAAGCAGTAGCTCTCTCAAAATCTGTGAGCCAATGCATGGATCTCATATACACTTCATGCCAAAGTCTCAGAATCTCTAGTAACCTAATTGATAGTTATGATATTTACCATTTGCCTTTACATTAGAGTTCACCAGAAGATACTTAATGAACATTTGATCTTTGTATATTTCAGATCTTCCCTCCAGTCCATGATCAGAAGAAGCAAAAGAACAACTACCTCATGCTGACTAACAATTTATAAAAATCATTAAAATCTCTAAAATTTATAACTTTTTAACATTTCCTTACTGAAATCATATCAATATGTAACCCCCTCCCCTCCTTGCCTTCTTGAAGTCTATAAACAATACTGTTGTGTAATTAACATTACAACATCAATTAACATCAATTAACTAATTTCTAGTGGCACATCACTGGGATTATATCATCACTGCATGAGATGCATGTATAACATATCATATCTTTCTTTTTAGCCAACTTTCCCCTTTTTATTGCCTTCTTATTTTCTTTCTCCTGTCAGACATTATTTCTGTTTCTACCTATCTTTTTCATGTAGTTAAGTCACTCTTTCCCCATGTATAAATGGCACTCTCCTTTCCTTTCTCTTTGTATCTCAATCTCTCAACTAGCAGTTGATTTTTGCTCTTCATGTCTTCAATGAACAATCTCTCTCTCTCTCTCTCTCTCTCTCTCTCTCTCTTGCCTGCAACCAATTTACATTTTTCTTCTCCATGACCCCTTAGCAATGAGACAGGGTATAATGTCTTGCACCTGGTAATGACATGCCTATGTCTTGTGTAACATGTCCTGATACCATCCTACCCTGTCAGCATCTGGGCAGAGACAGCTGGGGAATGCTGCAGTGTAACCATGGGGCTCTGGTCAGGTCAACAGAAAAATAAACAGGGTTAGATGATGAGGCCAAAAGAAAAAAAAACAAATCACTGCTTTTTGGAACTGATCAAACTAATTCATTATTTTTGAGACCCTCAAGATCATTTTAAAGAAGTCATGATAAATCTAAAGAAAGAAGTAGATTTTGTACAGTGTAAATGTGAGCTCATCAACATGCAAGTTTTCAGCATTGTCTCTAATTACATATCAGTAAAAGACATTTTGATTCTTAGAATTCCTTTTCAAGATATCATTAGAGAAAAAAAAAACCCATGAAATGTCATTCTTTTGGCCTACAAGAATACTCCCCCATCCTCTTTGTCTCCCATCCTATAAACAAAGCCAGGAATCTTCACACCAAAATTCTTTGCAAAAGACTCCATGCAACAGGGGGAAAGTGTGTTTTACTGAATTCCTGAGAGTTTTCTATGGTTACATCAATTGTAGGATGCTGCTAGAAACAGACATCTTAAATCAATCAGGAAGAGATTGGGTTGAGGGAACAATGAGAGAGAGAGAGAGAGAGAGAGAGAGAGAGATTGCCTTCCCAAGGACAGAATTTGATAAACTATTAAATAACTTAGAACAGCATGACATTGTACAAACATGTTGATGACCAAAATATACGGCATCTGGGGAAAACCAGTTCCAAGAAGATAAAATTAAATTGGAATTTACCAGACAATCATATTCTCTTGATGCTTTTAGGAGATAGTGGGTTTTTTAAGCAATGAAATGAACTGTGTTCAGAGAGCTTGTCAACACCTGTATCCTAACTCTCCATGTCATCTTGTTACATAACAGAGGAAGAGCTTCTGTATCGGCCTCCTTTGAGATAAACCAGCTAGCTCCGTGGAGCAGAGATAGAATGAATACCCTGGTACATGTACAAAGATCTACATTCCTGAGCTTTATAAACTCCTCTCTCAAAAAAATGTGCAAAAAAAAATGTACACTTTTCCATTTTTGTCTTCAGCTTGCCCCAAATCTTACTATTCCTACTATCATCATTCATATACCGGTATATACAAATTAATTTACTTCAAATGTTCCTCGTGTGATACAAAATATCCTACATCCAAAACTCTCCCAATTTAAGAGGTCAATATTAGTATGACATATAGACATCTCCCTTACATTCACAGATGTTCCTTACATACACATAGAAATTCCCATACATGGCCCTCAAAACATGTGTAAAACCCCATCTCCCTTCTTTTCATCTCTTACTCAATACACGTTGCGACAAGATGGTGCTGTTGTGGAAAAAAAAAGAAGAAGAAACCAGAGATTTTAACACCCCATTTGATCCACCTATAAGGATCATAAAAGCAACACGATCCCAACACATCTGGGGAGAATAAAAAAGGAGATGCATCCTCCTCCCACCACATGGGAACACTATGGCTGTGTTTATATGTATACAGGCTCCAACAGATAATGCCTGCCGTGTTATTAGTGTGCCAGCACAGTGACCCCCCCTGTATGAGGACACCCATGGGGGAAATTTTTATCCCTCAAGATTGACATGGAAAGATTTACGAGAGCAACTAATGTGCAACTGTCTAAGCTTAAAAAAGAAAGACAAAGCCCTAGTTTCTCTCAGGAAGATATGTACCGGTATACATTTAGAGTTGCATAGTCAGCTGACTTTAAATGTCTGTGGCTTGAAGAGACATGCACCCATACTTTTAGCATGCATCATTTTGTTAAAGGTTTTTAAAATAATTTTTCATAAATCTATGATTTATGAATGTCTAAAATTGAGTTGATTAAATTGATGCCTCTATCAGTAATGATTATCACATAATAATTTTAATAAGCCTTGTATTGAATTTACCTTTTTCCATGCAATACAAGAACACTACCTTCCTTCATTTTTTAAACTTTTTTCAGACAAGATTAGAAATACAACAAAATTAAACAACTAAAGACAGTAATTGTAAAGGGAGATAAGCCTCTGATCTTTTGAAGTTTACTTTGATGAATTTACATCACATCACAGAACACTGGAAGCAATTATAAATCCTACTCCAGGATACTTCTGAAAATCTCTCCGGATTTTTCTTATAATTACCTTAACTAACATTAAAAACATCTGATCAAAAAAAAAAAACAATAAAATTTTGTAATCCATGGGAAAAGAAAGACAACTCATGTATATCAAAACATTAACAAACATGGATGCTGTACAAATGGAATGCTCAACTTTGCTATGAAGCTCACTTTTACAGTTAATACCCAGTGTGTGAAGCAGTTCAATCTATGGTTTAACTAAGAAATGAAAAATATTCCCATCTTTGAAACAAACTCTTCTTCCCAACGCCCTAACAAGTTCATCCAGTAAAACAAATTCAGCTTAAAACTTTTAAATGGATAAAACTGGCTCTTCACTCACTATCTTAATTATATTTGAAACAGAAATATGATACAGTATACACTGCAAAGGTTTTTAGAGAAAAGTTGATAATTAAGTGACCAATATGTAAGCACCCTTTATCATGAACAAATTCATAAACCATATACGGTAACCACAAACTTTTGGCACTGTACGATCAGACAATTTCACCGTAAGGCGGATTAGGTTGGGAAGTTTTCAATGCAGAAATCCATAATGCAGTGCAAATTTTGCAAGTATTTAAATCTCAACACTTAATAGCGACACATAATTTATCGTCAATTATTAAGCAGTCATTATGAAAAAAGGCAATTACTCTACAAAACATTTGTGCAATTTTGATTACCAGTACAAAGTTTAGTGTATACTGTAGAATCATTTAAATTCCAAGGGGTCAATTTTTGTGGATTGTGGGTTTTTTTGCTTATTTGTGGGGATGTAATTTTCTGGATGCGTCGGTTTTCAGTTTCAGTACGAAAACTAACTCTTTCATATTTTGTTTTCATCGAGGATGTAAATCCATGGGGGAGGGCTACCCACGAATACCATGAAAATTGAGCCACCGCGAATTCCAATGATTCCACAGTATAGGGTCTTATAATTCTTTTTTTTAAGAATTAGCTGGACAGAGTAAACATACACCTGCAATTTCAAAACAGAGGCAATATAAAAGAACGAATACAGCAAAAACAAGTAGTTAATGCTATGATTGTGTTGTAATTTAAATACTTCAAAAGATGAACACAGACAGTATCTGCTCACTGTAATTCGGCCACAACACTCTCAATCCATGCTGACTATGTAGATTCCTTACCTGGGATTTCCCCGTAAAGCTGCGTGATGCAGTGAGTTGAAGCCATTGTTGTTGGTGATCGTCAGATCTGCGTGATGTTCCAGAAGCAGGGAAATCATGTCGTCACGTTTTTTGCTGATGGCGTCATGAAGTGGGGTATCCCCCTCGGAATCCTTAATACACGTCACAGATATATTGTTAGCATATACAAATGTAGGGCGACTAATTTGTGTTGTTGATTTCATATACTATCATACATTCTGAATCAAACTGTCTTAGGAACTCATGTCTATATTATTTTTTCTCTTTATAAAGGTTTAACAAAATATTTCTTCACACAATTATTTCAAAGTTTCATTGTGTCAATATTATTGATGCACCAGTAGAATGAAATAGTAGTAAACAATATCAAAATTAGCAATGATGTAATGTTTCCATAATATCTATTCATAGTTTTTGCAGCAAACATTGAGAACCAAAAGACATTCATTTATTTTAAAAAAAAATTATGATTTTTCCTTAATCTGTATTTTCTTTTTCTCGAAAAAATTACATGCATCATAAATACAAAGCAAATTTCAAACCTCCATTAACAACTAAGTCATCACACAACACTATCCATGCCCAAACCAGTTTCTACCTGCAGACTCGGGTGACATCCCAGATCCAGGAGAGTTTTGACCACGCCGATGTGACCTTTGTTGACCCCTATGTGCAGTGGTGTCTGTCTGCGTTTATTGCGTGCGTTAAGGTCAGCTCCCCCGCGCTGTAGCTGTTCGATGACGCTGGGTTCGTCTCCAAAAGCGGCATGATGCACCGCACGGTCTCCATCTTTGTCCTGAGAAAAATAAAAGCATGGATAACATGCAATACTACCTAGATTATATATAGAACAATGGAGATTACATAATTTTGTTTTACATGCAAGTGCATTAGGTTGATCAATGCACCTACTGGTCTTTTACAATGATTTCCACTACTATGTATTAACAAAGAAGAAAGGAAGGAAACTATCTCCAAATCATATGCAGAATTCAAATCACAGTTATACCATTATTTACCAGTAGTCAGCGTGAGAACAGTTCTTTCAATGCCTAAACTAAGCATGTCTTGCATAACTTTTGCACCAAATTCTACCAAAATGTCTTAACACAGTAATAGGGAAAGGCTTCAATGCTCTCTTAGCATTTTCAATATATCGGTCAAATGTATCCACTAGTGCAATGACATGTTTATACCTAAAATTATATCGGAAAAAGGAACGGAAAAAATAATGTACCTCAATTTCGAAGTCGACATCGTGTTTGATGAGGATCTTGATAACGTCAGTGTGTCCGTTCTGTGAGGCCGCCTGCAGGGCCGTGTGTCCAGCAAACATTCCATTGGCCTACATAATTCAAAACACCTTATTAATGAAATCTTTCTATTAACATGTACAGTCAAACTTCGTTATCTTGAACTAGATGGGACTGCTTAAAAACTTCGAGTTATCCAAGTAATTCGAGATATTGAGGGTAAAATACTTAAAAAATAAGTGGTTGGGTCTTACAAATCACTTCGACATATCTAGTGTATTCGAGACATCAGTGTTCGAGATATCGACGAAGTTCAACTCTATGTAAATGATTCATGTTTTAAAATATTTTAGCAAACACTGTATTACCTCCCCTTAATTTTTTGTTTAAAAAAATTGTGAAAAAAAAAAGAAGAGTTTATTTCTTTATGTTGTCTAACCCTCAGCTAAAGTTCAAAGTTTTGTCATTCTTATAAAAGGAGTCGTCTGTTCCTCATACCAATATATAATCTAAAATCACTAGAAATTCCACTATGGCAACAAGATTATATACATGAACCACCATTGCTAAGCTGAGCTATAAGAAAAAGTATATAAGGAACGATGTGTAAGAGTTTAGAATGGGGCACTAAACGGTAAAACCTACGAACCTTTAACATGAATCAATGAATGGTTGTCAGAGTTGTAGCACTTAGCCAAAGTCATTATTATAACTCTGTAATAAAAACTGTATCAGATTGCTACCAATCTTATACCGTAATATAAAAGCCGAATTTAGTAGTACATGTATAAACAGCCTCTGTATAAAATAAACAAACCTTTTATTTCAATACTGTATACAGGGAAATATTCGCCCCCGTTTTATTTATGCCTCTTTCGCCTTTGTTGTCAGTGGGCGAATTAAAGACTGGGCAAATTCTAATGTCTCATATTATCTCTCTAATTAAAAACAACTGTGTCTGGGCGAATTCAATACAGGGCGAAACTGTTTACACCAGGCAAAAATAACTCTGTATACAGTAATTAAAGAGTTATCAAACCTTGCTGAGGGACAGACAACATTTTAAAACAACTTGAGATTAGCAACAAGTCTGCAGTGGCCACTCTGCACTACCACTATAACGAAAAGCCGCAAAAAATAAGAAAGTTATATGAAAAGTTAGCATTGAAAGCAAAGCTCTCTGATCAATCTGATATTTTAACATACTGCTAATTGTGAGTTATCTGCCTTCTCTGCTGCGTTTTGAGTGGGTTGGTAACTCACATCATTGTCTGGTCGACTGAGCAGGTCTTCCACCTTAACGTAGTCCCCATTGGCCGCCGCCTTCACCAGTTCCTCGTTAGCATCGCCAGTGACATGGGTCTCAAATAACTTCTTCAATAATGCACTAAGTCTCTCTGGAAAAAAAAAATTATAATAATAGTTAAAGTACCATCTTTACCATTTCATCACAATGTGGCAAACTAAAGGTATAATGCAAACTCATATGAAGTCATAACCTTAAAACATGCCCTTCAAACCAATAGAGGCAAGATTTTTAAAATCTGATTAAAATAATATCTATTGATCTACTCAAGTACTGGTAATTCACTTTAGAAAGATCTGAAATAAAGAAGAAGGGACCTTTTATAGTCTGTTCCAAGATATTTAAGATATTTATGCAGCACATTTGGACGATTTTTAATTAAAAAAAAAAAAAATACACATACCGGTGAATGAAGTTCAATTAATTAAAATAGATGAAAGGGAAAATATGCAAGATAACATCATTGACACATTATCATTATTCACTCGAAAAAAATCACAGGAACGAAAACAGATTTCTAATGGAGATTTATGGGAAATGTTGACATCTTTTCTCCATTCGGAAGTCACTCGGAATACCTCGCACAATTTTTCAACGTTATCATCCGGATCTGTTGCAATGTAAAATCCCCATAGACTTCTTTATCTTTAGCAGTGTATTTAAAAAACCTGATAAGCTAGAGAAGGCGTTTTAAAGGAGAAATCTTTTCATACTTTTGAATGAACATCACTTGAACCCTGAGGTATTTATAAATATTGAGGTAATTAAGCAAAATGTGAATCGAGGATATCTTGGGAGAGAGTACATGTATATATATAATGATGACAAATGCCATGTTACTGATATGACATACCCCAGTATATTATAATAAATGATTAAATTTTTTTTTTAATAAAATGTCACCAGAACATAACACTTCATTGGTTTAAAATCAAATTCATTCAAAGCAAATCCGTCAGAGGATCAATAGATTGATGTGTTTTATTATCAGAATGCAGATTTGTAATTCATGTCATGGTACAATGTATTTAAACTAATTCAAATTGCACAGCAAACTCACAAATAAACATGTATGATATGAACAACTGAATTTCCATGCAATGATATACATCCATGACAAAATCAATTAACTTAAGTTTCCTTTCTTCTAAAATCCCACCCCTCTGTCAAGAATTTTCTTTTGGAGTTCATGAACACCTTCTAATACTAAAACAGTCAAGCGACCAGGCTTGGGACCGCAAAACTTGGCCAAGGTCACTCTTGGTTTCAGTCTTGTTTTACAACTAGATATTCCTTTTAGCAAGACTGAGATTAAAAGTGAGCTTGTGTAAGTGTTATGGCCCTGGGGCCTAATGGTTCCCTTTCTTACCTCCCGAGGAGTTCCCTATAGCGGCACCATCGGAGGAGGCGACTTTTGTGACAGCGGAGGGATTGTAGGTCCACGAGGTGCCACAGACCTCCACCTTCAGGTCACTGTCGTGATAAATCTGCTGGACACGCCCAATCTTACCGAGAGTCTGCAGTAAACAATGTATGCATTGTTAATCAACATACAGCAGAAACATTTTAAAACTATTTTCAGTTTTAAATGCCCTGACACAGTTGTTTTTGTAGAAAACTCCTTTATTATAAGTTAACTAAAATTTACTTTTATCAACTCCCCAAACTGTATATACGTATATACATGTACTAAGTATCCGTTTTTATTTCGTGTGTCCCAAAATTTGCGAAAATGGGGAAAATCTGTAACATTTTAAATTTGCCTCAGTATTTTTTTGCGATTTTTAAAAGTTTCTTAAAGAAAATGATACAGGATATAATTTGTGCGTATTCCATTATTTGCGATTTAAAAAGGATCGCAAAAAAAGCGAAAATTATATCATGGTGAAAATTACCGGATATACAGTAACAGTGTACAGTCTTCGTTATCTCAAACTAGATGGGATGTATACTTTGAGATATCTGAGCATTCGAGATATCAAGGGTAAAAAACAAAGTGGTTCGGACTTACAAATCACTTCAAAATATCCATTGTATTCACGATATCAGAGTTCCAGATATCGAAGTTCAACTGTATGTAGGACTTATGGGAGTTGAATCAGTTGATTCAAGGTTTGATATGGATCACATTTAAAATTATGACTCACTAACATATTTCATTTACAACAGTTAATTTAAAATATTAAAGAATTTCAGGTAATCCTTTTATTTCCATGAATCATTATTCATATTCCTCTAAAAACAATGCCACCCACACAATGTTAAATGTTAAATATCCTTAATGCTAAAATGAATTAATAGCCCTTCCTTAATTAACACATCAATCGTAAAAACTCTAGGTAATCAGAACCTACCAAGGAAAATATTGTTTAGAGACATCATTCATTGGTATGCGTCATAATTTATTTCAGAGACTCTAAAACTGCACATAATCACTAAAAACTTCATCTCAAACAAGCAGCCAGCAGATATTGTGGTACAGTGGACCCCGCTTAATAAAATAGTTGTTTTCTCAGGAAAAACTATTAAATTAACCGAACTATAATATTAAACGGGTATTATAATAAGCGGGGCCCACTGTATCATTGTTACCGAGTTTCAGATACATATATATTATTATAAAGGTAACTTGATCCAAAGGGTTGGATCACTTTGAGTTGACAGGCACGGATCATCAGATCAAACGACAAGTTTGATCTGATGATTCACGCCTGGTATTGACACATGATCCAGCTTTTTGGATCAAGTTACTGTTACAATAATAAATTTATTATATACCCTTGTCCATTTAAAAGTTTTTATTACAAAACAATCTTTTTAAAATCAATATTGTATGACAGGTGATCCAGCTTTTTGGATCAAGTTACTGTTACAATAATTAATTTTTTATATACTTTTGTCTATTTAAAAGTTTTTATTACGAAACAATCTTTTTAAAATCAATTGTATGACATTTACTTCTATAACAAATCTATTTTTAAACAAACTCTTTTAAAACGCACTAAAATAGAGACGTTATTTAATATCTACGACGCCATCAGTTTCAGAGAGTGGTGATATGGAATTAGAAACCCAGTGTGGAATCCGAAAAATTGGATCACACTCTTTATAATTGACAGTTTCAATTTTATCAGACTATAAAAAATGATATGAAGTATACCGGCATCATAGCTTCTGCCCATTCTCCATGGCCTCTCTGTAAGAGCTTGATCTTCTCTGGGTCGTTACAAATCTGGACTAGGTCGCCCACGGCAAACTGGGCCGAGGGGGTGACAGAGGGCGTGGCCTCGTTAGAGGTGGAGGGGACAGCACTGGGGGTGTTCACTTTTGTTAGAACTGCAGGGTTGAATGTCCACCTATAAAATCAAGGGAAAATAATAATCCATTTCAATGTTAGAAATGTGACATGTGAAAGAAGGCAAATAAGAACAAATCTTATAAGCAATGATCAAACTTAGAAATGTATGATAAAGAGAACAAAGCTGACTTAAAATGTACAGTAAGCTATGTTATTAACTTTAACAACTAAACTACACTTAGGATTCTTTTGTTGTCAGGTACAGGTACATCATTCTCTTATCTAAATTTTTGTATCATAATATAAAACCTTTTTGCAAGTGGGGAGTTAATCTACCAGCATAACTTTCATGTTTTTAAACAGAAATTTGCTTTATTTTAAAGGGAACAGCAAATATTGGTATCCTGTCAAAAGCTATAATTATACTAACCGGTTTCCACTGGGGTAAGATACAACAATATCATGATCTTCATCAATGCCAACAACAGTCCCCGTGGTACCCAGACACTAAAACAGACAATGTCACTCAACTCAAAGACTATGTTTCAAACTAATTTCTGAAAAATTAGCAGTTTTAAACAAATTAATGCATGGATTCGATTTCAAAGCATTACCGGTACATAAAATGTAATCAGGATAATTTTGTAAAAAATAATTCGAAATTGTCTAGATAGTTATGATTTAGGACCTTTCCATGGCTTTCAATTCATCTCTGACCCTGAAGAACTTTAAAAGGAATTTTTTATCAAAGTTTGAGGAATTCTTGGTTTCATCAATATCAGTGGCCATCAATTTTGTGGATTTAATGAAAATCACATTTTCAAATATACATATAGTAAATTCGTGGACAATGCCCCAATCAATACAACAAGTTGTTAGAAATTGCACTTCAATGCAAATTTAATTTCGTGGATCAATTGACTCAACAACAAAATCCACAAAAATTAGTCTTCAACAAATATTGATGAAACCACATTATCCTAACCTATGACCCTCTGGATTTGACCTCTTACCTCAAACATTCCGTCAGTCCATCCTCCATGCCCGTGTTGTAGAGACTGTACAATCTCAAGTTCAAGGTCGACATTGACCTGGTCACCAATTGCTAGTCCGCCGGGACCTGATCTTGACCCTGGGCCTTGTTCTCCTGAGGAATGGAAATAATATTAATAATAGTTTTATTTCCAATTTTGGGCCCAGAGGGCATACAAGATTATAGTTATTAGAGAGAAATGTCTAAAAGAGAGATTCTACATACAAAATATATTGTATCTTACCCCAGTGGAAATATAACTTACAAAATGTATACATATATATTAAGTTGTGTATAACCATGCCTGTTTAAAATTTGAACACAATATCACATACACAGTATCAGCAGAATGTTATCGTAATGATTAATTACTAGAAAGTAAATGGTATAAAGTACACAGTAGAAATGCCTTCAAAATTCAACAGTGGAATGTCATGTGTATTCTTTACAATAAATTGCTACAAAGTTTGTTGTAGAGAGCAAAATAGTTCACTTACCCAACAGAGGAAGATGGTCCCTATAAAAAGAGCCTCCTTTGGCATCATTCACAACCTTCAAATCGGCCTGAAAAAGGAACAAATACACCCATTGATGCATTTATAAAAGCTTGCAATAAAATGTTCTGTTGCAAGACTCAATCTCATATAATTTATCGAATCAGTTTTTAATGAATTTCTCATATCCCTTTTTATTGAATTTATCGTATTTATTGTATCCCGATTCAGTTGTTAATGAATTTCTTTTTGTTTGTTAAAATCTCTCTTATAAAATTTTGCAAATGCACAAAATTAATAACATGCTAATGATCTAAATAAGTATGTGAATCCAATAATTTTAAAAATACAAAGAGAAACCCATATTACCATTCCCTCAAACCCCACTCTGTAGAGATTCTTGGCAGCATTGTCCCACAACACATAGGCTGCACTCCTTGGACTAGCCGCGCTCCAGTCCTGAATCTCTGTGACCTTGCCCCGACGCCCGTTGCCCCCATCCTGATCCTCCCACTGCCAGTCCACCCCCCTCACGACCCGTGCCCCTGGAAATATTCCCCGGGCTGTGATCTTCTTGCTTTTTCTTCTGGGTTCAACTGAGCACCTACAGAAAAAAAAAAACTAAATTAATTCTTGCACAGGTAAAGATTCTCAAAGGATTTCAGCCGAGAATTTAGAAATATACAAATCTGAATGATTCTTGCTATAAGAAAAGATTCTCATAAGAATTTCAATCTAATTAAAATTAGACTTGTAATTCCGCTCCTCTACAATACGCTATACAGCATATCTAAAGGAGCGGAATTACAAGTCTAATTTTAATTAGATTGATAAGGATTTTTACATCTTTCTATATATATTGTCTTTAGTCTTTTGTTTCAGTCATAAATATGTGTCAAAGTTGTACATTTAAACCTACTTGTCACTTCCAGGTGTTGTGATTCTGTAAAACCGGTGCCGTAAATTATGTTTATCGCCATGGTAACAGACACTACACAGGTCATAATTGGAGCATTCAGCACACTTCCATCTAATACCAAATATAGGTTGCTGCCTGCAAGTGTCACACATCGTGCCATCATGTTTGATTCCTGTTAACAACAAAAAAAGTCATCATCATATCTATCCATTGTCTTTTTTATTTCAATATGATTATGGGTGGAGGAAAGGCAGCGGCATATATAATTATATATATGCCTACATCTCCTTAGTTTTAATCGTGAATTTAATACAAAAATTTTCAATCAATTTAACCTCCAAGAAAGAAAAGTTTTACATTCAAGTTATTATAGAATACTTGACAACAAAAGATTGTTTCACATTATTTTAGCTAATACGCCTGTGAGATTTTGACCTGTGAACCATTGAATAATTGTACAATTTTAGAGATTAGTGAGATACCAGTCAGTTATCTAAGACAATTTGCTTAAATCACTTCATCTTATCTGTTGACCAAAACAATGTAAAGAGGTCTAATAGGTTTTACGATTTATGATCAACCTATAAATGAAGCCAATTAAATGCTGCAAAAGAAAGCAAAATGCAATATTTCATTGTAGCAAATATTACATGAAATTGGCCGAGCTGCAAGATTGAAGTGGTCGAAAGGAGGGAACTTCCTGATTTGAATCCCCCAAAAAAACCTAAGTTTGGAACAAATTAAACTTGCAAGGGGCTGCCCCTTTATTATGTGAAAAACATCCTCTTGTCAAGCTGAATCTCACCAAGATTATGAAAAGTTTTGAAAACTGAGCGAATTACTAATTTCTCTGCAAGCGATTAAATAGCAATATAAGTGACAAGAGAGATAGTTACAGCTTGCTATGTTCGAGAAGCAAAACTGAAGTGGGTGAGACAAACAAACATTACATTTTAACCTTGACAAGTGACTGAAATAGTAGCAGATCGAATATCAAGTCATGAACTAGAACAACTGTCCCGAGATTCGGTGAAGGAGCCAGTCCAAATATTAAGCTGTGCCGAATCTCTACAAAGATTTAGCTTGGTACTACAATCTCAAATTATGGTTCCTCCGAAATTAAAGAGTACATGACTACCACTGGCCATCAACATGTTCTGAATAAGATAGTCAAGGAACTGAATAAAATTATTCAATTCAAAGCACCTGTAGGAGCACTATCGACGATCCTAAGGTCGAATGCCCCTGCACATCTGTAATTGGCTGCTGTCCCATTGTCCCACACAACGACAACTTCCTCGGGAGACTCGAAATTTCTCACAGTACCGACATGACCCTCTCCACCATCCTGTTTTCCCCATTTCCAATCTGGTCCTCTTACAACACGCGCCCCGACGCCCTCGACCATGTTCACACGAGCTACACGATTAGTCGTGCTAATGTTAGGGTCTATATTTTCGGCATTCATTGTCACTGGTGGATTATATCACCTCATTGGAAAAAAATAAGTCAATTCTTCAACGATGTAAACATTTTCTTCTGTGTCTGTCAAATGGCTGAAGTATGAAGTCTCGCGAGATATCTCGAGGCCGTTCGGAACATTTATACCGAACACCTCTGGCTTCATCCAGTTTATTCATTACTTGATATGGCGACAGCGAGCATGAAACAACAAAAGAGGAGATCAAGACGAAGAATAGCCGCTGTTAATTTTCTGTCAAACATTTCATTAGATGGAACCTACAGGGATACTAAGTACCCATTATTTAACCCAAAACACCAACGTCTAAAAGATGATATCACGGAAGAAGTTGAAAATCACGTAAATAAATCGAGTGCAGAAGAAATTTGTGAGGATGAAAGTGAATCAAGTTTAGAAGGAACTCGAAAAGTATCCGCTTTATCAGCGGTTGAAAATAATATATCTGACAACAAATCCGTCCAAAGAAATGAAAATGTGAATAACTTACAGAGAAATATCTCCAAAGGAAAAAGGGGAAGGTAAGTGATAAAAAAGGGGGTCAAATTTGACGTAAGATGGAGGTCAATTTGTGTTCTGTATCAATGTCAGCTACATGTGTTTGACCAGTGGTCATTGATTTTTGTCCGAAAAATAGACCAAGCACAAGAAACCATGCATGATTTACATACTAATACATATTTTGTATTTGTATGTTAATTGCAAATGAACTTAGGCTCTATGTTATAGACTTTTTATTAAAAAATATTATCATTTATCATTTGAATCCTCTTATTCTCAAATTATGTCATGTGTTAGAATTGGCAATAGTCTGGTTGAAAGAAAACAGCATTTATTGCTTATCTGAGTGGAAGTTAATGAATTGATAGAAATATACGGACATATGTATATATCTATATATACTCATGTATATTATATGCAAGACAGTGGGATTCATTTAGATATTGTGGTTATCATATTATGATCCTGAATCCTTACATAACATTGGGTACATGTAATGTTATACTTGGATTTACATGATATATACTTGAATTGCGAGTTTTCTTTGACCTCATTGACCCTACAATGAAGTCTAAAAGAGGAAACACCTAAGGCAATTGTAGTGCATTATACTACAACTATATGCCAGGAAATAAATAATATTCATTTGTCAGATATGACAGGGAAATGGTGGAAAGTGTTTTCAGAGACTAGTGTGACATGATACACGTTTCTTACTCTAGGTCACTTATAATAGAGTGTGTGAATTCTCTTTAAAGTTTATTTTTTATCCAAATAGGATTAAAAGAGTGGTATATTGAAAGACTAGTAATTCAATACCATGAATAGCATTAGGTTTGAATGTAGTGCAATTTCACTTTAGGAAAACTGACTTTTAATATTAAGAATTCATTGAAAAAATATATATTACAGACAACACACAGAATTCATTAGAATTGGAATACACTGCAGCAGGTGTGCTACCTATTGAGTATTGATAGTGAAGAAATATATACAATGACCCCCCTAGGCTGTACAAGACTTTAGCCAGTGTATAGGAGTCTAGACTGTTATGTCAGTGTGCATAACACCTTAATGTCTTATCACACCCTTAAAATCCTGTAAACATTTTAACAACTCTCACAAACAGTTTAACAAAGTCAAAGGTTATGTGTATGTACGAAGTTTTATTTATGTGGGAAAACAAAAAAAAAGTAAGGAATGTATTTTTAAATTTTTAATTTTTTGTTGTTGTTTGAATGGCTTTGGTTAATTCTCATGCAGTTACATAATTTGCAGTTTCATGCAAGCACATTTGGCATACATTTCCAATCTACAGGCATATTTTAGGTTTTGGGTTTTTTTTTATTCAAATTATATCTGTTAAAAGATCATATTATTAACAAAGCTTAATAACTTCAAAGAGATACTGGTATTGAAATTAAACAAGGACCACTACACTATATTTTGATAATAAAGATTATTATGCTAAATGTTCCATTTCTTGACTTATTAAAGACACAGATGTACAATTATGTAAACTTGTATGGGTTCTTTAAACCTGAACACATTGGTGTGTTATGTCCTTTATTTATAAAGCTTATTGGGATCGAGCTGTTTACAACTGACGCACAATATATTAATTGATTTTATTGATCTATATTCCATCATAGTTAAAGAATATTCCAAACTATATGTAACTTTGATCACACTTTTGGGGGTTTTTTTTGCATTTGGAAATGCAATTCATTTAGAAAAAAAAAATTAATTAATTAATATGATTAACATATTATCTGAGTCATATTTAAATATCTTACTTATTAATAAGTTATTCTGTTTGTCAGAACTTTACCAATTAACCTTCTTCCTACGTCAATTTACCAGTCGTAAATTCATTTCAATTGAGACATTTTTTTTTCTTTCCCACACCTGCACCTATACTTGCGTCATAATGTACAAACTTAAAGGTGTTACAAATATGTAGAACCATCTCACTCTATCTGTGTACAAATTTGACACTACTAAAGTTATGGTTTTATTTCGTTGTCACGGCTTTAAAACAAATTCTTTGTGACTCATGCAGGTTTTCAATATCAAGTCCCTGGAAATATGAAAGCTAGTGGGTCTTATTCATTCAATCAGTTTGCGGATTATCAACTTTGAGAAAATAAAAAATGTCTTATAATTCTAAAAGATCTGAATATCAATTTTTAAAGAATAGGTGAACAAATTGTTCCTACTGTTTTGCTGCTTCTGCCACAGTCATATTTTAAAGTGTTATATTTTATTTTTAGTGCTTCATTGATATGAGGCTTGTGTGGGAGTGCCAGAGCATTTTTTAGTCTTATAGTGTTAGTAAAACCTACAGATACAATGATTAATGATTGTTAAGAAGTTTACCTGGTAGTTTTACTTACTTATTTGATCATAGTTTGATTTGAAATAGGGTAATTGTTCTGTGGTACTTCAAAGCTGTAATGCGGGAAGAGAGTGATGCATTCCCCCCTCCCCCTCCCCCATTTAAATTTTTTTTAATTATAATTCAAAACTTGAATTATTGATCAATTGAATGTCCTATTGGTACTTGAAGGTAAATATATATATCCAGCCTTGTTGTTGACTCTTGTTGAACAAATCCAACCTTGACCGTCTGCCAGCTTAATACACAATGTTGATATACCGCGATGACTTTAGATTTTGAACGATAACACGATCAAAAACATCGCAACAAAAGCAATTCTTCAAAAGGTTAAACAATCAATATGAACCATTGTGTTCATATCTGCTTTATTCTTAATCAATACTGAATAATTTGTTAGTGATATTCAAAGTTTTACTTGCAAAAGTACTTTTAAAGAAACTGCAAAGTAGGTCACATGTATAAACGTGTTTACATGCACGTTTTTGAAAAGATTATAAAAATTTGACCCAAGCTGATAAAAAAGACATTGACCCATTTGCATTAAGAGGATCAGTGGGTTTATTTTGATGTTAAAAATTAAAATGTTATCATAAAATCATACAACATCAATATGATGTATATTGTGTAAAATCTTAATTCAATAAACATTGTATTAAACAGTGTTTATTTTTTTATCAGTGCTTATACATGGTACTCTCAGAGACACCTATCTTTGGTAAAAGATTTATCTTAATGACTGCTTCCATTCTGTTAATTTTTGAAAATATTTCTTTAGGATAGATCTTAAAAGATTTTTAAAATTAATCAAATGATTTGTCAAAAATATATGTTTCATTGCCAATCCCAGTACCGGTACTAGTAAAACTAGTAATTATACTTATAGTATGTGATGCAGTATTTTTGGAGCATTTGTTAATTGCATGGAGGGGAAGTAAGAAACTAAGAACTCAATTAAAATGTTTAATGATGCTTTTTTTATTATGTCTTAGAACATAACCCACTTTTTCGTCCAATCAGCAGTCGCTAAATATTCTATTAAGTGATCTTTTTCATCGTTAGGAATTTCTCTAAGTTCACAACGATGTCACATTTTGATTGACAGCTGAGAGAGCCATAAACAAAAGAGAGATAATGTCTGAATGGCGCAGAACTTTTGATCAGCCAATGAAAAAGTGGGTTATGTTCTAAGTAAGTTAGATCATATTAAGTAAAATTTACGGGATTAAGAAGGGCTCGGTGGCTTCGCTCCCTTGGCCCCCTTTTACTTTTACTTAAGAAACATAATACTAAGTAATAGTAAGATCATTATTCTGCCTGGTTCAGGCAGATAGAAATATTAGAGATTGATATGACTGGCATGCAAGAACTCTGGATGAAAAGTGTTATGATTTACAATGATTTTATTAATATGATTGAGGTGATGATGATGATGATGATGATGACAATGATGATGATGATGATGACAATGATGATGATGATGATGACAATGATGATGATGACAATGATAATGATGATGATGATGATGATGATGATGATGATGATTTTTAGCTTTAAAACTGAATGTTTGTCATGTAAATTGAATGATATAACATTGTTTTTATTAATTATTTTCCACAGTATTGCAGTCAGCATTATTGAGGAAAGAGAGAGATGGAGAAGAGAATCCGGATTTGGATATGCTACCAAAGACATTCCTGACAAACCAGGTAATGTAAAGCTGCATAGAGTAACCATGGCAACTCAAACCAATATATTAACTAGAAGTGGGTCATACATTTTAAATTAATAAACAAATCAACTGTGGTTTCTCAGTTGGGGATATCATGTTACATTATTGAGTATGAACAACAATTCCAATCTTGCAGAAGAGAAATGTCCACGACAGGAAGGAAGCGTCATTTTCCGAGGGAAGGACCTTCGACAGATGAGCACGGAAACACGGAAGCTGCTTGCAAATGAGAGGTATCTTTTTTTTTTTTTTTTAGCTGCCTTTGGAGTTGTACAAAGTCATCTTGTTACTGTCCAACTTGGGTTCACCTACAGAAATTTATTTCCTCGAGGGCATTAATTTTTTATTTTTTTCTCACTCTCTCTCCTTTTCTTCCATGATTTGCATGAAAAATGACTTGAATGTTGTTATGCAGACATGTTAGCATTGTTTTGATTGACAGTGTTGTCATATATATCCTGAATTACAATGACATTGACATTTTCATTTTTCATAAACATTTGCTTTGAAAAATTTACATTGTCCAATTTGTGATTGGATGAATTTTATTTTTGGTAAAATAATGACAGGAGCTGAACTAAATTCTTTTTAACTTAAAGCTTTTTTTTTTTCTTGGATAATTTTTTTTTAAAAATGACAGTAAATGTAAATTCTAATTAATTTTAAAACTTAGTGGTTTAATTTTTTATCATACACTGCTTATATAGCGTTATTGCAATCGGAAATAACTCATCTTTTATTAGTATAATATCTTACTATTAAACATGCAGTTCTATTAACAAGTATCATACAGTTACTTTAGAAATATCCTTTTATATTAATGTAGCTGCTATTTTACAAATATACATTTCCATTTCTTTTCATCATTCATGTTGATCAGCATTGCTTAATGCTATATACAGGAATGAACTTTGATGACTTTGTTTTGTGGTTACGAGTGTGTTATTAACCATTACATCACACAGAATGACTAGGACATTTATTGTGAAGCATTGGATGATGCACATTGACTTGTCAGTTACCACTTTGAATTTAATGGCTCTCCCTGTTTAATTATGTTCACCACAAGTTCAAGTTTTGGTGAACAAAGGTCAAAAGCCAGCGTAGTCAATGGCATTTAGCAGTTTCAGTTTAATATTGGCTCTTATTTTAAGAAAAGAGGTCAAAGGTTGAAAAGCCAGGATGTGCCGATAACTTGCTCATCACTCACTTCTCTTTATATATATTTCAGTCTTTTCAATATATTTGATACAAATCTTATGCATTAGTATGCTTTAACTTGATGATATGTATGAAACCATACATCTTGTTAGCATGTACAATCATTTATAAATGCACACGAACACACTTGTACTATAAGAGCACTTACAACATTCATTGATTCAATGTTCAACAATAAATAATGCTGAAATACCCAAACACAATGCCATTTTTTTTTAACTTCAACATAGACATTTTATTTTCATGTTAAGAGGTTGATTGTACAATCTATGAGAAATGTGGCTTGAAAAGAGTGAACAAAATCCGATTTAACTTTAAAAACTTGATACCAAGGAAAATCTTTACGATATCAGTGTGTTTTTTTATTTATGCATGAGGAAGAATTAACTTTTTTCTCTCTGATATAACGGTTTGCTAGAATTACATTACACCTAGACAGCATTTCTGTTCTTCTCTCATCTCTGAACGCATGCTTTTTTTACAAGGTTGATGATTGTCTCAAAAAAGAAAAACCCCTTCGTTGTCTCCTCCACCCTGATGTACAGTCGTAAATCACAGATGCGCAGGTAGGTCAACTCTCAAGGTCAAGGACAAAGGTCAAGGCCATTCGATAGTTTTATGCCCAGTTACCTTTAATAAGGGTTGTGTGATCATGTTTTTGCTCATCACCATCTTTTCCTCATTTTTTGCGTAATCATTTTAGGGCATAGATTATTCATAACTAGCTTTTATCTTTACTGTACATGTTTGACGTTATTGATAATCAGATTTAGAGATTTTGTTAGTTGATAGAAAACTCTGGTTTTTGTACTGGTATCTGTTATACCTAATTTATAGTGTCTGTAGATGTTAAAAAAAACAGAAAAAAAAACCCATTATTGTTTATACTTGTAGTGAATAGATCTAATCATCTAATCCACTTGTACAAACAGAAAGTTAATCATAGTACATGTTCATGATTTTACATTTTCTATATTCATAGCTTTTAAAAAAGGAATATACTAAGCTTGCTTTTAAGCTGCTAAACATTTATATTCAAACTCTTGAAAAATATTTGATCAAAAGTTTTATCATTACAGATTTTTTTTATATTTTACACTGTTGTTTGCTTACTGTGTTGTTGGTGTACATTTGTAGAGACGAGGAAATCTTTGCTAGGGCCAGGACTGTGTCAGGTTCAAGGTCACTGTCCACAGAGGGGCTGCTCTATCTGGGTCTCCACGCCATAGGAAAGGTGGAGGAGGGGCAGGTAACTACTGACCAGCTTATATCTCAAACATTTAAGGGGGGGGGGGCATATCATATGTTAGAAGGAGTAGATGTACAGTTTATTTTGTTTCACAATTTAATGATCATACATTACCGTACTCATATAGATACTGTAGTTTACTTAATGTAATGAAACTTCAAGTATAAAGTATATTTATATCTGTAGCATTATTGAAAGGGCTGCTCCTTTTGCATTATTACTTTTTTTTAAAAAATGTTCAACTGGATTTGAACCCATAATTCATTTACTAAATGGATACATATCTACCGGTATATTACAATGAAATAGTGTAATGATGTAGTATACTGGCCAGTACTTTTTAAAAACAGTTAAGTATAGCACATATTTCATGTTTTGTCATTCTAGGACATCTCCTATGCAGATTTCCTGGTTCCCTCAAAATCCCATCTCAGGAGGGTCTCGTCAGAGAGGGGGCCATTGAATGCTATGGAGGCAGCAGCCAACCATCAAAATCTTACTGCAGGTAAAAATACCCCCCCCCCCCCCCAAAAATAATCACCAAACCAATTTATTGTATCAGCCATAAAATTTCAAAACTCCCCAGCTTCTCCCTAGTTAGATTTAAAAGCTCTTATTGTTTATTGGAGGGATTTAATTTCATATTTATACTTTGCATATTTTTTTGTTTTTTATTTCATGTACCTTTAGTTAATTAATAGGCTTATTACGCTTAAAAGCTAAATTTAGTTAATTACTGAATAATGCATAAATCTTTTTTATGATGGATGAAGTTATGCTATTTCCTGTATTTTGTATGCATAACAATTAATATACATGTACTACATAATGCTTTGAAGGAGGAACTTTTTAACACATTTTGTTGATCGATTTTCCCTGATAAAGACTTGATAATTTCCTTCTATTGAGGTGCATTACGTTGTAGGTCAGTTTGTAAATAAGCGGTATAAAACAGGTACATGAGTTAGTACCACACAGGTATTTATACCACACATGCAACAGGTACCGATATTTATGTAAACTCAACCTTGGAGTTCGATCATTTCAAGGACAAATATTGATAAACACTTCTAATAACTTGTAAAAGTAATATAGTCTAGGGTTCAAAAGCTAATATGGGTAAAAAAAAAATTTATGTGTGGTATTAAAAGTAGATATGCTAGTGACATTGATTTTCATCATCCAGTTACTGTAAATGTGTGCCGTAATCTTCAAGGTGTATAAAAGATGGGAGATTGTGATTTCTTGGTGATATTATTATGAAAATGGCATTGCTTTAAGGCTGTCGTTTTTTTATGACTTTATAGGGGGTCTTATGTTAAGTTATATTGAAAGGTCAGTGAATAAATAAGAGAGTCACAAACACACACACAACAAAAATAAGTGCTGATATTTTAGATACCAGTAATTTACTACTGGTTCTCAGAATTCAATTTTTTTATTATTTGTATGCATTTAACGTATATCTGGGGGGTTTTCGCGTGTCACAAAATTTGCGAAAATGGGGGAAATCTGTAACATTTTTAATTTGCGTCAGTCATTTTTTGCGATTTAAAAAGTTTCTTATAGAAAATATTACAGGATATTATTTCTGCCTATTCAATTACTTGCAATATAAAAGAGATCACGAAAAAGTGAAAATTATTTCATCGCGAAAATTACCGGATATACAGTATCTTTCCTTCCTGTACTGTCTTTGATTCCATAAAAATTAAGCAAAGCATTTGAAATATGATACAAGACATCTTTAGGATTAAGAATTAGAATGTGAATTTTGATGCAATTTAAGTCACTGTACATGTTGTATAGAATGCTTTGCACAATGTTTATCACCCAAGTGATAATACACATGTATTAGATCATATATAGATGACCTCAGTGGGTATCTAGGACAAGAGGGGATAAGTGTTACTTGATAGAGATAGCATTATCACTTTGTTAGCCTTGGAACCGTCCAATTTATTGTAATACAATGTTGCTGCAGATCGAAAAATCAAAACGAGGTGACTTGATCGAGTTATGTAATGTCGTTGCATTGTGTAATTTAGAGTTTAATAAATGCAAAATTAAAATGCTGAAGTGAAATCCGACAGGTCGAGAGCTGACCAGGAGTAGGTCACATGACCCCAATCTGCTCCTACATCGGCCGTCAAACGCTCCGTCACTGGAGAAAGGTATCATGTCTGGAACAGTGGTGTCATCAGGCCTTCTTGTTTAGGGACGGTTGATAAATGATAAATCTCTAATTGATAACAGATAATTTGGGGTCTAGATTTTAGAGTAAATATTTTTATTATGATGATGAAAGTTCATTTTTTTTCTTTTTTTTTTATGAAATTAAGAAAATTAAATTTTACAAATTGAAGGATAGTAAATTGTGTCTTTTTCTACTTTATAGACCCAAAGTACTTTTAATTGCATGGAAGTATGGGAAATTCAAATAACAACTATTATTTTCTTTACAATTTTTGGATAAACTTGACTACAGGTACTTAAGCATAACAAAAATATGATGAAGTAAACATTAAGTTTAGCTACAAAGTGTATTTGAATCAAAAAATTTTCCGTTTAATGACAATTAAAGCACGGCAGCTCAATTCCTTTAACAAGAGTTTGAAAAAGTCTGTCAAAAAATGAATTTTAATTCAAACTTAAAAAAATTAAATTAAATTGTTACTAGACAAGAAGGCCTGAAGGGTTTAGTGTGCTTACATTTGCTTTGCTAGACCTTCCTTCCTATCACCATAGTTACCAGAATATAGTGTGTGGTAGCCATTTGTAATGCATGATTTCCTTCATCTTCAACGAATCTTTAACACTGAAAAATCTGTAACCAGATTTGTAAAGTGTGTACCAATATTCATTTTTTGAAAAACTTACAGTAAACGTTTAGATATTGAGGTTCAGCATATATATATCAACATAAATTTTAATGATTTTAGGGTATTTTGAAAAATGTTCAGTTCATATCAGATTGTAAAGGAATAGTTTATGAATTTTATAAATAGACTTTTTTAAATGTGAGGAATTAAAGTAATACAAAAGAAAACTGCTAACTAAGAGAAAGTGGTAGGGGTAGGATAAATTATTTATGTTTGTTGATTTTATATTGAACCTTAAGTAATCTAATATTGTTGTTTGTAATTTAATTACCGGTAGTCATTGTTACTAAATTTTGAATTTTTACTTTTGGAGAAAGTTTTTTTTTATCAATTTTATTCTCTTCATTCATCTCAATCTTTCAGTCATATTTTTTTATATTGTTGACTTTAGAAAAAAAAAATTTTTGTTGATCATTTATACTGAGTTAATTTTGTTGTCCAATCTAGTTGGTATAGATGTAAACTGTTTACTAACATGACAACACATATATGGTTGTAAAGTAATATGTGTACGGTATGTACTAATAATGGAGTAGCACAAGTACTAGTTTTAGATTATCTACATTAGTCTGTATATAATAACTATGAAATTATGTTAATCATATTGTAAAGCAAATGACCATTAATTATTATGAAAAAAATTAATGACAACAAACTTTTAAGTTTCAATTATTGAACGATTTAATCTTACTTTTCTTATATGTCATATTATCTTTGTGGTGCAATGAAGACTGTGAAATAAAGTGTATGAACAAGTGCTATTGTATGAACAAATTTCGGACTGAACACATGGCATATTAGATTAGAATGAACATTTACGCAAGCTTTAATATGAACACATGCCATTGTATGAACATTTACTTTGGTATATCCATCAGCTTCAGTATGAACAAATGTCATGAACATATATGATATTAGCTATTCTCTATGAACATATTATAGCTATTCTCTATGAACATATTAGCTATTCTCTTTGAACATATTAGCTATACTCATGAACACATTCTGCAATTATATGAACATACATGCTTTATTACAAACAAAAATATGGAACACAATGTTTGGATAAATGTATAAATGTTAAGAAATGTAAGATATTAAAGAACATATGTTTCAATAACAATTACCTTAGAGGGAACACACAATGACTTTATACAGTTGAAGATGCTAGATAGCATTGTGAAAATTTAGGGGCGAGACTGTTTGTGACATGTTCATTGAATCAAAGAAGTGACAGCTCGGTTCAAGTCAAATAAAAAAGCAAATTATCATATGGCTATTAGCTTTTAATTTAATGAAAAGGCATCAGTTCTGCAGTATTTTAAATTCAAAGAATCGATAATTCAGTGCATCACTCTTTCATTTTGGATGGCCCCATGTCCTTGCATTGTTGATTCATGACCAGTGTCTGTATTTAAATTTAAATACAGACCACCCTACCAAGAAAAGAATTATACAGTCCACCAGTAAAATTTGTGTCTTACTTTTTTAATCAAATATTTTTTTTTCTGCTGGGAATTTCTTTAATCAGAAGGAGGGCAAAGACTTTGACCAGTTTGTAAATAATTTGTGTGAGGGAGTCAATTTTAAAAATGAACATTGAATAAAAAAAATTGGTGAATGAACACTTTGCTATATATGCAACAGGACAAATTGTACCAGCATATGAATAATGAAATAACAATGCTATCTTTTAGTCTCTAGCATACTTATTACCTTTCTAGTCACTTTTACACTCACTTAAGCATTGTACCTATAGTCCCATCATACACAATGAATCATACACAGCACATGTATTATTACTTTTATGATATCCGCACAAAAGTCCATGTTTTTTTGCAGTGAACATTTGGCTTTGAACTTGTTAAATGCTTTATACAGAGTACTCTGAAATGATATTTCTTGTCTGTGATGTGTTTTGTGTCTTTCATTTGTGTGTTTTATTTTGTGTTCACAGTTCCAGAGGAGGTCCCCTCTGATTGGTACGACCCCAATGCACTGGACGACCGAGAGCTGCATTGTGGGAGCTACAAGACTCTGCTGACATTTTCCTCCTATGTGGTGAGTGAGCAACAGTCTCGGGAATCTATAGATCATCTAGAATTTATTGAACTTAATTATCCAAAACAGTGTTTGTTTCGAAATGTTCAATCAATGAATGGAGACATCATCTTCAGAAACCCATGGCCAGTATTGCATATGGTACAACCCACCGCAAGTCTCGCATATGCTTATTGAGTAAGTGTATGCAAGACTGTCCATGGGTTTCCGACAACGTGCAGACATCAGCCTCACAAAATTCATAATTTCAAGTCTTTCTAAATGTTACCATAACTGCTTTTGAGAATTCCAAGGTTTTACTTGATACATGTACCAGTAGGTCTTTATATCATGTCAAAAATTTTCACTAAAAATTCTGATGTCTTGCTTTTTTTTTTCAGACTTCAGTGATAGACTATGTGAAACCTTCAACTCTGAAGAAAGAGATCAATGAAAAGTTCAGAGAGAAATACCCAGCCATTCAACTGACCTTGACCAAGCTCAGAAGGTCAGAGAAAAGAACATAAAAAAACAAAGAAAAAGATGTTCACTTACATGTATTTATAGAATATGTTAAACTTATTGTGTTGTTTTGTTTTTTTCAGCATTAAGAGGGAGTTAAAAGTGATAACACATACCAAGGTAAAATTTTTGAAGAGTTTTACATGATTTATTGGGGGGGGGGGGGTTTCCCACAAATTGACATGAAACCAATTCAAATTTCTTTAGAGGTTCAGGTGATTTTGTAAGAAAATTGTTGTGTATTTTTAAAAAAGAGAAACAATACTTTTGCGACGCTGTTAATTGATTTTTTGTGTTACTTCTTTCAGTGTGGTTTAGACCTATGGATCGTTGCCCAAGCATATGTTTATTTTGAGAAACTGATATTGAAGGTTTGTTACAATTATCATAGTTTGACATTTCAAAATAGCCTTTAAGATGCATCATAGTATTTTTCTGTTTTTATTTGTAAAACAGAGTCAAATATCTTGACATGTATGTTTATCAACTTCCAAACAAACTTTTGTTTTTGTATATTATAGTTTATGATAAATACCTTGGCTTTTCTTAGTTATTGAAAATGACTGCTTAATGTTATTGCATCTTCGTTTTATATCTCTATCTCTGCATTATCTGTGTTTGATTACTTGTAGCTGATGATTAATAAGCAGAATAGGAAGCTGTGTGCAGGAGCTAGTCTCTTATTGGCTGCCAAACTGAGTGACATCAAAGGGGCGGAGCTTACAAAGCTCATCGTGGTTAGTCACTATTGTGTCGTTACATTATGTCCTTCAAAATGGAAAAGTGCATTAATGTACAGTTTTCAGTGGAATGAAATAAACTTTATAAATAAATTACCAATATAAACTAATGATTCATATTTTTTCCTAATTAGTGATTACCTCAAACTTATTTTGATGAGCCCATTCAATATTTACTGCAATCTTAAAACTGAGTGATGTTAACATACATGTAGCTAGATTATCTTATTTAGAGTTAAGCTTCAATGTGTTTTTGTTTTAATCATTAAAAGCAAACTTAAAGTATTGAAAAACATAAGGGGGCTTTTCATAAGCATCTGAAATTAAGCATGTTAACATTAATTCTTACTTCACTGATTTGTGCTTGTAGCAAATAGAGGAGGACTTCCGTCTGCCCAGAAAGGAGCTGCTGGTGTTTGAGTTTGCGTGTCTGGTGGCCCTCGAGTTCTCCCTCCACGTGTCCGACACCGAGGTGTTTCCCCACTACCAGAGACTGCTATACCAGTCCTGACCCAGTTCTGACCCACCTTTACGGACACTGGGTCAACACACAAAATCGACGGGACAGGACAATGTTCAGTCACCCATAAAGTCAACGGGACACAACAATTCAACGAGACTCGACAATGTTAAATCGTCTCGCATGTCGAGACTTAACTTCTTTACTCGTCTTAAAAAGAAATAGTCATTTTTTTTTGTGTAGGAAATTACTTATTAATTATTATCGAATCAGCTTGCCTCACTTATTAGGATTCTGACTCAAATAAAACTACCTGATGAGTCTTAAAGTTAGTTCCAAGTCATAAAAAAATCAGCTTTCCAAAAAATTTTGAATTAATCACCAAATCTTTTCCTTAACACAGCTGATTCCATTATATTAGTTAAAGCAATAATTTAAAGCCCAAATTTTTCACAGTTTTCTCATTGTCTCCTCTTCAATCATAATTATAAATTTTGCCTTCTATGCATGTTGATATTACAGACGTCTTTGGGTATAACCAGTGATATCATAAACAAGGTAAATGGCTGCTAAATCACATTTGTAATCCCTGTTGTTTTCATCATTCCAGACTTGATTTAGGATTTGTGGTATATGTATGTACAGCAAAATATGTCTTATCTGACATCCTATGAACTAATAATCTGAAAAGAAAAAAATGTCAAGTATACAGATCTTGAAAAGTAAGGAGAAATAAAGATGTGTTTCATTATAAACAAGGTTTCAGAATATGTAGGTTTCAGATAAGACAGGTTTAACTGTTGGAACCAGATTTTTTATCTTTTTCATTACCCCCCTTCATGTTTGTTGCATACTTTGTTAAATTCCAGATGTGAATAGTCATTGTTCATTGTAGTTAACAAAGCTTGTACATGTATTAATATGAACAATACTTTTTTTTTCATTTATGACCAGCCGTTTTGTGGTACATGTTCTTGTTCAACTTGTTAGCTTTTTGTTGAAGGAAATGTAGGTAAACAGGACTTGATTTTATTTTGATGCATTGGAAACAAACGAACTTTCATTGTCCAAGAGTTTATATCAGAATTGGAAGATGTTTATGGTAACTGTGTATCGGTATATGTTCTTAAATGGAGAGTTTTTGACAAATTTACAACTTGGTTTATGCTTGCATATGTTACATTCCAAGGTTGTAAAACGAAACACCAAAGTTCGGTTGGATGTTGTCAGTAGTTTTGATCTCATTAGTTTTAATAGTCAGTAATATGTTCATACATTTCATTCCATCAAACCTGGCTGTAATACAGTGTAACTAGTCTTCATACCCTAATATTGAGCATGCAAAATTTACGGTGGACTCGAGCACACACATATAAACACACATACTCACACACACACTGAACTTCTGTTAGCTTACAAGATCAGCCAGAACTGGTCTTTTCTTGGCTTTTGTGCAATAACATTAAGGAAATTAATATCAGAAATTGATCTCCCTGTAAAATTCTGCATTTCATGACTGAAATATTACTCAAAAAACCCCAATTATTTTCTTATTTTCTCCTTTAAACAATTTAGAGAGAATCAAAAATATGTGTCAAACTTTACAAGTCTTCATTACATATTCATACCTACTGTGTATAAATACCATTATAGAGAATTTAGTCACACCTGAAATCATGTAGATTGATGAACAATATCATCTTGCATGTACATCATCATATTGTTAATAACAAGAAGTTATCGATTTTCTCTTCTTTTTTTTTTTTTTTAAATTCAAAATTGCTGTAAATACACTTTACTTGTATGATGTTTTATAAATAATGATATCACAGAGTATTTTGCTATTTGTATGTATGTATTTTCTTGTAATAATGTGTACGTTCTTGTTCAATGCAAATAGGGCCAACCTCAGAATCATGAGGGAGAGACTAAGACACTTTATGACTGTGTTATTATTTTTGTGTGTGCCTGTACATGAACTTTTTTTTCTCTGTACATATCTTTATGTAAATGAGCATTGTTTTATTAACCAATCAGTGCTAACATGCCACATGCAGGTATAATTTTTAAAGAGAAACAATTTTTTTTTTTTTTCATAGGATGTAGAGATCAGTTGAGGAGATAACCATTTATTCCTTATTGGATAAAAAAAATCTTTCTGAAACTGAAATTTATTAACCATGAAATAGTGAAATTTTGCTTAACTAATGAAACTAACAAATGTTTTTACAAGTTATATATTTACCTATCTTAAGTCTGTGATCTCAAAGCTCTGATTTGATCAGGATGTTACGTTGCATATTTATTGTTAGATAAAAGTTGATGGAAACATGAATTGTATGTAATAGGGTCAAAGAAATCATTATGGTTAACAAAATTTCATACATATCTCCAGTACATGTTGGATCAAAAATAGATTTGGAGTACTACTAAATTCTGTAAGAATTTGTGCTTAAATCCCTAGTGCTTTAAATCATTTTACCCTAAAAATTGGGGGTTTTTTGTTTGATTCTCAGGAAAACATACTCATAACACAGTCATTTCTTTCAGTTCAAAGCGTATGAACAAAAATATTTCTCATTTTTATCTACAATGCATCGTTATATTCATATACTAGAAACAAAAAAGTGATCGAGATTATTAGTGCATGTTCTCTCGTGGACGAAAGTGATTTCTTTTTACTCAGTGAGTAAATTTTCTGTGATAATCCTATTTATTCAACTTTTGATTCTAATTTTAAAGGAAAAATTCTGAAAAGTTGAAAATTTTAACATTAACACTCGAAACTCTCCATAAAAGTGGACTGGGTTTTACCAATTGTCATATTAGACCTTTTGTTATTAAATTCTTTTTAATCATCTATTCACTTCAGTTAAGTCAAGATCTTGTTTTGCTGTGGAACCATTTGTTTTACTGGTTCATGGGAATAAACACATTTTCACCTTCATGGATACCAGTATACACTGTATACAATTGTGGGAGTATAAGTTCATATCCATGAAATCCAGAAAGGCTGATCCCAAACAAACGATAAATGATTCCACGGCATCTTCATCTATAAAAGCTGTTTGGATTTTCAAAAATTGAATTTATTCCTCTCTCTATTTTTCATAAAAACACATCAGTGAGGCATCACATTATATATTTATTATTTCTTGCAGATTTTAACTTTGCTCCTATGTATCTATTTATTTTCATTTTTCTTGTAGTCATCATTGTTTATACATGTTTCATGAACCATAAAGGAGTAAAAAAAAACATCACATATGCTTACCGGTAATTGTAACTTCTTGCTTTCCTGAACAAAGCAAATACTCTTTGTGAAATATAAAGGGAAAGGCCCGGATTTAAAAGGAACAAAAAAACAGAATTTGTAATTTGTGATACAAAGAATAAAACAATACCCAATACTTGTATCATTTTTCACAGCTGTAATACTGGGTACAAGTTGTAAACTAACTTTTATCCACAATTTAAGTGAGCAAACTTCATGACTTTTCATTCTTGCTAATATTTCTCATCTTTTTTTAAATATCTCTTGCTCTTGTAAAACATAATCTGCAAAGGCTCAGTCAAAAAAAATTAGTTCCTAACTACAAGAGAAACCAAGTCTTTGCAAATAAATCTTAGTTTACAGCTAAAGGAATATATACAAATCTTAGTTTGCAGCTAAAGGAATATAGACAAGGTCATAGGTACCTAAAAGTTAGGGGAAATGGGTCACTCTGTGGCCTAGTAAACATTGCCTCACCCCATGATTAAATGATTAAACTGGGTATATATCCCTAGATTGTGCCGCAAATGGAAAGTGAGATTCCCCATTTTTCCCCCTGCCCTTTTAGACTTTGAAAACATGCATTATCTCGCCTCCTTTTAAAATGGTAACTTCATGAATGATATGTACCGGTAGTATTTAATATACGATTCTATTTTTCCACAAAAAAAAAGGTCAAGTGCAATACAGAATTATAATATCAGAAGTAACGGTAGCTGTTAATTTTCAACCAGCCAAATATAGTACAGTTGTATTTACAGTTGGTTAATTAGCATTGGCATAGGACGAATTGAAACAAGTTATTTTTCTATGAACAATTGTTTATTAAGGGTTTTTTTTCCCATCATTTTTCATTTGCAAGTTTTTCAGGACAAAAATGTTCTTCTCATAATTTAATTTGTACAACCAGTACATTCAATTTGTTAAGTTGCATGCATTTAGTTAAACGACCCATGATGAAAAAAATTCATGAACAAATGTTGATTCAAAAGTTTATTAACCAGTTTGAAAGGATTTTTTAAATGTTGTTTTTGTTTTTTCAAACGTAAGATAAGCGTGTTGAGAAATACTGTATCAAAATTCAAATTGAATATTATTTTTTTCTCTTTGGTGTATGTTTGTCATTAGCGATTCTGTACATAGTACTAAATGTATTATGTATTTTGTACAGTTCTTGTGCTATTGTTATAGACATGTTGATTACACTTCAAGCTGTGCAGTTGTGTGACCAATAAAGTTGACCAATAAGAAAGCTGTTGAGACTTATAACTTTTGATAAAATAATTGAAATAAATTTAAAGAATTCTGAAATGCATTACATACATGTTCTTGTACATTGATACAACATAAGCTTCCTTCTCGGAGCCATGAAGGCGAACAAGGCCAGTGCTTATCCCTGGTTTCCATGGTGCTAAGCAAATGAGAGTCACTGACTCCCCCTGAATGGGGACACCAGTCCATTGCAGGTTAACTCCTAGCTAATGCTGGTACCCAATTTTAGCTGGGTGGACTGAGACAATGTACATGTAGATAAAGTGCCTTCTTGAAGTGCACAGCACACAACATCAAGTGACCAGAGCGGGGTTTTCAACTAGCAACCTTTGGATTGTACTGGCGTAACACATTTGACAACTGAGCCCACTGAGACATGTGCTCCTCAGTATAAGCCACCATAATGATCTATTTTCAGCATTTTGTAGAGGAGTGAACAATATATACTGTAACAGAAGAAATGCTTAATTTGGCTAGAACACTGATTCTGGCTCAAGACTTTTTATTGAACATTAACTGTTACATAATGACACTACCATTTCCACAGAAATGAACACACACAAAATTTGTCACTTAACACCCACTCTTGTCTACTAGCAGTCAACATGTTTTGCAAAATGAGACTTGTACATGTATGTATGAGATGATGAATTAAGAGATAAGATTGATGAAAACATTTTGGAAAGTAAAAGAATGTACATGTATGTATTCATAATGGGGATATCATGATATAATTATATCAGGGAATACACAGACTTTCTTTTTTTTTTTTTACATGTACTTTATAAACCCCAGCTGGCTTCAGCAAAAATCCACCCTTTCCAGCTGACATGCAGGCCTTGCAAAATGAGGCTTTTATGAGAAAATGAAAAGGGAGAGATAAACATTTTGGAATATAGAAAGAAAATGTGCATTCATGGTTTGATTAATAAGACATACTGTATACAGGGTTATTTTCACCCCGTATAATTTTCGCCCTTTTACACTTGCAAACAGTTTCGCCCTGTCTTGAATTCGACCAGACACAGTTGTAAGAAAGATAAGAGACATTTGAATTCGCCCAGTCTTAAATCCGCCCACTGACAACGAGGGCCAAAGGGGCGAAAATAAAACGGGGGTGAATATTTTCCTGTATACAGTATACCTCAGGGAGAACTCAGACATTCTTTTCTAACCCTTTAAAACCCAGCTTTAGGAAATTTGGCGAAAATTACCACCTCGTAAGTTTTCAAGATAAAAAACTGACATTTAGCTCAGTATGTTCGATTCAAACAGGAAATTTTACCACTTCAATACATATCAGTGTAAGTTTAAATTGAATTTTCATGTCCTGGATTAGAATGGTGTGTTGTTATAATAGCATTTCGTACAGGAGTGTTGATAATGAATGGAACCAAAATATATTTATTTTCTTCTTTCCTACAGCAAAACTGATATTCGTCAACTAGTATCAGTAACCCTTTTCAGCCGTTCTTTGGTCAACACCAAGAAGAATTTTCCTGTTGAAAGATTGACGGAAAAAAAAGGGGGGGGTATTATAATCAATCCACTTTATACACAGTACAATGTACTAGTACTATTGATGTTATTGAAGAAAACAATATAGTTTTTAAACTGTACTAAATGGTATACAAGTGTTTAAGAATTTTTGCAGAGATTTATTGCCTGTATCACAGTTGGTACGTAGTTCACACTGCTTACAGTCTTTACTCTCTTTGCTTATAAAGCAGAACATTGACAAATATTTTGTCTCTGTCATAATTCAGCTGCATCATACTAATGGCACTGGTTGAAAATTATACATTGTATTCTCTTTCTCACACGAGAGCATTTGTTGGTTGAGAATGATTGAGTTAGTTGGTTGAGAATTATGGATATTCCCTTTATTTCATTAATGCATAGATGCATGGTTGAGAATTATGTATATTCTCTTTCATTCATAATGATTCATTTAAGCATGGTTGAGAATTATGGATATCCTCTTTCTCTCATATAAGCATATAGATGCATGGTTGAGAATTATGGATATTTTCTTTCATTCATTTAAGCATAGATGCATGGTGGAGAATTATGGACATTCTCTCTTTCACAGATGCTTTCCTATATTGGTGTGAACATGCAGGTCAGCTACTTGTTTGCCACCGCTGCCGGTACTCGATAGTGTTATACTGGTCTGATTGGAGGTCGCCGGTACAGTCCGAGAAAGTGACAAAGAGGCTGTCACCATGCACTGTCACATGATGTACTCTCTGCTTCTGTCCACTGTCCTTCCACACGGGGGGTTTCTTTGGATTATGAGGGTCAATAGACTGTAAAGGGGAGTAAAAATAGTACTGTAAGAGTTATAATTAAACCATAATATTATTCATGTTCACCAGGATATTGAGTGGATATCACTATGAAATTATATACTCTGAATAGGCCATAAAAAGTATCTTGAAAAATCATGTTCACTTGAAAATCCAGTGGATATCACACATGTAATTATTTTTCTATCTTACTGGCAGGTGATATGTCCCAATCAACTACATAGTACTTACACTACCAAAAAAAAAAATACCGGTACATAGAACTGACAGTACCAAAAAAAAACTTATGAGAGTACCTGGTACACCATGTTTCCAGTCTCGATGTGAACTTTGTAATGGTGCCATGGACAAACTAAACAAGAAAGACCATTGATGTCCTGTAAAGTAAAGGATCAAGTCATCTCCACTTCCATTGAATTTGGCTGAATTGTACATGTATATGAAGTAAAAACAGTTTAAAAAATCGTTAATTTACCTCAATGTCCCCCATGAACAAAGGACCTCCAGCATCTGGAATAAGATACATGTAAGAATGCTACCAGTAAGTATGATACATGTATATCATAGATTTATAAAAATGCTGGTATGCCTTTTCAATTCATTGTGTGTACAATGTACAGAAATTTTCTAGGTAATTTAAAATTAAAATGATTATCTTTAACATTAATTTCTTTTCACATCCCCAGGTATATAGATAAAAGGGTGTTGATTTGCATAGCCCCCTATTATATAATTATATATGAACATATAGATTTCACTGTTAAGGGCATGATTCTAAATCCATTTCAACGCCACTTTAAAATTTCTTTTAAATATATGCCGGTAAATGAAAACTATATGGACATACGGTAACAAAAACTGTCAAGAGCAAAGAATTTTCCTCCCCTTCTTATGACCACAATGTCTCTGTCTTGTACCTGAAACCTTTTCTTTGAATTTTGATCAAATTCTTCAATTCTGCAAACAAACCATTCCTGAAAGAAAGAAAATAAATTAGTTGCTGTACGATATCATATGATATAAAAGTAATGAATACGTAAAAGGCAGATCTATAGCAGCAGAATTATTCCCTATAGAATTTAATTGACATGCAGGTATAGGCTTTGCACGTCCACTTTTCTATAGAAAATGTAGAAGCAAATTGGTTGAAAGAGGAGGGGGGTTGAGGCTCAGGGGAAATGGGAAAGAATTGGTTGGCCTCCCTACCTCCCAATGAATCTGAAACTTGACTGTAAATTTAACGTTAGTATTACGTACAGTACACAGGCTGTGTCATTTCGAACTTTACTACCACCACCTCCACCCGCTCTATTTCTCTCTCTCTCTCTCTCTCTCTCGGGCCTTCGTTCAGTTTGCCAATTCATATTTCATCAAACATTGAAATAGCTATCAAAACTGTGATTACCTACCTGTGCCTCTTTTGTCATTTTTTTTTGTTTTGTTTTGTTTACATGGACAAAAAAAGAGTTCCTACAAGGGAAATAATTCAAGTTAACTACAATGTACACAGTAGATGAATGTGCCGTATCTTTTTATTTTTAGCTCATTTTATATACAGAAAGACATCCACGTTGTGTAAGTGTCACTCCTTTGTTATAAAATAGTTCTTTATCATAAACCATGTAAGAATAACATTATAATGTTCGTAAAACTTAAAGAAAGATTCGTATAAAAAACAATCGAGTTATGGTTCACAGGTAATGTCACAATGTGTCATTTTTAAAGATAGTTATACATTGTACACATGCAAATTGAAAGCTAAAACGTTATCTATTGCAAAAGTTGCGCGTTTCATGGGAAACCGATTTCTCTTACTCAGATATTTAATAGAAATATAACGGATCCGTTATATGTCTGTGGATTTTTCAAGAAACTTGAGTCATTTCTATGTTTATAACATTAGTAAATCTATAAATAGCCTATACATATATTTCACCACAATTCTTAATCTAACGTCGTACAGTAAGCTGTTATCTTTAGTTTTGTTTAATACATATACAAGAACGAATTTAATTCGTTTAACAAATAAAAAAAATTTAATCTGTCATAATATTTACATGTAATTACTCTTTACCACGTATTTAAATAATTACCATAGTTATCAGTAATTGATTGAGTTGATTGATTGACACATTATCATCGTTGGGAACCATCAATTACCAATTTATCACTCTTATTTATAATACTTTAATTACACCTATTTGGGATATTTAAGGTCGTCTTCTATATAAATATAACTCAACATTTACAGCTGATTAACTGAATAACATAGAGGTAGGAATAATGCACTTTAAGTACTATCATAACTTATTATAAATATGACTAATATATTCAATTATTATAACCTATTATTTATCTAGCATAATTGACATATAGAATGAATAAAACACGCATATTGTGGGTTTAAGAAGATATTACTATAATCTGAATTCACACCGAACACGAACGAATGTTTTTATTGTTGTTCGATTTTTTTTTTAAATTACCTCAACGTTTGAATAGGCTTTACACGTTGGAATGACACAGATTATTTGTTATTCAAAGAATGTGTATGGTATCAGGCATATTCTTTTAGATCACCCTTTTGGTTTATACATTTCTCTTTTATTGACATTGAAGTCTATATTATTTATAAACGATATGTGCAATTTTCAGCTGCTATGGCGGACGTCTCTAAGCGCATTCCCCACTTCAAGTTTGGACTCATAGCAGATGTACAATACGCAGATTCAGAAAATGGATTCAATTTCAGCAGAACAAACGAAAGATTCTACCGTAAATCTCTGACGCTGTTGAAGGAAGCCGTTCAGCATTGGAAGCAGGCGAAAGTTGATTGCGTTCTACAACTAGGCGACATCATTGACGGTAAATGTCGTCCAGAGAAACAATCTGACACATGTCTGCAACGAGTACTAAATCAATTCAGTGAGCTCCAAGGGGACGTATATCATGTTTGGGGAAATCATGAACTGTACAATTTTGAGCGAAAGGTTTTGTTGACCTCTAACCTGGCCCCGAAGCCCGGATGTAGCTCCCCTTCCGACAGTGCTTACTACTCCGTTGTCCTTCATCCTAAACTCCTCCTAGTGGCCCTGGACTGTTACGAGGTCAGCCTACTAGGGGTGGATAACTCTTACAAATATTACGACCAGGCATGGAAGACTTTGAATGCCATTAACAAGAATGACACGTGGAACAGTCCAGAAGGACTGGTTGGATTGGATACGAGGTTCGTGAAGTATAACGGTGGATGTTCCACGAGGCAGGTCCAGTGGCTGGACCAAGAGCTAACAGAGGCTAGAAGAAAGGAACAGAATGTTATAGTTATCGGTAACCTTTTACCATTTTATCATTTATATGTAACTTAAATGAAACATATAAAAAATAATTTCATGTACACGGAAAAATGAGTAAGATTTTAAAAAATTTTAAGATATGACTTGTTCAATGATTTAACGTATTTTTCTTGATTCAATTTGATTTCCATACCATATACAGTTGATTATTTCCCAAATGTTCATATTAACCCCGGTAAGTATAAAATACCATTTCTCTACAATGTTCAAAGAGAACATAGGTTAAGTCCTTATGAAATAATGGATTACATTTTTCAGGACACCTCCCGGTGTTGGAAAGCAGCGCACATGCGGCAAACTTACTATGGAACTTCGATGACGTTTTGCAAGTTCTGAGCTCCCATGAAGACAGCGTATTATGTTATTGTAGTGGCCATGATCATGATGGTGGATACGCTCAAGATAGTGCGGGAATTCACCATATAACATTTGCCGGAGTGATAGAAGCCATCGACAGCAATCCGTTCGGTACAGCACACCTTTATGACGACAAGCTTATGCTCTACGGAAATGGAAATGTACCCAATATATGTATGGAGCTGAAGTATCCAATAGCAAATGGAGACAGTTGATGGTGATTTAAATTTATCTAATCAGATACTATTTTTTATTCACAAGTCGAACGTTTGTATTCAGGGACACTAAATCTTTTTACAAAGTATGATTTTTTTTTTACCAAGTGCTGCATGTATTTTTATCAGATTTTTAAAATGTTTACTATTGTTCATTCCATTGAGAACAAATAAACCTAACTCTGTTGTTTCTATAAAAGACTTGGGTTGTTTTCCTATAAATAATTGCGTTACTGAGCACTCCAACGCTCGCATACAACATATGACGCCATCAAAGTTAGTTGATCCCTTATTTTTAGCACATCGAACAAGATAAGACAGAAGAGATGTCGCAATAAAAATCATTTATTGGTCTTGATAAATTCAACGGGCCTCAGCCACTGCATCAATCATTCAATATCTGTAAGGTGCTAAAACTCTCTTTGTTTACTTAAACCTTGAAATCGGACTAAACATTATGCCACATAATTTGGGATGGGGGGGGGGTTGCTTCTGACGTAAACAAGACGCACGTTCGTAACTCTACTACACGATCATCTATAGCTGCTAGTGTCGGCACAGTGTACGGTAAGTAGTTGATATCATAAGTTGCGCGTCCATTCCGTTTGTCAGTTCTCATCTTTAAACTTACTGAAATTGCGTCACAAACAGCACTTGACACCTGTAAAATTACTTGCAACTTGCTACGTTATTGGTTTGATTCCACGTCACATATCGTGTGATGTCACCAAGCCCTTCTTACAGGTAGTATGAGCATGAGAAAAAACGATATCAACGATCAAATAATCCCGTAATTTCCCGTAATCATCGAAATGAGTGGATATTTGTCGTTGTGTCATGACGATGACATGTGGTGATAAAGAACAGTGTTCAAATTCAAAAGTCCAAAGGAAAATTACAAAACAGGAGCAGAGCGAACATGGACCTCTTAAAAAAAATAGAGGTAAGATCAGGTGGCATGGAGGAGTGAGCATCCTCTGCTGACCGGTCACACCTGCCGTGCGCTCTTTGTCGTAATCGGGGAAAACGGAAAAGTCCGTACACAATTAGTTGATTGATTAGGGTCTAACAATTAGTATGAAAAAAAACGTCAGTCAGCATGCGACCCAGTGGAAGATTGTATTTGCTGACAAGGTCGTTGTATCGACCATAGAACTTACGAAGAGATGACTTCAGGCATCTTATGATATTAATATTTGCAAATACATATTTCCTTGTACCAGCCTAAAAAAAGAGCAAAATGTTCATTTAAGATCTCTATAAGGGATCAAACAATAATATGATTAAAGAGTTGCATTAATGTTATTATAAATATCACAACAGGGCTTTCTGTATGAATCTAAACAATTTTACTTTTCAAACATGAACGTAGGTTAAAAAGCAAATCATAAAACTGGTACATACAAAGAGATTACACCAAACTGAATCTAAATTAATATGGTCCACTGACAACTGGATACAAAAGACAACTCTAAATGGGACTAAACTTCGATTAACCATAATAAGTGGTCACTAGATTATCGTTATGTACAAATTTATACTGCAATCTGTTCAAACATAACCGCCATTGTTTGTTCTTACATCGTCGAGTCTTGTCTCGAAAAAGTTGACAAATTTAGGATTTAAATTTCTAGCATCAAAACAACCACCAAGAACTTTTTCAAATTCAGAAAAGCTAAATTTCGCCGCCTTTACAAGCTCCGGAGATTCTTTATTAAATAAGTTGTATTTAATGCGAACTTGGGAGAAATGTGATTTCGGAAAGATTTTATCCAGGTGTTCATTCCCGAGGAAAAAATCTGGCAGGACTTCTTTCTTCAGTGCTAACTTCAAAAATGACAGAAAGTATCCCAAAGCCTCGCGGACCCCGCTGAGTCGATAACCCGGTGACGTCAGGTTTGTACTCACGGTCAGCAGAAGGATGCAGTACATGGCGACGGTTTTCAGATGGTATGACGTCAGCAGAACTGCCGCCTGATTTTTGCGCTGTCTCAGCATATGTACCAAGGTTTTCATAACACGACACGCTGTTCTGATGTAGCACCTTTCCTTGCTGACAACGCATAGATCAAACATGAAATTTTCGTACGACAATGAACAACTTCGCCATATCAAATTTTTGTCATTTTCATCGATGTATTTATTTTCTTTATTAATCCATTTCATGAGGCAATACCTTGGGAAGATAACATGTTTGTCTTCAAACGATGACACAACATCGCCAGGGATAGATATTATTTCACTGTCCAGAACATAGCCAGGAACAAAGTCAACGTTTACAAATCCAAACACGTTGTCCTGAATTTTAAAGTCCATTGTCGGGGGTCTGGATCCTCTTGTAACGTAATAAATTCTGCTAGTAGCTATGGCTTTTGGAACCAATGACTGAACATAAAATGCTTTATCCATTAGAGATTTGAAAACTTGTTCTTGTAAAGCCTTTGTATTGATGAAACATGTTCCAGAATTCATTATCTCAAAAACTCCAGCTCTTTTCAGGCTTGGATACCTATCAATTTGTGCAACATCTACCACACGAAGCCGTATCTGACCAGGCAAATAACGATCAGAAATGTCTACCAAACGAACTTCTTCTAGGACAAGTCCTGCGATCGTAAACGGTATAACGGCATCAAACTCGTCCGGTGCTATGATTTTCATCCCCTGTCTTGCACTCGCCTGTCGAATAAAGTCGCTGTGAATCTCCAGTCCCTCAAAATGCAAACAAGCCTGATTTCTAAGTTCGTTGAGAATGATTCCTGAAACATCATCGGCAACTGAACAGCCTCGTTCCCAGTCATATTGGGAAAAAACCCATGGTATTCCAATATTTTTAGTAAGTTGGAATTTCAAATTTTGTTCGTTAGAAGCAAAGGGATCTTCGGAATACACCCAGCTGTTGGAGTAAAACCTGTCCGTGACAACAGCCATCCTAAGTGTGCACACAGTTTTTGATATCATGTAGTAAAAGAAGGCCTAAGTTTAATTTTAAATAAGTTATGAAATACATGTACATCTATATCGTTTATCAAAAACCTATAAACGATTTATCTTTATTTGCAGAAGGTATATAAACCTGTGTTTTCTGAAAGATGATCGGTATATTTTTTTTCCCCAGATAACTTATCAATAAACAAATATTATGCATTTGGATACTTTAAAAAGAAATATACAGACAGCTTTTCATATGCATGATGTGGTTTTACGCCCACTTAAATCGAGGTTATAATGTGGGGCTTTTTATGTATCTTTCTGTCTTCCTACAAGTCTTCGAAAACTTTGATATTTGGCTTTCACTTTGTTTGAACCGTTACCGGCTTGACATTTGTTATAAGCTGAAAGCTGTTCATTATGTCTGATATTGGACGGTCCGAGGCATGTCTGAGGCTTGTTAATTTTTCTTTTCTTTCTGTCCAGGAACATGAACATTGCACTAATTAGGGATCAATTAGTTCAAAAGTAATCAGGCTTTTGTTGGATATCTGTGTTTGGATATCTCATGAACATTAAAAGATGCGTTAAAAAGACTAGGCTTGTTAAATAAACAACACAGTTCATACACGATCGTATTACGACATGAGATAAGCATGTGCAAAGGCGACTGTAGGTTGACACCAGAATTTCGTCATTTTTAAATTAACAACTGAACAACTAGTGATGAATGTTGTGATTTCGCATGATTTTCATTATCAATGGACAAAAAAACGTAAAACTTGCAAATGAATAAAAAACTATCTTGTAAGTGTGTCTTAATTTTAGAGGGCGACAAACACACGGTTGATGACATATGAATCGGTGAAATGGCGAAAAAATGGGTGAAAAGTTGTCGAATTCATCAAGAAGCACGTACGTTCGTAATTTAATTTTATGACCGTGTCTTAATCATTTTATTTCTAATTTAGGTTCTTTTTGTTAAAGTGATGCAAATTCTGGCGAGTAATCCCCGTTTAAATATTATAATTAGTAAAACATAGATCAAAGAAAAGAAGTATATAATAAATGTATATAAATTAGTCTGAAATCAAAAAATTAAACGTACTTAAACTTTTTGAACTTATAAAAACAGTATAATAAAGAAGGACGGTCCCTAGTAGAGAACATCTCTCTAAATTATATACATGTATCTCATTTATTAGACCAACCCTTGAATATGCTTCAATTGTGTGGGATGGCTGTTCTGTGCATGATGCAGACAAACTTAAAAAGGTTCAATTGTGTGCTGCTCGAATTGTCACTGGGTTGCCAATTTTTGTATCAAGGGAAGCGCTTTACTTAGAAACAGGGTGGGACATTTTACAAACCAGACGCTACATCGCTAAGATGAAAACTATGTTCAAATTTAACATGGGGATTTTGCCTGACTATTTACTCGATATTATTCCTAACAAGCGGGAAAATATTTCACGATACAACACACGAAACAAGGATCAGTTTAATGTTCCTATGTGTAGGTTAGATTTATTTAAAAAATCATTTGTACCTAATGCTGTCAATCAGTGGAATTTACTAAATATAGAAGCCAGAACAGCCACCTCAATCAATTTGTTTTGCAAACATATGCCTAATGTTACGAAACCTCCTATTTATTTTTCTTTTGGTAAACGATGTACTAACATTATTCATACAAAGCTGAGACATAACTGTGTATTAAATTATGATCTTTGTAAACGTAATATTATAAATAATCCGCTGTGTTTATGTGGTCAAACAGAAGATGTGTATCATTTCTTTTTTTCTTGTAAAAACTACTCTAGAGCGAGAAACAACATGTTTGATCAATTATTTATGTTAGATTTAGTCAATATTGATACTAATTTACTTTTATATGGCAACACCAACCTACCTTTACATATCAACAAAAGCATTTTTGCTTCTGTGCAAAAGTTTATAGACGAATCCTTGAGATTCAAATAATTTTTCTTTTGTTCTAAATTTATATGCATGACAATTATTGTTACTGTTACTTTATAACTACTTTGTATACTTGATAACATAAACAGTATTCATTTACTTAAACAATATGCTGAGTTTAAGATAAATTTATGGAACAAGTAAAAAAACACAAAAAAGATCTTGGTTGTCATTGCAACTGAAAACAAACAATTAACACACTTTAACATAAAACTCTCTTTTCTCAGAAGTGAGAAGAACCTAGTTAGAATATGTTCAGATGTCAATACTTTAAGTTTAACAAACTCTAGTACATAACAGCATGTCCTTATCAGGCGCACCAGCAAGGTATTTAAATGCACCTCCCAGTCTTGGAAAGCAGTGCGCATCTATCGAAATTTCTATGGAACTATGATGACGTTTTTGCATCAAAGAAAAAGGATTCAGTAGCACAACCCATCAAGACAGTGTGTTGGGCTATTGAAGCACGCATGATCATGTTGGTGGATACGCTTGAAACAGTGCTTGAATTCACCATATAAATTTTGCCAGAGTAAAAAGAATCCATCAACAATAATTATTTCGATACAGCACATCTCTATGACAAAAAGCTTATCTTAATGGGAACGGAAGTGTACCCAGTATTTTGTATGTACTTTATAAAGTATCCAATAGCAAGTTGGACAGTTGATGATGATTTTTTTTTATACAATCTATACTTTTTATGTCACAAGTCAAACGTTTGTATTCAGGGACACGAACTCTTTTTACAAAGTATGATATTTTTTTTTACCAAGTGTTGCATGTATTTTTTATCAAATTTTTTAAATTTTTACTATTTTAATGTACCTTTGTCCAAATCAAAATCGACAGGTTTCCCATACCACCTTAATTTGATACGTTGTCATACGTCGTGTTAATACCTCAAGTTATAGGATTAAGGAAAACACTATAAGATATTCGCGACCACATAACCTGACAACCTCGTTAATTCTTATTGAATTTTGTAGATCTTAATCGCTGTGTCATCTTATGATATTTACGTTCATAGTTATGTGGATAAAAATAATTTTGACATAATTCGTTTTACATAATTTACAAACCCCAAAGAGTTACAGCGATTTATCGGTATGTTCGCCGTTAACGGGACTCGAATCTTGACCAAACATCTTTGTCTTACCACACGCGATTTAAAGCTTTAAGGTTCCTCACTACACCTTGAAATAAGAAAATTACTTAGTTACATAATTATAATAGAAAATGTGATGCAAAATTATATTATATAAGTCAAATAAGCGAAAAATATGTAATTTTGGATTTTGGATTTTCAAAACAAAAAATTTAATTCTGTAAATATGAACAAAAACCCATGCGGATTCGAACACGTGATTTGCAGTACACAAGCCCAATACTTTAACTACTGAGCTATGATGATATTCAATTAAATCGATTGAAAAAAAAGTTTTTACAAAACATTTAAATCGCCATCTTGTGACGTAGTGTCTTAAAAAGTAGTGAGCTACCTTAAGTATATCTTTAGTTAGGTTTGCCTACCTTTTTAAAATATTTTTGTACTTTTAAGAGATCATAAACTACGACACTGGAATTTATCTTTTATGATGATAAAACGTAAATATTTATTTTATTTGAACATAATTATTACGCCTTTTTGTAATGTTTTTTTATGACATCTGTCATTTTTTCCAAAATCATTATTAAAACATGTTCCGGAGCTCTGAGCTAGCTATATAATTGCAGAAGAGCGTCGTTAATCTGTCCGTTTTCCTTTTTTCTTATAATAATTATGCAGGAAAGTAATTTATGAATTACCGATAGTTTACAATATTTTACCGTTGCAAAAACTGTTCAGTTTAATTGTGGTTATTTCTGTATAACAGCAAGAAAAAGTAAATCAAGTAAAACGTGTAAAACACACTATCGCACTAAACGAACATAATTTAATTCAACTAAATAAATTAATACTTTAAATAAATTTCGTTTCAAAAAACTTTGCTTAACCTACTTAATGTATTCACTTAGTTATCGTTATGTACAAATTCATTTTAAACACAAGACTGCTTATCTTTTCAAACATAACTGCCGTTTTTTCTTAAACGTTAAGAGTCTTGTCTTTAAAAAAGTTGACAACTTTAGGGTTCAAATGCCCAGCATCAAAACATCCAGCAAGAATTTTTTCGAATTCCGGAAAACCAAATTTTGCTGCCTTCACGAGTGCAGGGTTTTCTTTGTCGAATAAATTGTATTTAATGTGAATGTTGGAGAAATACGACCCCGGGAAAATTTTATTCAAATATTCATTTCCGAGGAAAAAATCTGGCAGAACCTCCTTCTCCAGTGCTGCCTTCAAAAATGACAAAAAATATCCCAAAGCTTCTCGGACCCCGCTGAGGCGATAATCCAATGACGTCAGCTTTGAAGGCACAGTCAGCAGAAGGATGCAGTACATGGCGACGGTTTTCAAATGGTATGACGACAGCAAATTTGCCGCCTGGTTTTGGCGTTCTCTCAGTCTATGCACTAGTACTTTCATAACGCGACACGCTGTTCTGATGAAGCGTCTTTCCTCGCTGACAACGCATAGATCAAACATGAATCTTTCGTATGACGACGAACAACTTCGCCATATCAAATTTTTGTCAGTTTCATCGATATTCTTATTCTCTTTGTTAATCCATTTCATGAGACCATACCTTGGGAAGATAACAGGTGTGTCTTCAAATGATGAAACTACAGCCCCAGGAATAGATATTTTTTCGCTTTTCAGAACAAAGCCAGGTACAAAATCAACGTTTATATATCCAAACACGTCGTCCTGAATTCTCAAGTCCATTGTAGGAGGTCTGGATCCTCTTGTTACTTTATAAGTGTATTTAGCATTTTGAATCGATGGCAAAGCATAAAAAGCTTTATCCATGTCCTGACTTTCCATCTCCTGACTTTTCAAGTCCATGGTAGGAGGTCTGAATCCTCCTGTATCGTGATAAGTGTTTGTAGCCTTTGGAATCGACGGCAGAGCATCAAAAGCTTTATCCATGAGGGATTTGAAAACTTGTTCTTGTAAAGCCTTTGTATTGATAAAACATTTTCCAAATTTCATCTCAAAAACTCCTACTTTTTTCAAGCTTGGATACCTATCAATTTGTGCTGCATCTCGCACACGAATCCGTATCTGCCCTGGTAAATACTGTTCAGAAATGTCTCTTAAACGAACTTCTTTCAGATCAAGACCTTTGATTGTAAACGGTATAACGGCATCAAACTCAGCTGGAGCTATGATTTTCATTCCCTGTCTTGCACTTGCCTGTCGAATGAAGTCGCTTTGTATCTCCAGTCCCTCGAAATCTAAACGAGCCTGATGTTTCATTTGATTCAAAAGCGTTCTTAAAACGTCATCTGCAACAAAACAGCATCTCTTCCACTCTTGTTGTGAAAAATCCCAAGGTATTCCAATCCTCTCATGAAGTTGGAATTTCAAATTATGTTCGTTGGGACCAAAGTAATCCTCGGGATACGACCAACTGTTGGAGTCAAAAACGTCCGTGACAGCAGCCATCCTGCATAAGAATGCAAACAATTTTCGGTATCGATTAGAAAGAGAAAGCGAAAGTATTTTTCAAATAAGTACTGCAGTATGAATCAACTTTGTGTATCGTTTTTCAGAAAACGTAAAAATGATTTATCATTATGTTTGGCAGCTAAAAATGTATATAGACTTTTGTTTTCCGAAAATCGTTTTTTTTTTTGGTCGTTTGATTGGTTTTCCAGATAACTATATGCCATATATCGATTACCAGAAATCAGGCCTTTAAAAAGTGTATATAAATAGTGTCTTGACGAATTCCTCCTACATGAGCTAACGCACCGTAATATGTTTCTCTATACTTTTAAACTATTTACATGTATATCATTTTCCTTCAACTATTCATGTGTTTTAATAATTCGTTGAGTATTACATGTAATATTCTAATGTGATGAGAAAAAAGAGGCTAAATACCGACTGGCTATAGTAACGCGGACACTGTACTATATATCTTAACATTTATGCAGCACATTTTTTTAAATTATTCATTATACATAAAAAGCTCGGGGTTCAAACAATGTTCATTAATACTGTTAAAAAATCCTAAGATTTGTCCTTTAAAACACCCCTCTTACTTGTCAGTATATAATACACCACTAAAAAACAAAACGTCTACAGGAATTTTGCATTGTATCGTTAACGACATGATTTCAAATATCCGGATGACAACATCGAAAAATTCTGCAATGTATTCCAAGTAACTTCCGAATGATAAAAAATGTCAGATTTCTCAATAAAATTCTACGTAACAAATTTAATTTCCTTTGATTTATCCTGGTTTAATTTGAAAAGGTGTCTATTAAGAACTCGTGAATGTTATCTTTATCTCTTTTATCGTTTTTAATTGGATAGGCGTAAGGGTTCTTTGATGCCATTAAAAAAAACTTTTTGGTCAGTAAATTCCGCAGTATGACGGTAATCTTCGAGGGTTGCTTGGTTGATTTTTCTCCCGCAGTATTTGTATAATGCTTTCCTATATCAATGATATTCGTCCTACGTCATCATTGCTCTTTAAAAGTGCGATTAAAATTTATTTAAATATGTTTCACTCATGTCGTTTGCTCCTCTGTTAGTTCAGCTTTTGTCCTATCAGGTAATACATTTAAATGTTTTGGATGTTTCTCTTCGTGTTCCATAGACATAATTCCCAATGCCTTTCCTTTAAACCAAAGTTACTTTTCTTACTGTGTTCTTGAAGATTGACTGGGATCGATCAGATGTTATCAACAGTCTCAATGCCACTTTCTCAGAGATATTAACAAGATTTCTATGACTATGTATTTTTCACTGACAACTTTTGCTATAAACCTGTAAAAATGTTCTTACGCAAACCCCCGAATGTTTCCAAGGTTAGATTGACTGATCACCTTGCTCTTATTTTTAAATGTGAAATTTCCGGTAATAAGCGCGGAAAAGGATTCTGGAAATTAAATACGTCGATTCTGAAAGAATCATCATACTGTAATGTAATTAAAAATTTTTTTGACAAATTACCTGACGATATAATAAAAGCTACAAATCACAAAACTAAGTGGGAGCTCATAAAATTTAAAATAAAAGCAATAAGTATAGAGTACTGTAAAAACAGGTCCAAAAATTTTAAGAAACGAATACACGAAATAGAAAACGAAATAGAGAAAATGGAAAACCAGCATTTTACCGAGATAAATATGATACGAAAAAAAGATCTTGAAAATCAACTTGATAATCTTTATGAAATTAAGGCTAAAGGAGCACAAATTCGATCGAGAGCTAGATGGTTGGGTGAAGGTGAAAAAAATACAGCATACTTTTTAAGGCTTGAAAATAAGCACCAGTCACATAATGTTATAAACAGAGTAAAAATTAACGATGAATTGTTTTGTAAAACCGGAGATATACTAAATCAGCTATGTAAATTTTATGAGAACTTATATTCATCACAGGGCATTTCGGATGAAAAGATAAGCGATTACTTACGAGATATTGAAATAAACAGTAAGTTAAGTGACGAAGACAAAGAGTTCTTTGATAAACCTCCAACAATACAAGAATGCTCTGAGGCCGTACTTGAAATGAAGAACAATAAATCTCCCGGACTTGACGGCTTGCCTGTTGAGTTCTATAAAATGTTTTGGAAACACCTGAAGCAGTATATGTTCGATGCGCTAGTAAAATCGTTTGAGGATAACGAACTAACAAATACACAAAAATTTTGTCTTTAATTCATAAGAAAGGTCCACTAGATGAACTTCAAAACTACCGTCCTATAAGTTTAACAAATTGTGATTACAAAATTATTGCATGTGTTTTTTCTAGACGTTTAAAAAAAATTATAGACAAATTAATCAACCCCGATCAGTCAGGATATATTAAAAGACGTTATATAGGAACCAACGCTAGACTTATTTTAGATATTTTTGATTATTGGGAAAAAAGCAATGAATCAGGAATCCTCTTATTTGCTGACTTTCAGAAGGCTTTCGATTCTGTTGAATGGGAGTTTCTGCTCCAGTCAATTAGGAAATTTAATTTCGGAGACAACTTTGTTAAATGGATCAAAATTTTGTATACAAAACCATATTTCTATATAAAAAACAATGGTTGGATCTCTAGAAAATGTCAGATGTATAGAGGTATTAGACAAGGATGTCCTGTCTCAGCTATTTTATTTTTATTTGTTATGGAAATTCTATCAACAAGAATCAATAATTCTGATAATGTTAAAGGATTTAAAATAAGCAATACACAAAATGAAATTAAATGCATACAACATGCAGATGATAGTACTTTCCCTGTTAAGGACATAGAATCACTTGAACATGTTGTCAAAATTATTGAAAATTTTGGATCGGTATCAGGAACGAAGTTGAATTTATCAAAGACGGAATGTATTCCATTGGGGGTACTTAAACATACTATGGAAGGTGAAACAACTCATAAGGGTATAAAAATTAATTTTGAAACAATTAAATGTCTTGGTATATATATGGGGCATAACAAAACCGAAAATAATGAAAGAAACTGGTTATGTAAACTTAAGGAATTTGAAAAAAATACTTGATTCTTGGCGAAGTAGAAAATTAACTATTTTTTGAAAATGCCAGCTTATAAATTCTCTTTTAATCTCAAAGGTCTTGTACACGGCTACTATTTTAGAAAACCCTGAACAATCCTTCATAAAAAGTATTAATAAAATAATTTTCTCCTTTATTTGGGGAAATCGGGAGCGAATCAAGCGTTAACACCTTAATTAGAAACATAAATGAAGGCGGCATTGGTATTACAGACTTTGAATCAAAACTCAAAGCTATAAAAGCTTCATGGGTCTCGAAAATTATTCAAAATAGAAGTAGTCTATCTTCACTTTTAAACGCTTGTGTAGTTAAACATAATATCGATATTCCATTTTTGCTCAATTCAAGCATTACAAGATACGAAGAATTTAAATTAAACTCCCTCCCTGTGTTCTATAAAGAGGTTCTTGTGGCCTTTAACGAATGCAAAGATATTTCATTAACCAATTTTGCTAATCAAAATATCTGGTTCAATAAAAACATATGTTTTAAAGGTAAATCTTTATTTTTTTCAAGTTGGACTAAAGGTGGTTTATTATTAGTAAAAGACCTTTTTAGTGAGAATGGCTTTAAAACAATAAATGATATAAAAGGATGCTTGGCATCAACAAACAATTTTTTATGTGAGTACTAAATAGTTAAAAATGCAATAAAGATGCACCTTTCAAGAATAGATCTACGAACCATAAATTCCACGAATTCTCTCACCAAGTTGCATTTCTATTTTGAAGGAAAGTTAAAAGATACTTCAAATAAAAAGTCTAACTTTTTCTATAGCATTCTTGTAAAAAAGAAATCCCAAAAACCTATTATGGAAAATATATGGTGTAAGGAATTACAAATAGACAAGTACTATTTCAATGAAATCTACAAGAACAAGATTCGGTCATTATTTGATAAATCTGTAGCAGAATTTAATTATAAATTACTTCACAACCTGTTAATCACAAATCTGTCTGTTAGTAAATGGGATAAAAACATTAATGGGAATTGTAATAATTGCAACATACCAGAAAATATAAAACATTTGATATTTGAATGTGATTTGTTGATGCCACTTTGGCGAAAAATTTCACTGATACTAAATATTGATGTTACATGGAAATTGATTGTTATTGGCTTTATTTTCACCAGCAACAAAAATACGTTTATCTTAGATAATACTTTGTCATTTATTGCATGTAAAATTTACAAATATAAAATGAAATGTAGAATCTTAAACGAACATGTGTCATTGGAGGGTATGCGCTGTTTTTTAAAAAAAATGCTCTTTTGCAATTGTATCTTACTGTTAATAAATCAAAATGTATAAATTTAAACTTTAGCATTCTTGAAAAGTTATCAAATAGTATTTGATAAATGAAATATTGTAAACTTTACTATAAGTACTATGTAATGTATAGGAGGGAGACCTGCCCTTCTTTACATATATGCGGTAGGCAATTTTGGACTGTGGTTGTTGATGCTAGTTTTGCCGCATATTTGTTCTTCATATATATGTATATTTATTGCTGGAAAAAAAAATTATTGAACATGTGTGTACTTAAACATGTCTACTAATATATGTACAATATTGATACGATCATAATATCAATGACTGAATGACTTTTCCGAATAGTACTCTAATTTTACATTACTATTATAATATATACATGTATGTGTTTATTTATATTTGCGCCTATTTACGCTTTAAAAAATACAATTATAAATAATAGGAAAATAGATATTTTGTACACTATATATGGACATATGATCTATTTATACCGCTGATTAGCATTGCTGATCCAGGGGGCCCCTGGCACCCCAGGTGATGCATATCTAGAGAGCCTCTGTGGAGGTATTATCTTGCATTCAAATGTATTGTGTTTAATAAATATTTATAAAAAAAAAAAATAAAAAAAAACCAAGAATTCTATATACTAAGGCTTAACCACTGTCCTGAAACTTAACAAAGGTTCAATATACAGTGGTGCCTGAGATATTATGGTAGGTTTAACACTTGCCCTGGACATATTATCTCAATATTAATTAAGAATTTTTTTATGATTTTACATAAACTTACCTAAAAGCAACCAATATTTTATTGTAGTTTTATTTATGTTCTACCTCTTGAACATTCATTTTGGTATTACACACGTCGACAAAACATTGATGTTTTTGTTTTAAAACAATCAACCTATGATACCATCTGGTTTAATATTTGCTACCCCTGCCCGAGTCCTATATTTCCGTTTACAAGTGTAATTAAAATAAGTCCTTTCCCTGAAAAATGTACCAACGTTAATTTTCACCGATTTTGACTATTTCAGTATGCAATATGATGGAACAGTAAGAGTGGCACCAGCGTCTTACAATAAGTAGAACACACTGAACGCCATTTAACATCGCATTTATAAACAACAAAGCCTCTTTTTTGGTCACAATTCATTGAGATTGAAGTGGAAACAACCGAACCATTTTTCTGTGGATCCGTATTCTTCAAACGGGTTGAATACACCAAGTCCGATTTTTGTATCTTATTTTCATCTTGTTTGGTTTTTTTTACAAACTGACCTCTTCTACTACAGTGGTGACATTTGTTAGGAAAGTTATATTTTCGTTGAAACTACTGATATGTGTGTATTTTTACTACACGAGGGATTATTACAGATTTTTAAGATAAGCTTGTATTTCTCTCTTAATTGCCTCATATATTCCCTGACACTCGGGTCTAATTGTGCATTATGTTTCTTTTGTTGCTTAGTCCATGTCAGATTTGTATTGTCACACAATGTTTCATCTGAACCAATTTTCGAACCAATCCAAATAGCCTTTGTTTTAATAATACCTGGAAAATTAAAACAGCAAATCTAATGGGCTTTTCATACATTTTTTCTGAACCATCTAAAACAGTACAAACAATGTTACAAATGCCGAGACCTTTTCAATGATATAAAGATATAGGGTCTAGCCCCTTAAGTAAGAGACATATAGGGCTCAAAGTATTTTCTAAATATCTCAAAAAGAATTGAGATTTTTGTTAAGCATTATTGAAGCAAAATTGTTTATCGTTCGGTTTTACAACTGTTTAACTCTTTAAAATGTCGATACAATACGTAATAAGGGATATTAAGAGGCCAAAATCTTGAACATTCAATGTCACATAACTTAAAACGAAAAATATTTTGTAAATTATTCAAGAGTAAAAGTCGCTTCTAAACAACATGCTATCTTTAAAACTGCCATAGCGGCCATGACCATGATGTTGGATAGGCTCAAGACAATGCGGGACTTCATCATATACTAGTTACCTTTGCCGGAGTGATAGAAGCCATCGAAAGCAACCCGTTTGTCAAAACATTTCTATGACAACCAACTTAAGCTTCACGGAAAATGTAATGCATGGACTTAAAGTTTCCAATATCAAATTGAGACAGTTGATGACGGTTTGTTTTATCCAATCAGATACTTTTTATTCTTAAGTCAAATATTTGTATTTATAGGCACTAACTCTTTTTACAAAGTATGTGTTTTTTTAACCAAGCTCTGCATGTATTTTTTAAAGTTGTACTATTGTGTTTAGTACATTGGGATCAAATAAACCTAGCTAACTCTGTTGTTTCTACAAAATCATGGATTATGTTTCTTCATATATTTGCGTTTTTGAGCACTCCAATGATCAATAGAAAATCTTGATTAACTCTCTCAAAGTTAGTTGAGCCGTTATTTCGAGCACATCTTGCAAGAAAAGGCAGAAGAGCTGTCGTAATGAAAATCATTTATTAGTCTTGGTAAAATCAGCGGGCTTCAGCCAGTGTATTAAGAGTTCTATAAAGTGCTAAAACTTTCTTTGCTCAGTGAAAGTTGCTTCTTATTTCAACAAGATATACGTTCACATTTCTACATTATGATCACAAATAAGTCGTATTGCAGTGCACAGCATGGCGACTTTAACGCTTTGTGAAACACTTTATATTGCCGTCAGAAAGTTTCTTTCTCCATGATGCAATGGGTGTAGCTTCAATCTACAGACCCACAGATCCCGAGTTCGAATACCGCAGGGAGTTTTATTTTTATGAGTAGTTGTAAAATTTAAAAAGTAAATTTTTCCCCCAAAATTTTTATTTTTTTTCACTCATTGTCAAGTCGAACACATGCTAGAAATCCAGATCTTAAAATAATTCAGAATAATCGGCTTGTATGCAGAACTTTTTCCATGTGTGTGGAGGACCCTTAAACTTACTGCCCGATTCGTTGGTCTTTTAACTGACTGATTTAGCGTCATTAACAACAATTGACATCTGTAAAATCACTTGCAACCTGCTGGGTTATTAATTTAATAGCACGTCATATATCGTGTTAATTCATATACTCCTTCTTGCATGTAGTTACTGTAGTTACGGGTTAAGAAAAACACTTTAAAAAACATAACCTCCTTAATTGTAATCGAAATGAGCAGATCTTTATCGATGTGTCTTATGATAGTTACATTTGTAAATAAACATTTCCTTATGTGAACCTACAGAAGAGCAAAAAAGTTCATTTCTGTATGAACTTTATTATGGGTGAAAATGTAATATGATTTGAAAGTTGCATTACATGTATCATGAGTATCATAAAATGGTAATGTGTATGATTCGGAATGATTTTACATTCTCAAACGTAAATAATAGCAAAGTTATTAAGTTGAAATTTATGTTTGAATAGAACTGTATGCAAATCAGTATATATTCAAATGGATTCCCCAAAACTGAATCTAAATCCGTATGGTCCATTGATCACCTGATACGACAGACAAATCTAGCTGAGGACATTAAATATCCTTTAATTTCCTTCATGAAACTTTTTTTCTGTCAATAATCTTGAATTGTGTGCATTTTCAATAAAATGACTAATAATTTATGAATCCCGACTAGTTGCTACAGCAATTTTTGTGATATGTTAACCGGACTCAATTCTAGACGAAATATCACTGTTCCACCGGACACGATTCAAACTATACTAACTATATTTTTGGTTTGTCTCCCTTTAAAAAAAAATGCATATTTTCAAAAGATCGTAAAATATGATCCGGAATTTATCATTCATTTCATGATAAAACGTAGATATATATTTGAATATAATTATAACGTCTTATATTGTAACATTTTTCTTTAATCAAAATGACACATTATCTCTCTAACAAAAGGCAATATTAGAGCTCTAATCTGACTTCATAATTACAGTTTAATTGCTTCGTTAATCTGACAGTTTTCTCTCTAGTCTCAACACAATTATGCTGGAAAATGATTTATGAATCACAGATATTAAAGCATTTAACAATCATATTTTTCCTTTGCAAAAACCGTATAACAACAAGATGGGTTCAATCAAATAAAAATGTAAATCACACTATCGTACTAATTGAATATAGGTTTAGTACATAAAATAAAATCTATTTGAAGCATACTTATTTTTTTTCCCACGAAAGTTTGCTTAACACTTATAAATAAGTCATCTATGTTATTCCACGAGATCAAATTTTAAAAAAGTTGTACCGATACACCGGTAGCTCCAACCCCTTTACCTATATGTGTTAGATCTCCGTCGATCCACAAAGCCAATCATTTCGTTGAATAATTGATCGTAAAATTAACACTATAAGACTAATTAAAAATTTCAATAGTTAAAGGCATATTTATGGTACCGGATAATTTAGAGTTATCAAACATGGCTGAGGATAGGAGACCGTTTAGCATTAGAAATATAACGGTAGCTTTTCATATTCATGATGTTTTACGCCCACTAAAATCAAGGATATAACGTGTTTTCTTGTGTAACCTTCTGTCTGCCTAAAGTCTGCGGAAACATTCCGGCTTGAAGTTGACATTTGTTATAAGATGAAAGCTGTTCATGGTCCGAGGCATACTTGAGTCTTGTTGATTTTTCTTTTCACTGTCCATTGCATTATTTAATTAGCGATCAATCAGCTCAACATGAGTTAAGCATGCGCAAAGGTAAATGAAGATCGAAACCAGAATTCCGTCATTATTAAATAAACATCTGAACAACCAAAGAGGAAAGATGTGATTTTGCATTATTTTGATTTTTAATAGACAAAGGCACATAAATCAGACTGAATTGCTGAAACGGCGAAAAACCAGTGTTGATCAAGAACGAAACAATTTTGTTAACCTCTGACCCGGTCCCGAAACCCAGATGCTGTTCCTCTCCCAACAGTGTGTCCTTCATCCCAAACTGCGCTTTGTGACGCTGGACTAGCTGTTACGAGGTCAGCCTGCTAGGGGCGGACAACTCTTAAAAATATTTTTACTAAGCATAAAAGACTGAAGAACGACACGTGGAAGAGTCCACAGTTTCTGGTTGGGTTGAATACAAAGTTTGTGAAGTACAACGGCGGATCTTCCACGAGGCAGGTTCAAAGGCTTGATCAGGTTAGAAGAAAGGAACAAAATGTCATAGTTATCGGTAATTTCATGTATTTTTAATATTCATAGGTTAATTCTAAAATTATGTAAAGAAATTACTAAACATAAAAGGGAAATGAATAAGGCTTCTTAACTTTGAATCATATGAATAAAACTTGTCTCATATGAAAAGTACCGTTTTTGTTTGGTTTCCATTCGATACCGTTCCATATGCACTAGCTTTCAAAATATTCAAAGCTACCCTAGTATGCATAAAATACCATTACTATACTATATTGAATAAACATGAATGTGGAAAGTTCTAATAAAAAGATATGGTTAACATTTGTCATGCCACCTCCCGGTTTTGGGAAGCAGTGCGCATGCGCCAACTTTTACTTTGATGACGTTTTGCAAGTTCCGAGTTCCTATCAAAACAGCATGTTATTCTATTGTAGCGGTTAGGATCATGATGGTGAATACGCTCAATACATTGCGGGGATTCACCATATACTTGTTACCTTTGTCGGTACGATAGAAGCCATCGATAGAAATCCGTTCGGTCAACACACCTATATTATGACAACCAACGTATGCTTTTCAGGAAAGGTTCCCAATATATACATGGACTTGAAGTATCCAATAGCAAATGGAGACAGTTGATGATGATTGGTTTTATCCAATCAGATTCACAATTATTTAATTCACAAGTCAAACGTTTGTATTCAAGGACACTAAATCTTTTTACAAAGTATGATTTTTTGACCAAGTTCTGCATGTACTGTATTTTAAATCAGATTTTAAAGTTTTACTATAATTGTTTATTCAAATGAGAGCAAATAATCTTAGCTAACTCTGTTGTTTCTATAAAAGACTTGTGTTATTTTCCTTCATATATTTGCGTTTTCAGCACTCTAATGTTCGCATGGAAAATACTAAGTAACTCCCTCAAAGTTAGTTAATCCCCGCTTTTTCGAGCACATCGTGCAAGAAAATGCAGAAGAGCTGTCACATTAAACATCATTTACATGCACGTATTAATCTTGGTAAAATCGCGGACTTCAGCCAGTGTATTAATTAAGCGTTCAATATTTATAACGTGCTAAACCTTTCTTTTCTCAGTTAAACATTAAAAATATAGTAAATATTATATCCGATAACTTAAGTTCCTTCTGATTACAACAAGACGTACATTCATATTTCTACATTATAATTAGGCCCATATATATATATATATATATATATATATATATATATATATATATATATATATATATATATATATATATATAGGATAAGTCGCATTGCAGTGCACGACATGTACTTTTTAATGTAAGTAGCTTTCCCATTTTGTTGGTCTTTAAAGGATGACTGCACTTAGCGCCGGGTTTTGGGCCCTTTTCGGTCGCTTCTGTTGCGTTTATTTCTTAACCTTATATCACTTTTGTTAAATATTTTAAAGAGTCTAGTCAATTTCCAACATGAATTAAGATTTTAGACTGTGATACAATAAGCTCATTCTATGTTTTTCCCTTTACAACTTTCGAAAAAAGGAGAAATTTCGCTTATCTGCCCTTGATCAAACATAAGATTGATATTAATATGCATGAGAGGTGGAGAATGGTACTAAAATTAGACTAGCATGAATAACAATGCCATGTATAAAAATTTATGTGATCACTCTTTCACCATAAACCTATCTATTCTATATGGTACAAGTATACTATTTACTATGGTTTCAACAATTAGACCACGCCCATGTACATGAAAGTACAGAAGACTTTAAATAAATCAATGCTTGATAACCTTAACGTGTTCGAAAACATTGTCCTAGTTAGCACATAACATGCTACCTTACACGTCACGTGATAGAATTTTGTATTCACAAAGTTACCTGGGGTGAGAAATCACGTGGTGAATTATAATATTCAACATGCACCAACCCTTGGTTACAACGGGGAAAGCGAAAGTAAGAAGACGCAGTTTTTTCTCATTTCAACCACGAGCGCATGTTTGTCTATTAATCTCCCTTTGACATAACTTTGATAATGCAAATATACAACTACTGTTAAACGGAGAACAATAGACAAAAATGCGCTGACTATGTATGAAGTCAGTATAAAAGTGGGCGTCCTCATTATCGTATGGAGATTCAAGAAATCGTGATGACCCCTGCCTATGAAAACAAATTCGTACTTGGTAACAACATACTTTTATTTAACGCAATTACGTAAAGTTGCAGTTTAGATGTTGACTATTTCTGCAATTGAAAGAAAAATTCTTCTTTTAAAAGTTTATTTTCTCGCAAATATCGCATGTCCTTAAGTGCAGTCATCCTTTACTGAATTTGTGTCATTAATAACAATTGACACCTGTAAAATCACATGAAACCTTCTAGATTATTTATTAATGATTCCACGTCATATATCCGTTCGGTCAACACACCTATATTATGACAACCAACGTATGCTTTTCAGGAAAGGTTCCCAATATATACATGGACTTGAAGTATCCAATAGCAAATGGAGACAGTTGATGATGATTGGTTTTATCCAATCAGATTCACAATTATTTAATTCACAAGTCAAACGTTTGTATTCAAGGACACTAAATCTTTTTACAAAGTATGATTTTTTGACCAAGTTCTGCATGTACTGTATTTTAAATCAGATTTTAAAGTTTTACTATAATTGTTTATTCAAATGAGAGCAAATAATCTTAGCTAACTCTGTTGTTTCTATAAAAGACTTGTGTTATTTTCCTTCATATATTTGCGTTTTCAGCACTCTAATGTTCGCATGGAAAATACTAAGTAACTCCCTCAAAGTTAGTTAATCCCCGCTTTTTCGAGCACATCGTGCAAGAAAATGCAGAAGAGCTGTCACATTAAACATCATTTACATGCACGTATTAATCTTGGTAAAATCGCGGACTTCAGCCAGTGTATTAATTAAGCGTTCAATATTTATAACGTGCTAAACCTTTCTTTTCTCAGTTAAACATTAAAAATATAGTAAATATTATATCCGATAACTTAAGTTCCTTCTGATTACAACAAGACGTACATTCATATTTCTACATTATAATTAGGCCCATATATATATATATATATATATATATATATATATATATATATATATATAGGATAAGTCGCATTGCAGTGCACGACATGTACTTTTTAATGTAAGTAGCTTTCCCATTTTGTTGGTCTTTAAAGGATGACTGCACTTAGCGCCGGGTTTTGGGCCCTTTTCGGTCGCTTCTGTTGCGTTTATTTCTTAACCTTATATCACTTTTGTTAAATATTTTAAAGAGTCTAGTCAATTTCCAACATGAATTAAGATTTTAGACTGTGATACAATAAGCTCATTCTATGTTTTTCCCTTTACAACTTTCGAAAAAAGGAGAAATTTCGCTTATCTGCCCTTGATCAAACATAAGATTGATATTAATATGCATGAGAGGTGGAGAATGGTACTAAAATTAGACTAGCATGAATAACAATGCCATGTATAAAAATTTATGTGATCACTCTTTCACCATAAACCTATCTATTCTATATGGTACAAGTATACTATTTACTATGGTTTCAACAATTAGACCACGCCCATGTACATGAAAGTACAGAAGACTTTAAATAAATCAATGCTTGATAACCTTAACGTGTTCGAAAACATTGTCCTAGTTAGCACATAACATGCTACCTTACACGTCACGTGATAGAATTTTGTATTCACAAAGTTACCTGGGGTGAGAAATCACGTGGTGAATTATAATATTCAACATGCACCAACCCTTGGTTACAACGGGGAAAGCGAAAGTAAGAAGACGCAGTTTTTTCTCATTTCAACCACGAGCGCATGTTTGTCTATTAATCTCCCTTTGACATAACTTTGATAATGCAAATATACAACTACTGTTAAACGGAGAACAATAGACAAAAATGCGCTGACTATGTATGAAGTCAGTATAAAAGTGGGCGTCCTCATTATCGTATGGAGATTCAAGAAATCGTGATGACCCCTGCCTATGAAAACAAATTCGTACTTGGTAACAACATACTTTTATTTAACGCAATTACGTAAAGTTGCAGTTTAGATGTTGACTATTTCTGCAATTGAAAGAAAAATTCTTCTTTTAAAAGTTTATTTTCTCGCAAATATCGCATGTCCTTAAGTGCAGTCATCCTTTACTGAATTTGTGTCATTAATAACAATTGACACCTGTAAAATCACATGAAACCTTCTAGATTATTTATTAATGATTCCACGTCATATATCATGTAAATTCATCTACTCTTTCCTGCATGTAGTTATGAGGTCGAGAAAAAAACTTCAAAATAACCTCGTTTATTTATAGAAATAAGCAGATCTTTATCGTCGCGTCATCTCATGATATTTACATTTGTAAATATACATTCCCTTTTGTGAACCTACAGAAGAGCAAAAAGGTTCATTGAAAATGTAATATTTTTTGACAATTGCTTTACATGTATCATAAGTATTATTTAAGGAATAAGGCATCATTCTTTGAGTATTATGAGGTGATAATTTCGGTCGGGGCGTGATCAAATCCAATAACGCCCGAAGGGCTTTATGATAGATTTGATCACGCCCCGACCGAAATTATCACCTCATAATATTCAAAGAATGATTCCTTATTACTTATATTTATATAATTTTCAGCCATTATACGATTTAATGTTTAAAGCTGCTTGGTCCGATTTTTTGGTTATTACTGTATCAAATAATTTTCCATACAAACCAATTACCTAAGAAAGTTATGGCTTTTCTCATATTTACACCAGCAGAATCGGTCTCCTTTCAAAGTTAGAAATATTCAAAGTAAATAAAATAATTTCTTTTTGGGCAAACGAAAAAACAAACCAAAATGCTTCATGGGATTATTTAGAAAAGGGAATCATTTGGTTTCGTCCCCCGAATGATTGGGTTTATTCATCCCACATGTTATGCATCGATTGTAAACAAAGCAAACTTCCGAAATATTAGCGAACAAACTGTACTCAGGTTAATTTTAATTTGCCTGAACTCTATGACCTTTATTTATAGCGGTGTCAAAGTCGTAATACAACCATAACGGTCTCGACGTCAGGGGCGAATTTTAACATAAGGCGAAATAACGCAATACCCTTTTATGTCGTTTGTTTTGTTAACAAATTTTTTACATAATTTTTTTCATTGAAATTTGGCTTAATTGAACGGGAAAATTACTGCAATGTCTATTATTTTAAACAAACTTGGCATAACCGTAGTTTAAAAGCGTACACAAAATTTGACATAAAATCGGACCAAGAAGCTTTAAATATAAATAAGCAAACCCCGCTTGCGCCCCAAGTATACGTCATTTGATGTCATTGCACTGTATAATACAAAATCGATACGTAGTGTTATCACAGGCAAAGACACCAAAACATGTAAATATAACATGGTAATGTGTATGATTCGGAATGATTTTATATTCTCAAACTTAAATAATAATAAACTTAATAAGTTAACATTTATTTCTTGATTTAACTTTATTCAATTCAAATTACATTCAAAGGAATTACACAAAACTGAATCTTAATCATTATGGCCATTGAATCCCTGATTCGACAGACAAGTCTAGCTGGGGACATTGAATAATAGTATACATGTATTTTCTTCATGAAACTTTTTTTCTGTCAGAGTTGCTTTGTGCGCATTTCAATAAAATGACTAATAATTTATAAAACCCGACTAGTTCAAGTAACTACAGCAATTTGTGCTTTGTTGACCGGACTTAATTCTAGACAAGTACATGTATTGTTCTACCGGCCACGATTCAAACTTTCAAGTATATTTTTGGTTTGTCATACTTTTAATGGATAGCAAAATATGACCCCGGAATTTATCATTGATTTCATTATAAATCGTGTATATATATATATATATATATATATATATATATATATATATATATATATATATATATATATATATATATTACGTCTTATAGAGTAAAGTTTTTCTTGTAATTAAAATGGCATATTATCTCTCTAACAAAAGGCAGTTTCAGAGCTCTGAGCTGGCCATATAATTGAGTATAATTGCACAAGCGCTTTCGTTAATCCGACAATGATCTCTATTCCTAACAATATACTGTGGTAAAACGATTTTATATGAATCACCGATAATAACAAATTTCTCAACCAATTTTGTTGTTGCTAAAACCGTTTAACTCATGATAGGGTAAATCAAACAAGAGGCCCATGGGCCACATCGCTCACCTGAGGAACAATAGGTATGATGAAATCAGCTTAAAGGAGTCATAATACAAACTATCTGGACAATGTAGTTTAATACATGTAGATCCTGTATAAATGAAAATCCATTTTCCACCTGGATATTCTTATTTTCATTATCATTAGTCCCTTTTCTAACAGGATGATTTTATAGCCATAACACATGTTGAACATTGCAGCTCTCAAAAAGATCCTAAACAATTGTTTATGTATGGGATATAAACCTACATCAAACTCTGAACCCCTTGTGAGGCCCAAGAATCATCAAGGGGCCAAAGTCTAAACAATTTTAAAGAATCACCTGGCTGATTAGTTTCTGAGAAGAAGATTTTTAAAGATTTACTCTATATATTCCTATGTAGAAATTCAATCCCCAATTGTGGCCCCACCCTACCCCGGGGGTCATGATTTTCACAACTTTGAATCTACACTACCAGAGGATGCTTCCACACAAGTTTCAGCTTTCCATGCTGATTAGTTTCTGAGAAGATTTTTAAAGATTTACTCTATATATTCCTATGTAAAAATTTGACCCCCAATTGTGGCCCCATCCTACTCACGGGGGTCATGATTTTCACAACTTTGAATCTACACTACCTGAAGATGCTTCCACACAAGTTTCAGCTTTCCTGGGTGATTAGTTTCTGAGAAGAAGATTTTTAAAGACTTACTCTATATATTCCTATGTAAAAATTTGACCCCAAATTGTGGCCCCACCCTAACCCCCAGGGTCATAATTTTCACAACTTTGAATCTACACTACCTGAGGATGCTTCCAGACAGGTTTCAGCTTTCAATGCTGATTAGTTTCTGAGAAGAAGATTTTTAAAGATATACTCTATATATTCCTATGTAAAAATTCGACCCCCCCCCCCATTGTGGCCCCACCCTACCCTCCGGGGTCATGATTTTCAAAACTTTGAATCTACAATACCTGAGGATGCTTCCAGACAGGTTTCAGCTTTCCATGCTGATTAGTTTCTGAGAAGAAGATTTTTAAAGATATACTCTATATATTCCTATGTAAAAATTCAACCCCCCATTGTGGCCCCACCCTACCCCCGGTGGTCATGATTTTCACAACTTTGAATCTACACTACATGAGAATGCTTCCACACAAGTTTCAGCTTTCCTGGCTAATTAGTTTCTGAGAAGAAGATTTTTAAAGATTTACTCTATATATTCATACGTAAAAATTCAACCCCCCATTGTGGCCCCACCCTACCCCCGGGGGTCATTATTTTCAAAACTTTGAATCTACACTACCTGAGGATGCTTCCACACAAGTTTCAGCTTTCCTGGCTAATTAGTTTCTGAGAAGAAGATTTTTAAAGATTTACTCTATATATTCATACGTAAAAATTCAACCCCCCATTGTGGCCCCACCCTACCCCCGGTGGTCATGATTTTCAAAACTTTGAATCTACACTACCTGAGGATGCTTCCACACAAGTTTCAGCTTTCCTGGCTAATTAGTTTCTGAGAAGAAGATTTTTAAAGATTTACTCTATATATTCATACGTAAAAATTCAACCCCCCCGTTGTGGCCCCACCCTACCCCCGGGGGTCATGATTTTCACAACTTTGAATCTACACTACCTGAGGATGCTTCCACACAAGTTTCAGCTTTCCTAGCTAATTAGTTTCTGAGGAGAAGATTTTTAAAGATTTACTCTATATATTCATACGTAAAAATTCAACCCCCCATTGTGGCCCCACCCTACCCCCGGTGGTCATGATTTTCAAAACTTTGAATTTACACTACCTGAGGATGCTTCCACACAAGTTTCAGCTTTCCTGGCTAATTAGTTTCTGAGAAGAAGATTTTTAAAGATTTACTCTATATATTCATACGTAAAAATTCAACCCCCCATTGTGGCCCCACCCTACCCCCGGTGGTCATGATTTTCACAACTTTGAATCTACACTACCTGAGGATGCTTCCACACAAGTTTCAGCTTTCCTAGCTAATTAGTTTCTGAGGAGAAGATTTTTAAAGATTTACTCTATATATTCATACGTAAAAATTCAACCCCCCATTGTGGCCCCACCCTACCCCCGGGGGTCATGATTTTCAAAACTTTGAATCTACACTACCTGAGAATGCTTCCACACAAGTTTCAGCTTTCCTGGCTAATTAGTTTCTGAGAAGAAGATTTTTAAAGATTTACTCTATATATTCATACGTAAAAATTCAACCCCCCATTGTGGCCCCACCCTACCCCCGGGGGTCATGATTTTCACAAATTAGAATCTACACTACCTGATGATGCTTCCACACAAGTTTAAGCTTTCCTGGTCTTATGGTTCATGAGAAGAAGATTTTTGAAAATTTCTCGAAAATTTTCATAAATTCCTAATTATCTCCCTTTGCAAAAGGGCGTGATCCTTAATTTTCACAAATTTAAATCCCCTTAGGCTAAGGATGCTTTTTGCCAAGTTTGGTTGAAATTGGCCCAGTGGTTCTTGAGAAGATGTTGATAATGTGAAAAGTTTACAGACAGACGGACGGACAGACGGACAGACAGACAGACAGACGGACGACAGACAAAATGTGATCAGAATAGCTCACTTGAGCTTTCAGCTCAGGTGAGCTAATAAAAGTGTAATTCACACTTTCGCACATATTTAAGGTGGTATGGGACATTTGTATATATGGATGTGTTTTAAAGTACATTATAATTTAAGTAATTTCACCGCTTTAGAATTTTTAAAGATAACAAAATTTAACCCCCCAAAAATAGCATTTAAAAATATTTGGAAACGTAAAAATTGTAAAACCTCCAGCAGTATTCGAATTCACGACTTACAGATTCGTAGTAAACCCTCTAAGCGCTACATCGTAAGGTGAGAATATTGGGAAATAAACTACTTATATAATTACACTTTATTTCATTGTTTATTTCGATAAACAATACGTCACAACATGGAAGTGTCCCATACCACCTTAATAACTTAATAACGTTAATACGTATAATAAAATCTATTTGAAATATACTTATTTTTGTTCAAATAAAATATTAATAATAAAATGATCAATTGATAAATGTTATTTACAAATATATTCTCAACTTATGACTGCAATCTGTTCAATCATTGCTTTTTTTTCTTAAAGTTTAAGAGTTTTGTCTCTAAAAAAGTTGATCACTTTTGGATTTAAATTCCAAGCATCAAAACATCCAGCAAGAACTTTTTCAAATTCAGGAAAACTGAATTTCGCCGCCTTTACAAGCTCCGGAGTTTCTTTATCAAATAAGTTGTATTTGATGCGAATTTTTGAGAAATACGATCCCGGAAAGATTTTATCCAGGTGTTCATTTCCGAGGAAAAAATCTGGCAAAACTTCTTTTTCCAGTGCTAACGTCAAAAATGTCAGAAAGTATCCCAAAGCCTCGCGGACCCCGCTGAGTCGATAGCCCGGTGCCGTAAGGTTTGTAGGCACGGTCAGCATAAGGATGCAGTACATGGCGACGGTTTTCAGATGGTATGACGTCAGCAGATTTGCCGCCTGGTTTTGGCGCCCTTTCAGACCCTTTACAAGAGTTTTCATAACGCGACACGCTGTTCTGATGTAGCATCTTTCCTCGCTGACAACGCATAGATCGAACATGAATCTTTCGTATGACGATGAACAACTTCGCCATATCAAATTTTTGTCGTTTTCATCGATGTATTTATTTTCTTTATTAATCCATTTCATGAGGCCATATCTTGGAAATTTAACAGGTGTGTCTTCGAACGATGACACAACGGCCCCAGGGATAGATATTACTTCGTTGTCTAGAACAAAGCCAGGAACAAAATCAACGGTTACAAATCCAAACACGTTGTCAATAATTTTCAAGTCCATGGTAGGTGGTCGGGATCCTCTTGTAACGTAATAAGTGTTCGTAGCTATATCTTTTGGAACTAATGACTGAACATAAAATGCTTTATCCATTAGAGATTTAAAAACTTGTTCTTGTAAAGCCTTTGTATTGATGAAACATGTTCCAGAATTCATTATCTCAAAAACTCCAGCTCTTTTCAGGCTTGGATACCTATCAATTTGAGCAACATCTACTACACGAAGCCGTATCTGACCAGGCAAATAGCGACCAAAAATGTCTACCAAACGAACTTCTTCTAGGTCAAGTCCTGCGATCGTAAACGGTATAACGGCATCGAACTCGTCCGGTGCTATGATTTTCATCCCCTGTCTTGCACTCGCCTGTCGAATAAAGTCGCTGTGAATCTCCAGTCCCTCGAAATGCAAACGAGCCTGGTTTTTAAGTTCGTTCAGAATGATTCCTAAAACATCTTCTGCAACTGAACAGCCTCTTTCCCAGTCATTTTTGGAAAAATCCCATGGTATTCCAATCCTTTCAGTAAGTTGGAATTTCAAATTTTGTTCGTTAGAAGCTAAGCGATCTTCAGGATACACCCAGCTGTTTGAATAAAACATGTAAGTGACAGCAGTCATCTTGCATAAGTGTGCACATGCACAGTTCTCAATATTGGGAAATAAGAGAAAGCGAAAGTACACTTCAAATAAATATCAATGAAATGCATATACGTATATCGTTTATCAAAAACGTATTGATGATTTATCACTATCTGCAGAAGTTAAACATGTTTACTAGTATTTTAATGTGTTTTCCGAAATTTGTTTTATGATAGATATTATGGGTTTTTTTTTTCAGATAACTTATCAATAAACAAATATTAAGCATATGAATATTGTAAAAGTAAATATACTGATAGCTTTTCATATGCATGATGTTTTACGCCCACTTAAATTGAAGGTATAATATGTTTTTCTTGTCTACCCTTCTTTCTACCTACAAGACCGTGAAAATTTAGGTATTTGGCTTTCACTTTATTTGAATCGTTGCCGGGTTGACATGATCATGGTATCACGGTTATAAGCTGAATTAAAACTGTTCATTTTGACAGATATTGGACGGTCCGAGGCACGTTTGAGGCTTATTACGTTTTCTTTTCACTGTCCAGGAACATGAACATTGCCCTATTTAATTAGCGATCATTTAGCTCAAAATTAATCAGATTTGTGTTTGGATATGTGAACACTTAAGCAGAAAACATTAGTTAAGAAGACTAGGCTTGTTAAATACTAGTAAACAACACTATTTGATGCATTGGGCATTTATGATCGCATTACAACATGATATTAGCATGTGAAAAGGTAGGTGTGGATCGAAACCAGAATCCCGTCATTTTTAAATCAACAACTAAACAACTAGAGAGGGTAGTTGTGATTTTGCATAATTTTAAAACATTTAAAAACGTTAAACTGGCAAATGAATTAAAAAAACACTAATCTAGTAAGTGCGTTTTGATTTTGGAGGGTGAAAAACACACGTTTGATGACATATGAATTGATGAATTAGCGAAAAAAGTGTTGATCAAGAACTGGTTCCGAAACCCGGATGTTGCTATCGTCCAAACAATGCGTAGGCTTAAAACTCGATCAGTTGTTCTTCATCCCAAACTCCAGTTTCCGCTGGACTTTTACGAGGTCAGCCTAGTAGAAGTGGATAACTCAAGCAATGGCAAGCATGGACGACTCTAAATACCATAAATAAGAACGAGACGTGTAACAGTCAAGGGTCAAGAGATTCGTAAGGTTCCACGTTGGATGTTCAGTCAAGTCAGAAAACTACGGAATAAATGGAAGGACAAGATGTATTCCGATGGTCTTTCAAAAGAGCCAAACAAGAAGAGACCCTGAAAGAAAAATCAAAGTGTCATGTGAAAGTGTGCGTGTCAGACAGTCAGTCTACCGCTGCTTTTCCAAAGACTGGTTAAAGCAGTTAGATGTTTTACGGATGATGTATAACTTATTTCATTTCTTAAATTCGTGGGGCCAATTTTCGTTGATTGTGGGTTTTTTGCTTATTCTTGGGGGTGTAATTTCGTGGCTGCGTCGGTTTTCAGGTTCAGTAAGAAAGATAATTCTTTCTAAATTTGTTTCGTTGAGAATGTAAATTTGTGGGGAGAGCTACCCACAAATATCACGAAAATTAAGCCACCACGAATTCTAATTATTGCACAGTAATGCTAGAACCAAAATCACAACTTGTGGACGCACTTTAATTTGGGCTCTTGCCAATTCTTCAGCAGATGAGATATCTACTTCCACCAATGTCCAGTATGTCTTAGATGGGGAATCACTGCTGAATCACATTCCAAGGGTCAAGGGATTAACATTTGGCAGACTTTTTTTAAGTGTATGCAGATCTTGTCTGTAAGAAATAAGACCATGCTATTGTTGTATTTGACGGATATGACAACGGACCTTATACCAAAGATCAAACCCATCAACGACGAACAAAAAACATTCTAAGAACTAAAGTCATCTTCACCAGACACGCCTTTCAGGCCCAAAAGGATTTGTTTCTAAGAAAACCTGAAGATAAAAAGAACTTTATTGAGCTACTATAAGACACTCAAAAAGTTTGTACTACAATATAAGCTGAAGGTGAAGCAAATCCTTTGATAGTTCAAACCTGCAGTCGTAACATCAGCCAATGATCGGAAAACAGTTCTCATCGGTTCAGACATGTACTTACTGGTATTGCTCTGCTATCACTGAGACATACATGGCAAAGGCATATTATTCAAATCCGAAACCAAGTCCATCACATCATTTAACATCAAAGGACAAGCTCTTAGCAAAGCAACACAGCATTTTTATTTCAAAGAATGTGCCAATGGATTCAGCAGAAAAAATTTGAAGGCTTGGTGAAGAGGCTATGATTACTTTGTATGGTGGAGTTTCCCCATGAAGAAACAAATTTGGTAAGATTCCGCAGTCATGTTCCGTTCAACATTTGTAACATTTGAAATACACACATTACCCCCAACTACAGACTCTGCAATGTTTCATATATATAAAGCGTTCTTCCAAGTAAGACAATATATGAAAGATGCTGAATTTGAATTCACAGACTGGGTCTGGTCAGTAGAAAATGGCAATTGAGTTCCAGTAAGAAGCAGCCTTTCGCTGCGCCATAAAAGTTTTCAATTATATACTGCAAATGTAAAGCAGATTGCTATACAAATGTTGCACATGCAAAAAGCACGGTTGAAACGTTTTATTGTCTGTGGTGAATTTCATGGTTCGACTTTCTGCAACTCTTCCAGGCATAGTCAAGTCAAAATAAAGTTTAACGTCAAACTAACTGCTACAAATGAATTTTTTGTAGAACTTGTGTTATGAATTACATGATTGTATGTCTTAACGACAACATATTAAAACTCGACCAAAATCCATCGGCTAGTTTTTTCTTTAAATCGATTTCAAATGCTATTACATGTAACATTTAATGTGTTCAGCAGTGAATGGAAAACGATGAACACGCCTAAGAACTGCCAAAGTTATTAGTACTGGTACTAGGTTTCGTTTGGAAAATACTCTACCTAAATGCAAATAAAATGTTTAACAGTTATTTATGATAACTTCATTTAAACCTTGATATTACATTAATACTAGTATATGGAAAAAAATTATAATCCTATGAAAATGTACGTGTAAAAGAATAAAACATAACACCATTTAAAGCCTGTTATAACATTAATACTAGTATATGGAGAAAAAAAATTATAATCCGTCGAAAATGTACATGTAATAGAATAAAATATTATAATGTCTTAAGTGCAGCAAGGTCATATTATTTTGATTTCGTAATTAAAAATTAAAATTTCACAAACTTTTAACATATTTTCGTTTATTTCTACTCTTGCTTGAGAAACAAAAATGGTCTTCTTTTAAACTATTAAAGTTTATGACATGCAGTTCGGCAGAAAGTCAGAAGGACTGACATGACTCATGCATATCATACCTTTGATTTTTGAAGGTGCATATATCTTCAGTATTTAAATGCCCATTATTTTCTTTATCGATTAGTAATATCGATCATCCATTATAAAATGAATTTTGAAAAATACAATTCATAGTTCCGCAGGTAATCATATATAGGTTTTTGAAAAATGATGTTGATGCATACAAGTTTTTTATTACTTACTTAGAATTCACTTTCGCTTTCTCTTTCTCTATAATCAAATACTAAGTGCATACATATGCAGGATGGCTGCTGTCACGAAAAGATTTCACTCAAACAGTTGGTTATATCCCGATGATTATTTTGCTCCTGGTGAACATAATTTGAAATTTCAGCTTCGGGATAAGATTGGAATACCATGGGATTTTTCCAAATATGATTGGGAAAGAGGCTGTTCCGTTGCAGATGCTGTTTTAAGAATGATTCTTAATGAACTTCGAAATCAGGCCCGTTTACATTTCGAGGGTCTGGAAATTCATAGTGACTACATTCGACAGGCAAGTGCACGACAGGGAATGAAAATCATAGCTCCAACTGAGTTTGATGCCGTTATACCATTTACGATCAAAGGGCTTGACCTGCAGGAAATTCGTTTGAGAGATATTTCTGATCAGTATCTTCCAGGACAGATACGGCTTCGCGTGGTAGATGTTGCACAAATCGACAAGTTTCCAGGCCTGAGAAGAGCAGGAGTGTTTGGAATGAAATTTGGAACATGCCTCATTGATACCAAAGCTTTACAAGAACAAGTTTTCAAATCTCTCATGGATAAAGCTTTTCATGCTCTGAAATCGATTCCAAATGCTACAAAAACATATAATGTTACAAGAGGATCAAGACCCCCTACTATGGACTTGAAAATTCAGGACGACATCTTGGAATATATAAACGTTGATTTTGTTCCTGGATTTATTCTGGACAACGAAAAAATATCTATTCCTGGGGCTGTAGTGTCATCATTCGAAGACACACCTGTTATCTTCCCAAGGTATGGTCTCATGAAATGGATTAACAAAGAAAATAAATACATCGACGAGAATGACAAAACTTTCATATGGCGAAGTTGTTCGTCGTCATACGAAAGATTCATGTTCGATCTATGCGTTGTCAGCGAGGAAAGATGCTACATCAGAACAGCGTGCCGCGTTATGAAAGTATTAGTACTTAGACTGAGAGAGCGCCAAAACCAGGCGGCAAATCTGCTGACGTCATACCATCTGAAGACCGTCGCCATGTACTGCATCCTTCTGCTGACCGTGCCTACAAAGTTGACGTCACCGGGTTATCGCCTCAGCGGGGTCCGCGAGGCTTTGGGATACTTTCTGTCATTTTTGAAGTCAGTACTAGAGAAAGAAGTTCTACCAGATTTTTTCCTCGGAAACGAACACCTGGATAAAATCTTTCCGGGATCGTATTTTTCCAACATTCGCATCAAGTACAACTTATTTGACAAAGAAAACCCTGCACTCGTGGAACAGGCGAAATTCGGTTTCCTCGAGTTTGAGAGAGTTCTTGCTGGGTGTTTTGACGCTGGGAATCTTAACCCTAAAGTTATCAACTTTTTTAGAGAAAAGACACTTAACGTGTAAGAGGAATATCAAGGTGTTCATATTGCAGCATATCATATGTTAAGCATGAATAGAATTTCACAATGTAAAACTAAAACACTTACAATATTTATTTTGAACCTACAGATTAGATGTAAAATATTAAAAATAAGTTATTCCTACATCATTTAACCGCATAATTTCTTAATCCGGACAAATTGGTTGAGGACAGAGAAAAAATGCCGGGTAACTATTTGATATAATTTCAAGACGAATGCTTTAAGTTAAAATTTTTAAGAAGTTTTTATGGATTTTAGTGATTTTGAGAATATTCTTTGCTGAGTAATTCTCAAGTGTTGACTTGAGTATGCCATGGATTTGCAACATATCAGGAGGGTTCGTTTTTGAATCCCCAGACTAACTTAAGAAATGCTGCTGAAGTATGTGTCTGAGACAAAACAATTCAAAACCCTTTCCGCGTCAGTAAATGACGTTTTAGACGTCAAGTAGTGATGGTACCTTTCACCCAACGTCATCGACGTATCCACCTTATAATAATAAGGTGCAGAAAACACCAGAGATGGAATCAAGCTTTATGAACTCATGTCTGCTTCTCTGATGAACGCAAATTTAATTAACGCTTTAATGATGACAGATTACGTTTGTGCCCCCGTTCTAAAGAGAGCCTTTCTGACGCAACCGCGAGTGAACGTAATCAGCACGGTGGTGGTTCCGAAATGGTATAGGACGGAATTTCTGCTAACGAAAGGGTTCAATTTTATGCTATTTAATGGAATAACACAACATCACAAAATGGATGACCACTGATCGAAATGACATTTCGTTTTATTAAAAGGATTTCATTTACTGCATTATGTAATTTACTACATATCCGAGTGGTTAAAGTGTCGGGCTTGTGATCCATACATCCCGAGTTCGAATCCCGTAGGGCAATTGTTGTCACTTACTGAATCGATTTTTTATATATATATTCATTGTTATACCCAAACGGCAAATATTTTTCTTATTTGACATATTTACAGTTTATATATCATTATATCTTTCATAATCAAATAAATTATGTTTCTTTTTTTATTAATTTGAGTGACTTTTTCCAATGGTATAGCCGGTGTAAAAAATATAAACACGTGCAAATTCACGGAGTCTGAACCTTAATTATGGTCTTTGGGATGAACGTGGGAGGCAAGCACATAGACCCCACCCCCCAAAAAAAAACCCCAAAAAACCCCCAAAACACGACTATAGCTTATAGCGACTGCTTACACCAAAAATGGAATAGCATCCCACATGCTGTAATCGAAGCAATTGATTAGGAAGAGTTGTACTGTATTTAGTTTATAAACGCTTATAAGAACATACCCAATATCAATTTGACGTTTCAGTAAATTTGCCCCTAGGTTGTTGAAATTTTGTTCGTTTAACAGTTTGCTTTGTTTTGTTTCATTTCTCTGTAAAAGCCGTCCACAATACTTTTTTCACTTGATTTTGTTACTTTATACAATTTGTTTGAATTAATTAATTAAAACACATTAAACTATTTTTTTTGTAAGTAGTAAAGTACACATTAGGCGCAATCGATTCGTTATAATCAGTGGAGAAATGTTCTAGACAGAGTCGAACAACATAGAACATCAAATCTGTCCAAATTCGGATTGACATGACGATTTTTTGTCATATAGGTAAACACTATCACTGAAGCGGTTGAAACAGTGCGAACAATTCGTTAATTTAGCCACAATATTCAACGATAAACCAATAAATTGAAGAACAAAAACTGTTTTAATAACTACACAAGGCCAATTAAGACGATTTGAACCCAGCAAAGGCAGAAATATGCCGCCACATCGGGGTAGTATTTGATAAATGAACAGTTCCTGGTTATTAACTAAAATTACTAAATATAATTATATTATGAGTACACTTGTAATCCGTTTATAAGAAAACATCTCACATTTGTATATATACTAGTTCATGTCCCCGAGTACAAAGGTGTGTCGTTTGGCTTGTTAACGTCACGAACTTGATAATTCCAAACTCTACTGATAAGGGGGCACTCTTCTCTCCAGAATATATTACATCGCCATGAACGGCCTTCTGATTCTCTCCTGTCTTGTCGGTAAGTTATTGGTTTACTTAACAATTTCACTCAATTATACGAAATGTACAAATTGCATATATAAAGTATTAAGTATACCATGTCCTTCTATGAAAAATTCTCAGTTACATTTCGTTTGAACTATGATGATATACTGAGTATTTCTTAATTCGTGTGATTTCATACTTATCAGTAGTAATGATATATACCAGTGTACCATACGTTTATGGATGTTAAGAAAATAAAAGAGAAAGATATCATAATTAAATAAAACTGGGGTAATTGAAATCAAGAAAATTGGCACGATTTGGTTACTAGGCATCATAGTTTGTTCATATTGAAAGAAAAGCATTTTTGTAAGGGTGATAAGTTGAAAATTGTATGCAACTCCTATTGTCGTAAACCAATGACTCTCAGAAATATGTAATATAGTGGTGTATATATATGCAGATATCCAACTATATTGGGTTTCTTTGCCATTTGTTTTTGTTTATTGGAAAAATGAGTACAAAAAGGGGGTTCGTGAAACTTATTTAAACCCATATGACAATGTACATGTATTCAATTGGTAAAAGCTCAAGCAAGCCAAGCAGTGGAAGCCGCGATTCTTATTGTCTATCCTGAATTCATCTTCAACTCATATTCATTAGCCAAGGGTCCGATTCGTCTATTCTGAGAATAAATGAATCGGACCTTGACAAGCGAAGATGGCTTGAGCTACAAATACATATAATTCTTACGGTGACTCTATGGAAACTGTTTTATTCACACCCAGGCTCCATTGCCGCCCAGTTGTCGGTACCGTCAACATGCCAGAAAATGTGTACGGCCCAGTACTCGCCGGTCTGTGGAACCAACCACATTACCTACTGTACGTATATATTAATAATCCTGTTGATTCTCCTAATGTGTTTGAATGGACAAAATAATCGTTTACTGGATGATTGTTTAAGGAGATTTTTTAAACAATTCCCTACCAGTCTTTGATTGAAAACTATTTGAAATGAAAGAAACCATTTCACAGCAGACAAAACTTAAGACAGTATGACGTTAGTTTTATGTCGAACCAATTGCAAGCCATTATTGTGCAATTTGTGAGAAAATATTGAATGTTTGTAAACGTCATAATGATATTCTATAAAATCCCATTCATTGCACATCACGCGGAGATATTTTTCTTAAAAATTAACAAAATTGTAAATTAAAGATATCTGCTTAATGTTCAAATGACGTTATCATTTGAAGTCCTGAATAGGTACATGTAGCTGGCATTCTTTTACAATTTAGTGTCAATCAGTGCCTTTATTTATTACAAAGCGAACATATGCAAGCTACAGATCGCGCAATGTGAGTACAAATTGCACCACCGCTTCCTTGGTGTGGCCCACTCAGGAACCTGCTCCTCTGGTGGCACCGTGTCGTTACCGGACCACTACGACTGCAGGAATCCGGAACCCTGTGACGAAGAAGAGACTACCGGAGAGGTCTGCGGATCCGACGGAGTAACATACAGTAGGCGGGAATTTTAAATTCCAAAGCAATTCATTTCGTTGTTGCGAACGACCTATCACAGTCGATTTATAAATATCAAGTTTATTGATAATTGTGTTGTGTATAAACTATTTTTCATGCAAAAGGTACCAACTTTGTTACAAACAGTGTACATGTACTTCTTCTATATTTCAAACCTTCTTTTAAAAAAATGTTTAAATAAATAAACGAAATTGGGACGGAAATGGTAAAAAAAAAATTAAGTGTTATATGTTTGACACGTTATGTGTCAAATATGGATTTTGTTCTTCTTTTGTTCTAAAGAGAAAGATAATGAAAAATACAAGCTTGGATGCTTTTTGACCATCTTCTTTGATTGACAGAGAGCCAATGTCTATTGGAGCAGGCGGCCTGTGGTTTAGCCGCTGCTGGTGATCACATGAGCAAGGTCCACAGTGGCGCATGCACAAAATTGGAAACCAGTCACGAATGTCCCACTAAATGCGACAGCACTGTGGATCCAGTGTGTAGCAACGCCAACGTCACATACAGTATGTAACCACCTTGTTTCTAGTGACATACAGTATCTAACCACCTTGTTTCTCAGTCAGTGGAGCCTTGAAGGAAAAACTATTTATGTTAAAGCAAACTTTATCACAAATTTTCGTGGATTTCTTCGTTGAGCGGAAGTTTATAGATATCGAATGATCGTTGAAGTAAAAAAAAACAAACATTGATTTAGGACAGCCATTGTTCATGAAACGTATTATCGAATATGAATTGTGCGTTTGACGAAATCTACGAAAATGTATCTCCTCGAAAATTAATTAAAGTACTGTTAATCTTTTGTCAGCCTTTGTTTTCTCCCCCTAGAAAACCCATGCATCTTGAAGCAGGCTTACTGTCGATATTTGACAATCAACAACCCCACTTACTTAGAGAGGTACGAAGTTATGCACGCGGGAACTTGCGATGGTTCGGACCCAACCAAGACCGTTGCAGTAAGTTACTTTCTCGAATTAATTCTTCCATTTCGAATTCACCCATGCAAATAGCAATAGAGAGATTGGAGTTATTATTACATTATCTGTTTCTTATAAATATCTATATATATAGATAACCCGAATTCGGCTGCTTATGCTACTATAACAGAGTTTTGGCCGCTTCTTAACTTTGATATGCATTTACTATGTACATTATAGGTTGACTGCAGTCAATACAAGCCCCACCTAGGATCTGTAGCCATCGAGGGAGGATCCACCAGCACCTTCTCTTGTCCCCACATAGACTCACACACCAGGTCCGACTACGTTTGTGGATCTGACGGACACACCTATTACTCCGAATGTTACTACTGCCAACACTTGGCCCGTATTAGCAAAACTGGTATTTTTTTTTTTTATTTTTGTACTATTTTTAGATGCGCATTTGTTAATTTAATATTTAGTGCATGTTTTAGGGTGGGGGGGATTGGTCGACGCATGATGGGTAATTTGGAATTCCCAAATTATATTGAAACTTTGAGAATAGTTTATTATTATAATATTTATTCCTAATTTACAGGCGACACCTCGGGAGCGTCCATACTTATGCAGGGAGTCTGTCCTTATTACCTTACTCAACATGTCATCGGATGAAGTTATTGTTATATATATTCTATATGAATTAAACAGTCGAGAGATCATGTATTTTCGTTTGTTGTTAACATTTTCAGACTCTTCCTGTAAACTTACTACGTCTGCAATTTTTGACTAAAGGTTTTAATGATCTGCAGAGAAAGTGGCATACATTATGAATTCTTTATACCATATTACCAGGGGTCTTCAAAATTTGGTTAAACTGTTGCGGTTTATGTAATTACTTGTGCTCGTTATGCTAGCCTGGACAAAATGGTCGCAATGAAATAAAGTTTTAAAAGGAAGAACAAAGAGTAAGCATCGTCTAAAGCCATGGCTCTGACCCGTGATGGGAGATGATCGTACATATTGGCCGTAAGGGTAAACTTACCCCATTCAACTGCATTTTTGAAAATTCTAAGGAAGTGTTTTTTAATTAGTGCCAAACAATAACACAGATACAAAAAAGTGTTGTGTATAAATAGTTTACAATTTATTATTCTCATTCATCCTAAACATACAGATACAAACACAAAAAACATTCATGCATCTTCAACAGCAGAACTGTAGATTATAACACTAATTAACGGTCTGTCAAAAATTACAGTCCTGACAAAAATAAGGGAAACAAATTCTTGAAGGTATACTTGAACACACCTTTTTACATGTTCTCACTGTTCAGAACATCATACACTCTTGTTTTATTTTTATCATCAATATATATAAAAATGGACAGCAATACAACAAGCTTTTCAAAATTCACAAATTTTAAAATACAGAGAAGTACGGGGTATGTCATTGCCTGCAAATAATATCTGACTATGAAAAAAAAAAGCTGACTGAAACACACAAATAAATCTCCCTTTTAGATTTTTATTTTTGAAGTTCATCAATAGAGATATATATATTTCCTGAAAAGAAATAATACTTTTTGCTAGGTTAAATTGTTAGTAAAGTGTACAGTGTATTGAAATATATATTTTGGGTTTTTTTGTGTTTGTTTTGGTACAAATGATGAACACTTTTGATGGTAAAAAGATTGTTTTAACAGTCAATTGCAATACATTGGTGGAAAATTTCTTAATATTGGATTTTTTAAAGTACATATAAACCCGTTAAAAAACAAGAAACTTTAAAGTTTTTCAATAAATCCTGTAAAGTATCAATCAATTAAATTATATCTGAACACACAAAAAAAAACTTTACCAGAAAAAAAGTATCCCTACTCAAAAGCAATGGAATTTTGCATGAGGAGAAAAAACAAAAACAATACTAATTCATGTGGAATCGCAAGCATGGAGTTGTTGTAAGCAAATGAACTTTCTGTTATTCAACATGGTTGAAATGATTATCACAAAGAGCTGCTTCTTCTCGATGGAAGGAGGAGTTGTCCTATACTGATGTCAATCTCTAGAACTTCCGAAATACAATGTCTCTCTGTGGAAAAGTTAAGTTGTCTTGCAGTGTTCACCATGTCCTATTTGTTGCGCTTTATAAGTCGTTATTTAATTGATGTACTGAGCTAGCCAGCGGAAGCCCTCTCCGTATCCCTGTCTTTTTAGAACACTACACATGAATAATTCCATTGGACGCCCCGGAAGCTCGTTTCTGGGCACTGTTCCCTGAAGACGAAAAAAAAAATCTATTAAATCTCATATGAATTAATAAAATTGCTCTTCAAAACATTTTTACAAAAAAAGTTAACACATGACTGAATATGAAACAGAATCTCAATTAAATTGTTTATTCATGAAGCATATTCTAATCTTTAAAAAATGCACTTGAAATAAAAAAAAAAAATGTCATGCCACTGCATATATACCAGAGACTGCTGCTACCTTAATCATAAAAAAGATGTGTGAAGAAATAAAATATTTGATTATTGTTGGGAGTGGTTTTTGGGTTTTTTTGTGTTCTTACTTTCAAATTCATGTGGAATTGCATATTTGTTTTTTTAAAAACAGTTTGGCTGACACTTATGAAAAACATTGTTAGCATAACATCATTAACAAATAAAACTATGAACTAACCTTTCCTGTAGTCTGCCCGTGCAGTCCTAACCAGTGACGAATTTCGTCTTCACTTGCAGCACCAGACTTGTCAATTTTGTTGCCTAGAACAAGGACAGGTGCACTGGCCACTTGTTCGTCTGTCAGTAAACTCTGAAATAAAAACGAAGAATTCTACATACCAGAAAAACTTGTCAAGTCCTTGACCTATCCGACTGACTTTCAGATGTCACTCTTGTTAAAATTCACCAGAGCTTGACTTTGACCTATCAAACTGACTCTGTTATAATTCACCAGAGCGTCAGTGCTGCATCACCGATGATAACAAAATATTAAAGCCTCCCAGAAGTACTTCTATTGCTAGAGAAAGTTTAAGACATACAGTCAAACTTTGTTATCTTGAACTAGATGGGACTATTTAAAAACTTCCGAGATATCCGAATATTCGAGATATTGACGGTAAGATAGTTAAAAAATATTTACTGTATTTGAGATATCAGTGTACGAGATATCGAAGTTCAACTGTACTTTTTAAAGGAGCAAAAGTCTTTGGCCTTTTTAAATTTACTTACAGATGTCAGTCTGTCAGAACTCCCTCGAGCTTCAAAAATCATATTGATTTTCATTTCTTAATGAAGTTTCTCAGAAATACTTCTAATGCAAGATCAAGATAAACCAACAGCCACTGTTAAAAGGCATTTTAAATTAATCTGGCTTGTGACAAATGTACTAACCCTTATACTAAAATAATGTTCATACAACCTAAAATACAGTGCTTACATCTGTTTCCATCAAGTCCTTTTGTGCATATTGATATGGCCAATAAACTTTTCACAGTACAAGGATTTACTTACATCTAACTCTGCCTTGGCTTCTGCGAACCTCTCTCTGTCACATACATCTACCAGAAAGACTATACCATCAACAGCTGGAAAGTACTCCTTCCACACTCTTCTGGCTGCAGACAGCAAGACAAAATTTAGAAAGGTATATACAAGGCAGCAATATATGGTAAGAATAGTCTAAGGAGTTAGCTAAACACTAAATTAAATCTCTGTTATACAATGTACTGCAATCTACTACTCTTAACAACTGTTACTACACTGGAATGTCATTTACCTTGCTGATGACCTCCAAGGTCAAAGGTTGTGAACCTCATTCCTCCCATAGATAATTCTTCTGAAGCTAAACATAGCAAGAAAAACATGAATCTTTATGCACAAGAATTGATCAACAGTTTTCATAGCAGTGAAAGCGCATACTGATAGTGATCAAAATATATTCCTTCAAAATAAATTGATTTAAAAATTATATAAAGACTAGAGTGTTGAAATAATGTCACTTTGTCACAATTTGTCAAAATGCAAATATGATGCATTAAATAAAAAAGACTTCTTACACAAAAACATATGAGTATTCACCCCCATTACTGACCCTGATTCTACAATATACATCTAGTTATATATGTGGGGGAGTAATGAAGGTGAATACAAGTCTTTTATTGTTTATAAATATCTCTTCATTCCATGCTTACTTGGGTGAAGTGTGGGAACATGCTGTGCCATCCGGTCATCTTTTAACATGTGAAGCAGTGTTGTCTTCCCAGCATTGTCTAGCCCAAGGAACACAAGCTTACCCGACTTTTTATAAAGACCTACAATGTAAAGCCATGCCTTTAACTCTCATGCGCCCAGTGCTTAAAGCCGATCACTCAACAATGAGGTTTCACTTTCACTGGTTGGAGATAGACTTGCAAATTTGGGTCAATGCAATATCAATTACAGCAAGGTGGACTAAAGAGAAAAAAATCATGCAATATGTTAGAGGTTTATTCAGCCAGCATCTTTTTTCCTGTAAATGTTTCCATCATTTGAAGTGTTCTTACCTTAGATAGGAAACTTCTAAATTTAATATAAAATGCTATGCATGATCTACCAAACAAGTTTATATCTATTATCATTTTATCTTCAATGTGTACAGGAATTTGACTAGCCGGTGCAAGTCACAGTAACCCAGTTTTACTTAACCCAGGTGTAAGTAACAAAAATTAACTTTTCCCTGTACATTATCTAACACTCAACAGTCCGTAATTGTCCTTTCATATTCTCTACTGTACCTATCACATAAACAAGATATCAAACTCCACATTGGGTGCTTTCAAACGTTTAGCTGTATACAAGAAATTCCATTTGTTAGTAGATACCATCACCAGACAATTTGTGGAAACCACTCAACATTGAACAGACACCGAAATCAAATCTAGAAATGCTTCCAAGATGCAACATGGGCTGTCAGATGCTGTTGCACAATTGCCTCATCTGCCTGCTTACTTGGATGTAGGGTGGGCATTGGCTGGGTGATGTGACCTGCTTTCAACACACTCAGTAGCGTTGTTTTTCCAGCATTATCTAATCCCAACAAGAGAAGCTTGCCAGATTTTTGCCGCAGTCCTCCAGTTTTGGAATACAGAGTCAACCATTAGATTTCATATATGAAATAATGTTCTACCCTCTGCAACCAGCTTTTTTTTTCAATTTACATTTAATTTCTATAAGTACATAAAAAGGGACATTGGCTTTCTTTTTTTCATATATATAAAGGGAAAAATTGCTCCTGACCAGCTACTTCTTCCCCCCACCCCCCCCCCCACCCCACTCACACCTCCAAATCCTGTTTGTTTTATTTGGGTGGGGCTTTACAACATCTGATATAATATTAACATGTAGCGGCCATGAACAAGAGAGCTATTATTGTGTTTATAAATTTATACTCATCCATATATATAGGAAACATCATAGTCCCAAAAAATACATAGTTTCTAGTTTTTGCTAGCTTCATGTTTAGCTATAGAATGGAAGTGGATCAAGTCATAAGTGTCTCTTTGCACATATTTTTTGAAATTTTTAGGTAATCAACAATTAACAACACAGAACTTTAACAAAATAGAACAAAACTTTTATTCCTTTGATAAACCACTTCAGCCTTAATAGTATTTTGCATTGAGATGTGTTGATTTTTTTCTTAGATTCAATTGAATTCTTACCTAAATAATTTAAGATGCCTGCAAACCAATCCCACAAAAACATCTTCAGGAATTTCTATAGAAGATCTGTAGCTATAAGTAAAGAAAAAAGAATTCAACACCTAGATAGTATTGTAAATATACAAGTAGCTAAGCAATGCCATACACTAATCACTGTAAAACACATGTACACAAGTTACATAATAAGAGAAAAAATGATTATCTTAGGAAATAAAGGAGACTATTGATCTTCATTAAACTTCTATCAACTTAAAGTTTGAATAATTTTCATTTTTAACCCATCAGATGGCATGTATCATCATCAATCCAAGGGTTACGATGAAACCTTGACAGATGTTCTAAAAATATAAAAATCGGAGGTCGGAGCCCCTACGTTTCCATTCATGAAATGTTATTTTCCAAGAGTAGCCTTTTCGTGTTCAGTTAAAATATAAAGTATTTGTCAACGAATAACAAGAATGTGAAATAAACTTACAAATAAAGTCCACAGTCTCCGTACTTTGTACACGACGCAAAATGGAGTCTACGTTGCAAATCTAAAAACAAAGTATGTGTTGATTCGTTATCATTTCCAACTTCAACCAATCAGATTGCTGCTTACAAATTCACTCATTTGTAGGTGAATGTTTCACGCAAGTAAAGACTGGAAAGAGAGATAGCCATAAAGCATGGCATCTCTAACACAGGTATATTTCAATTGCAGTTGTAGTAACGTGTCTTAATTAACAAATAAAACATTTTTTTTTCAATTTTATATCAATGAACTTGGAAATAGCATTATCTATAGTTCGAATTTCCTCAGGGTGTTTTTAGCTGTAATAATGACCAGTGACGTATACCAAGTTATACGTCACTGGCATGACCAAACTGTAGCTATAGCCTATAGGAAGTACTACGGGGAAGTTCAAATTGACATGCTGTAGAGCTTCGATTATTCAAATACAAAAAACCCTTTAAATTTATGGTGCAAAAAAACTTTTTTGCTAGTTATGAACCTTATTTCCTTATACAATGTGCAAATGATTCTCAAAAGAAATACAGAAGACTGAAGTCAACACTTAACTTTCCTTTGAAATTCTGATACACACTATCACTAGCTCCATTAAATGAAATAGTTTGGTAAGTAGGAGATTCTTGATCTGCAATTGAATATATAAGATGTACTTCATTCTCCAAGGACAATTGAAAAGAGACAACTTCAGTTGTAAAGTTTTTAAATAATTTTTTGGTACTAAGTTTTTCCACAGAATATCTTTCAAAAAGAAGTGCAAGACTGTTCGTCATAAATTGCAAGTTTCTGTATGTGTGGATCTGTAGCTTTAGGGCATTGTCAACCCAAAATTTTCACACGTACAGAGCTACTAATCTACAGCTATACAGCATGAACATATTCATCCATATTTAAAGTGTAAACTGTCTTTTAGTCTGGAAACGAATGAGATAAATGTAGATATTAAATTGAAAGTCTGTAATCCAGTTTTCATCTGGAAAGCTACAGCGACATGGCTACATGTAGATGTAGCTCCTTGGGCCATTATTTATTGATTTTTAAAATGTGCAATTGTAACATGTTTTAGTATTTCTTGATTATACAGAATCCCTGTCAGAATCTGCTTTATTAATTAGAATATGTTATTTTTGGCAACTTGTATCCATTGGGTTGATCTCAGATTTTACTTGGTTTTGTTATTTAAATGTCCTAAATAGTAAATATTGTGCAATGGTAACATACACTAGCGATGAGACCCAACCTAATTAACAGAAAGTAGACCTCAACTTAACCCTTGGTTTATTTTCTGGGTTTATCCGGGTTTACTAGAGCAGAGTCAGCAGACCCAGAGTAAACCCAAAGTAAACCCAGAGTGGACACAGATAGTAAACTACGATCAGATGTAGACCCCTAAAAGCAGACGCTACATGTGTATTTGGAATACCATACCCAGGTATACAAGGGGTGGGAATGACAGGTGGTAAGATGCTAAGATGAAAGACGGGTCTGCTTCACACTTCAGTGTTTAAAATGGACCCCAAAAGCAAACCCAGAGTAAACCCCGAGTGGACCCAAAGTAAATTAACCCAGAGTGGACGCAAATTTTTAAAAAGCAGACTCCGAGTAAACCTGGGGTTAAGTTGGGGTCTCCTCTGGTGTTAGTTTGGTCTGATAGGTACTGTATATACAGGTATATTTTCTTTTAATACCCATTTGTATATAGATGAATTATACGGTATGTACATTGCATAGTGTCCATGGGAGCCAGTCAACCTCCTCCCTTAAATAAAATTCATATTTTTTTGATTGGTCTCTGTCATTATCCCCTTCAGTAATCTACATACATTTACTTTCCTTTTACAGATCAGTTCTAGCTCATATTGATTGCCCAAAATTAGTCTTGTTTTCGCTGACATCTTTACTGATGAGAAATGAATTGATATTAAAGTTAGAGTTGTATACATGGGTAAATTATATGTGATTTTATTTTATTTCAGAGATTTTTCTCACATTCCTCTACCTGTGGAAAACTAGCTAGGACATTCTGCACATCATCCCACTTGTTAAAAAATCTAAGAGCTGGTAAAATTCATAATCCTAAGAATTTCCGTTTATCATATGAAGTTACATGGCCTCCTGATGCTATTGGAGTTAAAAAAGCTTGGAATAGTTGGAATACAAGTAAGTACGGTAATTGTATAATGTGTGTTCTAAATATTTTATGTTATAATGAATTTATATGTAATGTTAGGTATACATTTTCCATTCAATAGCATTATTAATCTTATTGTACTAATATTAAACAATTTATACCAGTGTAATAAGGTATACCCCATGTATCTGACTCGTGTAAAAAAAAAAAACTAATTTTTTGCCTGCAGTCCGATGTAATTTGTAAATACAATGTGTATATGGTTCTTTTAAATTTGGACTAAAAAGGTTTAAACTAAAAGTTAATGTCTATATCCCAGACACGCAAGGTATATTCTAATTCTTTGTCATTATCCTATTGCAGGTATTTTGTCTTTATTTCAAGAACTTAGTTAGGATAACATTTATTAAAGAAATCTAGTCCACCTTAAATATTTATAAAACAGAGACAGATATATATACAATTCATGGAATAAAAAAAACTTCAATGTATTCCTCTGTAAATCTGTTCAATTGTTCATCACTTTCTCAAACCACATTTTTTTTTTTACTATAAAGAAACACATATTGAAAAAAAAGGAGTTTATTAACAAAAACATGGTTTGAAAGAAAATGTTTGAGCAATATCCAGTACTGATGAATATAAGATTATATAGAAAAAAGTATAAATATTGAGTGTAACTTGATGCCAATTAATGGTGAAAAATCTGTTTATAGACATGCAGAGAGGAGCAGCAATTTGTCTCCTTTTGCAAGAGAAAATTATTCAATGAAAAATTTATCATATCAAAAAACCAACTATCATTCAAGGGTCAAAATATAATGAAATGGTCCCTGTGCATGATATTAAATTGAATTTCATCAACTGAATAAATGTACTCCATTTTGTTACATTGTAGCTAATCTGCATGGAGAGAAGGGATCACCAAGTGTAATATTTGAAGATATATTTATTCGAAAATTCTTGGAAGGAACTTTCCCTACCATGCACCAAGAAATGTCTCCAATAGTAATACGGAGAAGACAGAATCTGATTGACATTAGCATTTGGATGAAAGAGACTCCCATTACAAAGGGTACTGTGGAAAAGGGAATTCCCAGATTACACTTCTTACATGGCTACAGTGAAGAGTTATTATCCCGATTCTTGAAATGTCCTGTGAAGCTTGACATACATTGCGTAGATTTCGAAAAGGTGGACAAGGAAACAAAATTTTAGATACTTGTACTCAAATTATTAAAAAAGATTTTTTTCAAATGTTTTGTTTCAGACAAAATTCATTTAAAAAAAGTTAAATAGAGTGGGACAACGTCATGTATAATCAAAAGCATTTGAGGATCGAATGTTTGTTTTTGTATTTCTTGAAACTAATGGTTTGAGATGATTATATGGAAAAAAAATGAGGGGAAATTAAATAGAGAACACATATTTTATTCAGTCAGAAAAGTGGTTTGAAAGGCTGAAATGATCAAGAAGGAATCAACATAATACCGCTATCTCCTGCCTTCTTTCTCTTTATGGATTGTCTATTAAAACTATACTTACATACTGCATCAATTGTCCATATTTATTGCCTTTAGCGTTTGGAGAATTGCACAAAAGGAGAGATACCGGTATATAGTTATTTGATATTCATGTTGGAATCTTTTATGTCTTATTTTGTATTTGAAATATTTGAAATAAAAAGAATTTTTTTTTTTACAATAGTAACATGTTTTGCTGGTACTTAAGAATCCTTTAGAATTAAGTTGTTGATCTAACAACACTGATTGAAAGAAAAAAAACCCACCTTATTATTAGTAATAAAAGTTTGAGTAGGGACCTTTATTTTACAGACTACTGTCGATTGAAAATAAATTCAGGGCCTGGCATCTTATGAATAATGTGGTGTACCGATACATGTATATCGTGACCATAGTCAATGCCATTTGGAATATAGCTTAGCATTTTCTATCAAAATGAGTATACAGTAAGCCATTTTCAAAATGTCAGGGGTTAGTGAACACATTTTTCAGAGGTTGCAATGGGAAAGAGTACCTATCTTTGACAATATGAAAGCTTGACAATTTTTTTGTGCATCTAATCTTCAGTGATCTTTAATTAATTGACAGAGATATTCCGAATTATTGTGTACTAGCATAACAATAAATGCATTTTTATTTTTTATCTTGGCATTTGGTGCCATGCATTGTAATTTGTTTTTTAATCCAATTATCAATTCTTACACATCAATTAATCCAGAAACAAGATTTTAAATAACAAATATAATTATAAAATAATATCTTCTTTTTTTTACAGTACCGGTATATATTGATATAATGAAAATTAGATGTAAACACTCTCGGGATTTTATATGTTCGCTCACAGCAAGTTATTGAAATGGTGATGGATACCAGAGACATAATGTATCTGTGGATACTAATAGATTGCTTTTCATGACACAATTTGATGTTACTAAAATTTTGAGATATTATTTAAGTGCTTATTATGATATCTTACAAATTATTTTTTTAAAGTGGGCGGTTACGCCACTTTGCTATAGAAAAATAAAATAAGCGTCGGGTTTGTTATCTGAAATATACTTCTCCAAGGTCTACTTTCACTTTGAATATTCTTTCACTTTCACAGAGTAAAGTTTCGGAAAGCAACTTCAACAAAATTTAGGTAATCGTTGTTACATAAGGATTAGACAAAATATATTGCGACAACTGTGTCAACATAAACATCATATTTATGTTCCCATGTTTTGTCATTGGTTCATAGTTTGTAATAATGTATGTTATTTTATTAGCACATAACGTTACACAACCCTTGACAAATACCCAACATCATCGAGTGTTGTTTATAAAATGCAATTGTTTACAACATATAAAAGTGAAATAATATTGATAAACATGTTTATTTATATATTGACTAAAAATTATATGTTCAAACTTTTTACAGGAAAAGTTTATTTATTTATTTCAGTAATTTTAGATATCTGCAACTCTCTCTCTCTCTCTCTCTCTCTCTCTCTCTCTCTCTCATATAATAGTATTTTGCTACACCATACATTTTTCTGAGGTACCTGGTAGTTTTTCTTTAGCTTTGCATTACAAAAATTGAATAAATGGCTCCTTAATCATATTTGTAGCAGGTCTTTGCCCTAGTGTAAATTTATATTTAAAGGCTTTTATCACACTTTGCTTTGTGTTTGTTTTTTGATTAAGGACTGGATTTTGATCCCAACACTAAGGATAAAACTACTAGTATATCAACTTCTGAATTACAGATAAAAATACCTGATTTAAAAAACCATTTCATTAACTTAAGTCCTAAATGTAAATGAAACAAAGATTTAGCGTACCTTTTAAAGTTTTTACAGAATTAACATTATATTTAAATATGAGAGATTATGATGTTCACCATTGTCTTAAATAATAAATACATAAATACCCCATAACCCCGGGAGGGGGGGGGGGGGTACCTTGAAGTGAAATCAGCTATATTCTTCTCCAAATGTTGTTTTGTTTAAAGAATTAAATATATAATCTTAATTTCAGTATCATTTAATTATTGATGCTGAAAAAAAAGCAACAATATAGGTAAGCAGGTCTGATAGATACGCAAGAAGACTGTATATTGGCCAAGTATTGTTATTTGTAACTTTTTAGGATGGGTGGATCAGACGATACAGATTGGAAATTTCAGACGTGTTTTCAATCATTTTGTGACCGCCACGAACTGGGTCAAAAATGGCAGTCAGCCAAAGACTATGGTCAGGAAAATCCTGGATCCACCCTCTTTATCATAGCTGTTGTGGCTATGTGCAGTTTCCCAATATTTTGTTTTCTGGCATTCGTTGTTGGATCTCTTATCATTGGGTTTACGATTTTCCTATTTGTGGAAGGTAATTATGACTTATTTCAACCTTAAAGTTTTAGGTTTGTACATTTTACAGTCCCAATTACAACAAACTAGCTGTCTATTCTTTTCTTTAATTTAATATAAAAGTTTCTTTATTGAATAAAATTAAAATGTATCATATCTCAAACATCATTTAAGCTTTGAGTCCAATTTTTTTTGTCTAACAAAGAAATTGTAACAGAGCTAGAAATTGTTACAGAAGAGAAGAAATGTCTTCAAATCTGCTTTGTCAAGGTCATTAAGGGAAAAGAAATTGAAATTGACTTTACCAATTTTCTATTTACAGGTACAGTTCTGACAATAGCTGCATTCTTGCTGGGAGGAGCTCTCTTCTTCGCTAGTCTGTTCTCTGTTGGTTTCAGTATCTTTGCCGTCTTGGCCATCTATTCCTTCTCTACTGCTCAAAAAATTATCAGCAAAGTGTCTTGGAAAACCCAAAGTTCTGATCCTGTAAAAGAATGTGATTCTACACAGACAGATAAGCTGAAGTGAAAATGTCAAAGCATAATTTTGAAGCGACAATGAACTGCTTTGTAAATATTGCAAAATAATTGACATGTGTTCATGATAATCAGTGAATTAAAGATACTTATGTCATTTATTATGATAAGCTGTCATCAAATTTCTTTGAAATATTAACTGTAATTTCCAGTTGCCGGTGCTTTACAAACTTGTGTATATTTTTGTAAAATGATTTGTTCTGGTCTTCTCTATAGTTGATTGTTTATTGTTTGTAGTTTGTACCATATTCAAAAAGTCTGATAAGCTATTTTATAAAATGTGATTTTTTTTATCTTGTTGGTTTTTTTTTTTTGGTATTTGATGTTTACTGTTAACTTTCAAATATATTGTTTATATTGTTTTTTATAATATTAATTTTTTAAATATTTCTTTTCTTGTTTGCTTTCATATTTTGTAAATAATGATATATGTATATATTCTAATTGAAATAAAGAAAGTATTTTTCTCAATTGTCTTTCTATCTCTCTTTTTAATTAACTCAATTGCCTCATCACAAAACAATTTTTTATTTATATTGACTATAGAAAGTAGTAAGTAAATGAATGAAGAAGGAGTATCGCTGATGATCCATAGAACCTGGATGAATAAGATAGCGCAATGCATATATGCTTACAGCTTTGATAGTACATGTAATTATTTCCAATCTTCTCTAGAACCACTGACCAGTTTCAACAAAACACAAAGTATCTTCATGTATTAAAGTGCCTTTGCATTTGTTTAAATGAAGGACCACTGCGGCCTCCCCCCTCCCCCCAAGAGAAGAGAATTATGAAATAAATGGAAATAGGTTGGGGTGTTTCCAATATCTTCTCAAGAATCAAATTGTATGGTGTCTGATACTAGTATATGGTAGATTTAAGTTTTTGATAGTCAGTAAGGGTCTCATTGGAGGACGTGAAATTATTAAGAAGTTATAGAGATATATCAAAATCATTAATACTGTATACAGTAAAACATGGTTATAGCGAACACACTTATAATGAATTGACGCTTACAGCGAAGTGATTTTCATTCCCCGAGACTTTATTACATGTTGTAAACTTGACAGATAAAACAAATTATGCTTATAATGAAATAAAATTGCCCATCCTTGGCACTTTGTTATAAGCATGTTTTGCTGTACAAGGTTTTTTTTTGCCCCGTGTTATTTTCGCCCTTCTATTTTTGCAAACAGCTTCGCCCTGTCTTGAAATCAGCCAGATACAGTTTTATTTAAAGAGATATAATTTGAGACATTGGAATTCGCCCAATCTTATGTTCGCCCACTGACAACGAGGACGAAAGGGGCGAAAATAAAACGTGGACGAATATTTCCCTGCGTACGGTACCATATACGTAACCCCTGGAGGTCACAGAGAGGCTATAAGTGACGTGGAGTATCCATTTTACGTAGATTGAATATAAAAAAAAGTTCATTTGAAAAGAATGCTATTTTACATGCAAAAGAATAAAAGATGCAAGATGGTTTGAAGACATATTCAGTTTGAATTACCAGTATACACTGTACTTGACCCAGCTGAACACCAAACCTCTCTATAAAATGATTGGGACACAGAATGGTTAAAAAATGATGCTGTTTAAAGAATTTGGTGTGCGTACCGGTACACAAGTTTGTATGAATAATTTGAGCTATGCATTGAACTTATCACAACACATAGATCTAAAACCAAATGAATACTAGTAGTTGATCAAGTGTATATAATTTGAGAACAAATTTTTAAAAGAAATGCTTGATATGATGGTAACAAAGTCACTTGTTTCTGTAGTAAAAGTTCACCCTTAGTATAATAATAACACCCTAGTGGTATAATAATAACACCTTAGTGTTTTTATTATACCGGTACTATTCTTGAGAAAGACAAATCCTGCAGATACAAGAACTACATTATCATCAGTCTTAAGAAAAAGGGCAATGAATTTCCAAACCTGCAGCTTTTGATCTGGCGTCATGTTTTCCAAACAGAGGGCGGCCAAGCAAGGTTTGGTTTGTTGGAGGAAATATTGAATGGGATGACTTCACACCAATTCTTTCTTACTGGGCTGGAGACAGTATTAGCATGACTCTAAACTCCAAGAGTGCCCTATCCACACACAAATGTTTCCTGACACCATGCTTGAAGGAGCTAAAATTGGCCTCAGGAACTTAATTCAGAGTAGGTGTTGCTTGTCCTGGATGGGCAACTTGTAGGGTAACAGGGACAGCTGAAGCGATGGAATCAGCATTGAAGGAACTGGATGGCTTGCATTGCTCGACCTTTCCTTCTGCACTTAGGATCAACACATCAAGGGAGGCCAGGGCCTCTATGTCTGCAAATTTCAGTAAAATGGTGCTGGACAGATTGGCTTGCTCAGGGTCAGAGGTGTCTTTGTTGAGAAAGATGACTAGTTGGCATGTGTCAGATGGCTCTATCCCAGATGAAGCTGGTGGTACTGATGGTTCTCTCAAACCTACAGGGATGGAAAAAATGGGCACTTTCTGTGACTGGCATGGGATGGTAGGGGGATCCTCTGGCTGGCATGGGATGGAACAGGGATCTTCTATTTGGTGCTCACTGAACATCTTTGAAAAGTGGAATAGTGGGTTCCTTATTTTCAGCAAGTATATAATTCCGCGATATAACCATTTACATCAAATTGCAAGAATATAAAATCACAAACATCAAATTTTTTTATCAAAGTTCCTATAAGTTTACGTCTTTCCAAATAATAATAGTGAGATTTTAAAAATTTACAAGATGTGCTTCTCACGATTTTACACAGATATCAATTCCTCGCGTTTAATTAGGAATCTACAGTATATGCCTCATCCTCCTTGGTAATATGGATACTAATCACCCCACCCCCAGACTAATGGTCTTCAGTTGATAGCTACTGGTGACTTCCTGATTATCTGGTTGCCATTTGCGGTACAATACACCATCATGTACCTGGTATAACTAATCTGTCCCGTTGTTTTTATATCCGTTTTGCAGTGAACGAAAGGTGGGAGTTATCATTCTAGATAGGCTTATCAAAACCATCATCAAGGAGTGCCATGATTGATGAGATATCTATATCCTGAAGATAAAGCTTATGGAACTGAGCAAGCTCCCAACCAAGCAGTATATTGTACTACTATGTATTACTGTATTAAGGGGGAAAGGCAGGTCCTGATGTCCTCAGCGGTCCCTTGTAATGACACGGACATGGCATTCTTGACATAATCTGGGTTTGTTTCCTCATCCCTTGCATTTTCTGTCTCCTACTCATTAGCCTCACTGGTTTGCTGACATTTGCAGGTACTACATTGTTTCATTGACAATGCATCAGCATTGCAGTGTTTTGTTCTTGGGCGATGGACCACTGTCAGATTGTAGGTACCTAGCTTCTGCAACTTGACCAGCGGATTCGTCAGGTTTTTCATCTAGTTTACTGCTGCATTATCTGTTCTAAGTTGGACTGGTTGACCATGTAGGTATGGATGAAAATGCTTTAGGGCACACACTGCAGCAAGGAGTTCTTTGCGGGTTGTGTAGTAAACCTGTTCATGTTTATTCAAGGCTTTACCGAATAGGAAACAACTTTCTCACAGTCATCCTGTATCTGGGAAAGGACTGCACCCACTGCCGTGTTGCTAGCATCTGTATCTTAAATGAAACTTTGACAAGGGACTGGATACGTTAGAATTGGGGGGGGGGGGGAGAAACTTGATCATCCTTTGAGCTTCTGGAATACCTCAGTACAGTCATTGGTCCAATGAAATTTCTTAATCTTTTGACAAGCTTGGTGTAGGGTCTCTAGGGGATGAGCAATAGTGGCAAAACCCTTGACATTAAAATCTATAACAGGCGCATAGTCCTAAAAAGCTTTTTTCTTTTGTACTGGATGGTATAGGCCAGTTTTGAACAGCCTTGGTTTTATCTGCATTTATGTGGACTCCAGTCTCTGAAACAACATGTACTAACACTGTGATTTCCTTTTGAAACAGGTTACAGTTTGATGACCTTGAGCTTGAGGTTAGCTGTTTGGAGTCTCTCCTAAACATGCTCTATCCTCTGCAGGGTTTCTCCTCTAGTGTCTTTCTAGGTACAATGTCATCAATGTAGATCAGGCATTCACTCCACTGGAGTTCACAGAACACATCTTCCATCAGGCGCTCAAATGTTCAAGGGGAATTTGCAAGTCCAAATGGCATAACAGTAAATTGATAAAGACCTTGACTTGTAGAGAAAGCTGCTTTATGATTTGTCACCTTCTGCCATCCTAATTTGCCAAAACACAGAATTCAGGTCCATACAGCTAAACCACTTGGATCCTGACATATTGAATCTAAGCATTCATCAATGCAAGCTAAGGGTAATTTTGTTCAGATATTATTATTTTATGAAACTCACTCATATATGAACTCACTTTTTGCTGATTTTTTTATGTATCAAGACGCTCAGCCACATAGACATGTTTTGTACTTTTTTCTTCAACTTTTTATCAGCTGCCTCTGTAAAAGGTGAACTTCAATCAAACCGTTTCGGTTTGATAGATCTATAATTAATACTATAGTAAATTAATTAATGGTATGAGTAAAAGCATATTTTTTATATTATTCCACTGCAAACCTAGCTCTTCTTAAGAATGCTAGTCTCTGCATTTCATAAACATATGATATGTACATAAGTTTATGGTAAAATATTTTGACAGCAGACAGTGTATCAGAAGTCAAATTCCTGAGAGACATGGCTCTATTGGGGACACAAGTTGGTATACACGAAGTCTACGCAATCACTCACAGCAACTGAAGCTGTTCAAACTGAATTGAGCCTCACTTGATGTATGAGCCGAACTAAGGACTGGAATGGATGGAGTTGGCAAGCGACCCCGTGAAATCAGAATTCATATCCCTGTGTTCATGACAATGCCAATGCTTTGCACCAAGACAGAGTTGGTTCTGTTGGCAATTTCAACCCCAAAGCCCACAACAACTGAAGCTGTTGCAACACTATTAAGAACTCCAGTAGGGGTCTGCTGTTGGTATGACCAGGCCGAGCCAAAGAGGAGTGGGGTACCACTCCTGGAGCACAAGGAGGTGCACCCCTACCAATTCAAGGGTGGCCTCTTAGCATGTCCACAGTCATGAAAATTTGGGGTTGGGTGCCTCTTCTTCTTTGGCACCAGGCTCCCAAGGAACCAAAGAGCCACTAGCCTCCTGAGCTGTTTCTTCCTTGTTGCTGGCAGGTTAGGTCTCCTGCCACAGTGCAATTTGGTCCAGTCTGGGAACAAGGACCATGTTCATGCTATGGGCCATAGGGGTTATCCATTCACTTCTGATGATGTGAAGCCAGCGCAAAGCCAGACTCAATCGGGACACCAGGTGGGCCTGGACATGCCAGTGTGGGTACAGAACAGGTTTAGAGGGATTCTGTCAATCGATAAGTCCAGGGTGGAGTCTCTACCACATACCTACACAGGACATTTATCACCGCTGCTAGATCGAGAATGACACAAATGGAGGGGTCCAAGAAGATGTAACATGGCCCCAGACCGAGAAAGTGTTCTGCGAGCCACTGCAACACCCTTTGGCATATGTCAATGGCATTCACCACAGGGGACACAAACCATCAAAAATGGGCTGCAGAAGGCAAATACCGGTAGTAACATGATCACAGAAAGTGCAGGGGAACTCTGGTCCTCGTGCCTGCCCGGCACCTGTCCTGAGAGGTCCAGGAGCAGCCTCCTGGGGAGCTTGTTTGTTTGGTATGGGGGGTTGGTCTGTTTAGAGGTCAGAGGACTGCTGGGAATCTGGCTTTAGGTGGGAAGGGGGCCCTCAGGTGGGCTGGTCTTTTGCTTGGCTTCCTCCTAACTTCCCATCATTCATGTTGCCATCCCCGGCATGGGGAGGCACAATTGTCCTTACTGTCAATGTTTTCTCTGTATCTTAAAGACAAAGAGAGCCTGTTAACAACTACCCCCTCCCTCCCCCCCCCCCCCCCCCCACACACACAAGTAAAACATGTAAACTTGTCGAAGGTGGAGAACTCTTAAAGCGATACCTCTATGCATGACCCATAAAACAAGCAGCACACTGGTCACATTGCACCATTATTCTCTAAATGTCAGGACAATGGCAGATTCAATACAAGTCGGTAGGGGACCTGAGACTTGCATACGAGGAGTGCTGGAGATATTTGCAAGGTCAGCCCCGGTGTCTAGGGTGCTGCGGAGAGCTGTCGAAATGCCCTACAGCTGCAGGAACTTGCTAAGGAGGGCAACTAAGCATAGTGGGGGCCTTGGTGGGCCATCCAGGGGCTTACACGATTTATGGGCATCTGCCACCTCTTCAGAGTGGTCGGAATCCAACTCTCAACTCCCCAGCAGACTCCTGTGGGGCACTCACCAAGTTCTAGAACTTTTCTCTGTATCTAGCTAGCCACAGGGAAATATCCCGATCAGCACACTTCTTCAGATGTCTGTGATTGTCAACCATTGCCGCATACTTCATCTTTACCCTATACGGGTAAGATGTCAACATCTTTAAGATAACACCAGACAGCATCCATATGGGTCCTTGTGGGCCTTGTGTATCTTCAGAAGGCCACACACAGCGACAAACAGTTTACTTTCAAATTTGCACCCTTGGTCTGCGAATATCTGCAAGAGGGATGCTATGCTTACTTGATGAACTTGTCCATCATGACCAAACCATACTCATTCCACTTCTTGGTCCGTGGGAGTGGTCCCAGGAAATCAAGGTGCAACTTCTCTGTTGGTGCTCCAGCATGGTATATAGTCATCTCAGCCCTAACATTGTGCTGTGAGCTTCTACTGCATGGACCACAAGTAACAGTACTAACAAAACCCTTTGCCTCCCATATTATCCCATACCAAAAGAAACACTCCCTCAGACGGGCTTTGGTACCCTCGATCCCCTGGTGTCTAAATGACGAAAATTCTGTTTCTCTCCACCTCCCCTGTCTCTATCCAGAGGACGTTTCCTCGTCCAACCTGAAGAGACTGTGGTTTTAAAAGTAAAGTTTAACTGTTGGACTGGCCAGAAACAAATCCCCCTCCCCTGGCTTGGCTTACCCATCCAGCCAGTTCAGGAGTAAACTTAACTTCAGATCTCTACACTGGCTAAGGCTCATCTCCTTGGGAGAAGACCTCCAAAGAAGGCAAGCTATCCAAACACCTGAGGAAATCCTTTAATACATGCAAACGGGGGACATCTGTTAATCTGGATCTGTGACTGGCAGGGACTACCCCGACTACATCACTCTCAGGGATTACCTCGGGGAAGTGGATATCACTAATCTGGCCTAAAGTCAATAAGAAACATAGCCTAGTGCTATTTCGTGGACAAAGGGTAGGTCTACATCTGAGTCGCTGGTGATGGAACAGGCATCAGCTGTAGCACTGGAATCTTCCCCTGATGTGGGAAATGCGTCCAACTTCCTGATATTGCTAATTGGGCCACATCATTGACTTCCTCAGCAACGCAATCCACGACTGGTGGGTTCTGGTGCACTTAGGGCAACCCCAACAGGGCAAGTCACTGAGGTTGACAGTAAAGTCCACTTCCCTACACTTAGATAGGATTGAAGGTCAGGACAACTCATCAGTGTTGATATGACACCTACCAGGTCTATGCCGAGTCACCATGTCATACTGGCTTAGCTCCTTGAGCTAGCTGATCCTTGGTGTACTTGAACTTCAGCAACCAGAGGAGACTGTGATGATCTGTGTGAATGTTGAACCTTCTACCTAGCAAGTAATGGCGAGACATGCATGTAAATTTAATTGACCAATGCAAGAAGTTCCTTCCGGGTTGTGCAGTACCTCCTCTTCTCAAATGACAGTCTAAGGCTACCATAGGGGCCTCTCTTGCCCACCTGGACCTGAGACAACTTGGCACCTATTGCCTCTGCAGATGCATTGGTGTCAGGCACAAATCGGCTTTCTGCTATGGGGGTGGGGGCAAGATTGGGGGATATCAGGGCTCCCCCTGAAGGCCTAGAAAGCTGTATGCTGATTAAGCCCCCAAATAAAAGGCTTCTTTTCTGTGATGTTGTACAATGGTTGAGCCATTTGGGCGTAGCCGGCAATTAACCCCCTATGGTAATTGGCATAACCAAGGAATGTGGGGGGTCTCCCAGTTCAACAATGCCGTTTTGTAATTATCCCCCATCTCAACCCAATTCTGGCTCACCTGCCTGCCCAAGAACTCTACCTCTGAAACAGCTCACACTTTTTTTGGCTTGAACTTGAGGTTAAACTCTCAGAAACTTTCAGAAACACATGAAAATTGCCCACAGGTTAGCTTAATGGTCATCAAAATCACCCCCGAACCAGGCCTTCATCCAAAAACACCAATGCTATTATCCACATGACGCCACGGAGCACCAGGTTCATGGTTCTGGAAAAGGTAGCAGGGGCATTACACAAACCAAACCTCATACCCTCAAACCCAAACCAAACACTGTCTTCTTCCTGTCTAGGGCTTGTATCTTGATCTAGTGGAAAGCCAAGTTGGCATCAAGCTTAGAGAATCTGGACAGGGTGTCAACTGTCAAGGCACTCATCTATGAGAGGAAAAGGAAAGATGTCCTTCCTCATTACTTTATTAAGGTGGCAATATCCAGGCACCAACCATGCGCGGATCCAGAAAATTTTTCCAAGGGGTCCGAATTAAAAGTGGAAGGGGGGGGGTAGGAGGCTATACTAATTATCAGAAATCTTCGTATGCCAACGTACCTGCCTGTCTTCCAGATGAGAACTGGAGCCAAGGCCAAAACAGACATAGAGGGCTGGATGACTCTGGCATTAGCATCTTCATAAGGTGGGCCTCTTCATTGCCTGTATTCTCTCCTTGACAGGTGCCACATCAACAGTATCAATTTCATGCTCCAGAGTGGTGAAATTTCCAACATTAAACTCGTTGCAGGCAAATACGTCCTGGAACTCAAGACTGCAAACTAGCAAGCTGGGATCTATCCAACAGGTAGTACGAGCGAGCACCTGAGGCCCCATTCAGCTACATTCCAGACCTCCCTCCTCTGGTAGGGACGGGTATGTGCAAATCTTCCTCCAGGGTTCAAACGATGTTCACTCAAGAATATGATAATAAAAAGACAATTCTACTTTGAACGCCACCTTTTGCATGCCAGACTTCAATACACGGTTAATGGTGATTTTACCTTGCATAGCAAACATCATGAAAGTACATCCTCTGATGATAAGGTTGAAAAATTGTGCGAGGTGTTCCGAGTACTTCCAAATGGAGAAAACATTTCCCATTATAAATCTCCCAAAGAATTTTTTTTTTGTTCCTGTGAATTTCTCTGGGTATAAACATGACTGAATCAAAGAAGAAATCTTGGATTTCCCCCTTTCATTGACTTTGATTGTAGTTAATTGACAAATATGTTTATTTTTGTAAAAAATTGAAAAAAGTGACAGAAATAAAATTGGGACAGGCTTAAAAGTATGTAAAATGAATATACCTGGTAATTCTTTTATATGTATTAGTATTTTTTACAAATTACAAGATATGTGAGTCTTTGTTTATTCGAATGGCTGTAGTAGGCTAGTAATGTGTATACTTTTAATAATCAAAAATTGATATGATTGTATTATATATGTATTAGTGAAGTCATAATGATGCAATAATATCTTTGAATCTGGCTATACATTTACAGAACTTTTTAAAAGTATTTAAGAGTGGTTTATTTTATTTGTATAAATTTTCATAATCATTCATACTAGTACTCACTATTTGTTTCCAGAATGCTGGCACAAAATTGAACACGATCATATTCATAAGCAACATCATCTGACGTTGAAGATTGCAACTGATGCTTGAGTTCGGAAAACGCTGTTTATATACCCTTCTATATTTTTGTCCTTTCCTGATTGGTTGAAATCTAACAAACAACGATTGGTGCCGTTTGGCGCCGGTTATCCAATCAGAAAAAGGCGCGAATTTCTCCTAAAACCGCCGATGAACGTTGAGAACGTTGGATTTGTGCTTCTCGTTCGTTATGTATTCAGCGTTGCGTTAATATACTTAGCGTTGATGTCAAGATATAAATGCATATGATTTGATATGGAACAATACAACAATTCTATATTGTTTCTATGTGACGAAAATATTTATGTCCCCCAAACAAAAGATTTTTTAACGTCAGTTTTAACATAAATTAGTTTCCAAGACCACATAAAAAATTTACATTATGTCGCCTTCAATATTTTTTTCCGATTTATTACTGTAAATTGATAAATATCACAAATGTGCATTATCTGAATAACGTAATTTGTGTTTACTACGATTTAATGCATTGTTTTACTCTGTGAAAGGTCGTTAACAAAGCAATGCAAAAAAAGTTACAATTTCAAAAACCTGTTTTGTCTTGCTGTGCAACGTTTGGACTTCAAAATTGGACATCAAAAGAATCTGATGATCATTTCAAGAAAAACCATCGGTTTGAACCAGCGGAAATACTTTTATTGCCGTTTTTCTGTCGTCTCACTGCCATTTTGTCTAAACGGCCATTTTTTGTTTACGGTTTCTACCTTGGCAGCGTGGCGTCAAGGCAACGGCGATAAGTATATGGATCTAACGACGTAACGTACAAAAGTCCCGGATAGTTTTACGGCGGTGAAATATGAAAGACATATTACCGCCATATACAGGCTATACAAAAATTTAGACAAATGGACCTAAAAATGGAGTTTATATGAACGTAGAAAAATATTTATTAATCGTGATACGGATAAAACAAAAATAAAACCCCTTTTCGTTAATTCAAACCAAGAAACGGTTCGATCTTATAGTTTCCTCAAACAGTTATCAGTGATGGATCTGTTGAAAGGTTGGGGGGTCAAAGCGGCCGGGGGTCTTGAGGCCCCCAGTGGTTCCAGGGCAGAGCCCTGGTAGGGGCCCGGGGGGGTGGGGGGTGGCGAAGCCCCCGGAAGCTCACAGGTTTTGAGGTATTTTAAGACACTTTTATGAGCTATTCTAGTTAGGTTTGATATATTATGAGAACAAATAATAACAACAAAAACTGATTTGACCATTCTTTTTCTATAGATCTTATAGATTTTTTTTAAATGTGATAAAAAAAGGCCTTATATGAATTTGGTGCTTGAAACTGCCTCACTCATAATTGACAAAGAAGAGAACATTTATTTCTATATAATTCAGAATCCAAAACAGACAAGTATGACATTATTATAATAATGAGAAAGACATGCCAATGAATAGTACATGTATCAAAATTATTAAAGTATAGCAAATGTCAATTATAGTACAGTAAATGACAAACAATATTGTATCATTTCAATTAATTAAAAGGAGTGCTGTAGCATGTCATCACAAAGTTAAGAATTTCCTTGTCTTCAATATTGATCGAGTACCCAAAAAAGTTTTGTTAATTATATAAAGGCAAAGCTAAAATTTTTTGGAAATTTGCTTTTATTTCACTGGATGAAATATTTTGTTTTATTTTGTGTTCATATTTTTCACATGTTATCAAAAATGAGTGTCATCAATTACAACATTTTGACTTTTCAATGATCGATTTTTCTCATCATTACTTATTTACAACAGTCAGTGCAAATGTCGTCAGAGGACCCTTGCAGGGATTAATCTTGGGGCTGGACCAAATAAATTTTGCCTCAGAAGATACACAATTTAGTTCCTCAAATATAAAAAATAATGAATCTATTTGATTTTTAAATGTAAAGTTTACCCTAACTTTTTCTGTGCGAGTTATGACGGTGTCTCTGTAATTTTTGTTCATATAAATTGAAAAAAGCAAGTAACACTTTTCATATTTTGCTTTTGATATTTATTAGAAATGCACATACTGTTGAGGAATGCAATCAGAGACAAGAGTAATTATCTGTAAATTCTTTTCTCTGCATCTTATACATGTATATAAATTCATAACATAGAATGGCAAGTTCCTCCTTTTAATATACAATTGTTCTGTACCTTATAAATTTATTTTCTTGCAAATTATCTCAATTTTTTACTCTGAAAAATTATACCTTTTAATACACGTATTGAACCTAGAATACAAGAAAAATAAACACATTGCACTACGTCTATCATTTCTTCCCCCCCCCCCCCCCGATTTTGTTTTTTTTCTTTTTTTCTCAGATTAAATGACACGTCTTGCTATAGAAAAAAGGGACCCTCCACTCAAATACCATTAGTATTAGCTTTCTTAAAGTAAAACTTAAATGATTAATATAAACACTTCTCTGAAATATTGAGGAAATCCCATTAATTTCAAAATTCTCTCGAGTCTCAGATCGAGTTGTTGGCTATTAATAAATCATGGATTTGGGGGTGGGGGTCAAGAGGGCTTGATGACCGTGTCCATTTTTAACCTGTATTGATCTCCTTTTGAAGAAGAGCTTTATATAAAAATGAAGAAAAATACCCGATTTTAAAAGGTAAAATATATTGGGTTTTTTCAACTAAATGATACATGTTGTTTATAGCTAAACAAACCATATCTTTTTATTTTAGGTAGATCTGATAATTAATTTGTTGACCATCTAGACTCCATTTGAATAAATTAATCTCTTACAAATTAAGCTTTAAAAGAAAATGTGTAAAATTAATGTAATTGTATCTATCAAAATAAAATATAGACTTCATATTTTCAGCCTTTGATTTTTTATGTGTTTTGATATGATGTAAGGGACCCGTGTAAATTTTTTTACCTTTCATCTCAATCTCATATCTGCATGCTTTTAAACTAACTTTACATTTTATTAAACAAACCAGACATGCTTGACATTCATGAACATGTAGGTTTGACATAGTGGCAAATGAGTAAACATTACATATATACATATACAAGAACCTCCCCATCTTTCCTCTTTTTTCACATACATGAAGGAAAATTAAATTTCCAAAATTAAATTTTTTGAATCAGTAACAAGTTTTTCAGTGTATGAAATGAACAAGACAGTTATAAAACAACCTTTTCATTTATATATCATTGTCATCAATGTTTTACAACTGCAAAAATATGTTTAGTACATGTACATGAATACATATATTGAACAAAAGTTGGTACTAAAAACAATAAATGGTTATATTGAAGAAAAAATGTCCATTCTCAACCAATTTCAAAGGAATGTTTCATTTTTCTATGGCTCTTTATACAAAGGAGCTCGATAAAACAGGAAGCAATTAGATTCATCGACTTATGAAAAACCGTCTCATAATAAATGGTTTTAATAGTCTAACAATTTACAAAGTTAAGAAATGCAACATTTATCAGACACATCAGTCCAAAACAAAAAAATACATAATATACACATGTTAAATATTTAACAATGTATATAACATTCTTTTTAAAAATACATATACACGTGTAAGTTTATACTATACGCAATGTGTATGACTTTCTCTTTCACTCAATATCCAAGGGACATTTATGTGATATTGGGTCATGATAACTCTACCCTTGTAGTGGGTCGTTGTATTACATGTAATAAAATGAACGCCACTGTTGTTCCAGCGGCTCAAATCATATATTGCACAGCTCCGTCACGCAATGAAGCCATGGCTGATTTTAATGTTTGTATTAATAATTTACACAATTTTGCAAAAAAAGCATAAATAATTTTTCTACAATCATCTTATAAAAATATTAAAGCTAAGAATGACAATATGCTGGCATAAAATTTTTTTTTTTACTATTATGTGGGAAGTTTCAAATTGTTTTGTTGTTTTGTTCTTGTTTAACATAAAGAAAGACAGTAACTTGCACATAAATGTACAGTTTCACAGTTCATATATTTAAAGATACAACATTGTACATGAGCATAATGAGTATTTTCTTCTTTTTCCAAAAATAAATACAAGTATATAATTAATTATATGCAATTCATTGGTTTTATTATTATTTTTTTTTAATTGACAGATACCCCAGTAGGAGAAATTATTTTGACTATACTGTAATTGTTTTCTTTTAACCAAAAAAAAAAATCAAATGTTCTTGGTATGAAATTAGTATAAAAAGATGAAACACAATCAAAGCCCTTACAACAAAGCTTTTATCAAACCCTGATGAATGGCAAAACAAGAGTTTATGGAACAAATGTATTCATTAATTAGTAGCCATTTTGACTTCAGAGACTGGGATTGCTTCATCACTTGACACACCAAAGAAAAAAAAAATACATGGTTAATGCCTGCATTCTGATTTTTTTTTTTCATTCATAAACACCACATATTGATTACACTTTTTACATGTTAATTAATAAGCAGTATGGCAAGTATGTACATTTAGAACTAAAATTTATGCTTTCGAAAAATGAAAAAAAACAACTGAAAATAAAAGTGTGAATCAATAACAATATTTTTTATAACAACTGGACAAACATTTTTACCAGGGAAGCAATACGATAGTTCAACAAGATTAAACTTTATTAGAACACCAAATATTCAATTTAAAGATGTAAGCTACTTCAAATACATGTAGTAGTTGAACATAAGATAAACATTGTATACTTGTTGAAATATTATTCCTTTACTTGGCATCAAAATATCAAGATCAGTATCACATATGTACAAAGTCAATTTCATTAATAATTTCTACCAGTGAAATTAAAAAAAAAAACAACAACAAGAGGCCCAGGGGCCACATCGCTCACCTGAGGAACAATAGCCTTATATCTGATCAAATTAGCATTACAGTATCAAAATCAAAATATCTTGACAACTAAGAACAGTAGATCTTGCTCAAAATATTTAAAACATCTGCCGATTTTTATCCACATATTTTTATGGTAAATACATAGCCCCTTTTGTTGTTGTACCTGTAAGAAGATTTTTCTCTATTCCTATATAACCCCCCCCCCCTTTGTGGCCCCACTTTTCTCTAGGGAATCATGGTTTGATCAAACTTTAATCTGCACAACCCGTGCTTTCACACCAGTTACTACTTTTTGGATTGAAAACTTTCCCAGAATATTTTTAAAGATTTTCTCTATATATTCCTATGTAAAAATTCATCCCCCCATTGTGGCCCCGCCCTACCCCCGGGGACCATGATGTAAACAAACTTGAATCTACACTATCTGAGGATGCCTCCACAAAAGTTTGAGCTTTTCTGGCCTAATAGTTTTTAAGGAGAGAATTTTAAAGATTTTCTCTATATATTCCTATGTAAAAATTCATCCCCCCATGGTGGCCCCATCCTAACCCCCGGGGACCATTATTTAAACAAACTTGAATCTACACTATCTGAGGATGCTTCCGCTCAAATTGGAGCTTTTCCGGCCTAATAGTTTTTGAGAAGAATATTTTTAAAGATTTTCTCTATATATTCCTATGTAAAAATTCATCCCCCCATGGTGGCCCCATCCTAACCCTTGGGGACCATTATTTAAACAAACTTGAATCTACACTATCTGAGGATGCTTCCGCTCAAATTGGAGCTTTTCCGGCCTAATAGTTTTTGAGAAGAATATTTTTAAAGATTTTCTCTATATATTCCTATGTAAAAATTCATCCCCCCATTGGGGCCCTGCCCTACCCCCGGGGACCATGATGTAAACAAACTTGAATCTACACTATCTGAGGATGCCTCCACAAAAGTTTGAGCTTTTCTGGCCTAATAGTTTTTAAGGAGAAGATTTTTAAAGATTTTCTCTATATATTCCTATGTAAAAATTCATCCCCCCATGGTGGCCTCATCCTAACCCCCGGGGACCATGATTTAATCAAACTTGAATCTACACTATCTGAGGATGCTTCCACTCCAATTTGAGCTTTTCTGGCCCAATAGTTTTTGAGAAGAAGATTTTTAAAGATTTTCTATATATATTATGTAAAAATTCATCCCCCATTGTGGCCCCACCCTACCCCCGGGGACCATGATGTAAATAAACTTGAATCTACACTATCTGAGGATGCCTGTGCTCAAATTGGAGCATTTCTGGCCTAATAGTTTTTGAGAAGAAGATTTTTAAAGATTTTTTTCTATATATATTATGTAAAAATTCATCCCCCCATTGTGGCCCCACCCTACCTCCGGGGACCATGATTTAAACAAACTTGAATCTACACTATCTGAGGATGCCTGTGCTCAAATTGGAGCATTTCTGGCCTAATAGTTTTTGAGAAGAAGATTTTTAAAGATTTTCTCTATATATTCCTTTGTAAGAATTCACCCCCCCCCATTGTGGCCCCACCCTACCCCCGGGGACTATGATTTGAGCAAACTTGAATCTATACTACCTGAGGATGCTTCCATACAAGTTACAAAATTTCTGGCCTAATAATTTTTGAGAAGAAGGTTTTTGAAAAATACCTACAAATTTTAAATAATTCTAAATTATCTCCCCTTTAAAGAGGGTGTGGCCCTTCATTTGAACAAACTTGAATCCCCTTTACCCAGTGATGCTTTGTGCCAAGTTTGGTTGAAATCTGCCCAGTGGTTCTGGAGAAGAAGATGAAAATGTGAAAAGTTTACGACAATGCCGACGCCGACAGACAACGGACAAATTTTGATCAGAAAAGCTCACTTGAGCTTTCAGCTCAGGTGAGCTAAAAACAACAATCGAACAAAATTATCATAATTTAAAACAACATTAAGATGAATGAAAATTCCTTTCAAAAAATGTATAAAAAAAAAAAAAAAAATCAAAAAAAATTCTGTCTCAAAAATTTACTTTAGATTTCAAAATATCAAATCTATAATGATTCGTTTTTATAGTTGCTGTTTGATATGAATACTTTAAGTCTGAGAGGATAACTTTTCTTTGAACATTTAAATGCACCAAAAATCGAAGTTATCTCATCTTATAAAAGTAAAATTGACAAATATTAAATCACTGAATTTGTCAGAAGCCTTAAGGAATAAAATCAGTATCAGTTACCTTTCTTGTCTGTGAGAAGTGATTGCCTTAAATTAAAATGTAAGTGAGAGTGTTCCCTCTTCTAATGGGAAACAAAATTTAAAATTGTGATTCCTCAATTTTAAATGTGCCTGTATTTGATAATTTTAAACAGTTTCCAACTATGGTTGAGAAAAATTTAATTTTGGTATATACTCTCAAAGCATATGGATACTGTAAATTTCTTATTTTACGCGAGTGCTTCCGCTGCTTTGTATTTAATCGCAAGAAATTGCGAGCACCAGTTTTTTGTTATAATTTCACATAGTTCAAAACTGTATGAAAAATAAATACAAGATTTTAAAATCCCTGAAGGTTGCTTCTCGCGATTTTAAACGCTGTTAGTTCCATGCGTTTCATAAGGAATCTACAGTAATCATATGACTACATAAATAAGGAAGATATTAATCAACCAACATAACAACTTTATATCAACATAAAATATTGCAAAAGAACCGCATTTAATGCGCTACTTGCACACTGGTTGGTAAGAAAAATTGCGAAATCATTGATTCTATAACTGCTCATGTTGCGGTGACAAATTATGACAATGATTTAGGATCTGTCGTCTGTCATTTCCAGGAACTGGGCATACACATCTCTCGTACACTCTCCCTTCTGGTTGAACACAAACTTGTAGTAGCTGCCATCAGCACAGATAACTGAAATTAGACATGACATATTTTGGAGAAAAAAAATTATGTCAATCCAAAGCAAATGTTTTGTTGGTGTCAAAAGTGATGGCATTTTTAATGAAGTTTTGTAAACTTGGAGTGCTGCAGTCTGAATGTCAAGAGTTAAGCCGTTTCAAGAGACACTTATGGTAATTGTTACAAATTAGCTTTTCCTGAAATTCATGGTCAACAGTTGAAAACAGTTTGTACTCATATATATGAAGCACAACAACAGCAAAGTCAAACGATAAAAATCTATACTGTGTATACTTTGAAAGCAAAAACTGCTAAGACCTTGTAGTAGCACAAAATAAAGAGAATTTTCAAAGTCACTACAGTTCATATCATATTTAAAAATGCTTATTTTAATCATATTGTTTCCTTGTTATAAAAAAATTCAAACAGGAAGGAAACTTCATTCAGTAAGATCAAAGTGGTTTTCATTGACTACCATTGTAACTGAACTTTGTCAACAAAGCAGGAAGTTTCGGAAATACATGTACTAATCGCACAATAGTTTTTTTCCTCCTACATAATCAGTACTAATCAGAAAAATGATTCCAATCATCAGATTATTGGCTTTTAACCTCATTTATCCTTGAATTGTAGTTTCCGTTACGAAAAACGTTTCTGCATGTACCACAATTCATAAAGTTCCATTTTTAATTGTACATGTATTCAACTGTCAGCAACATCCTAAATGTATATGGAAAAAAATTGTTCATGGTTTATGCAACCTGGTAAATTATACAAAATTAATATGCCAGCCATGTAGATATTGTCATCAGATCATCTTTCCAGATACATGTAAATAAACATGTGTACTATCAAAGTCCATAACAAAATACAGTATATCTCGTTATCCCTTTTCTTTCGCGTGTCACAAAATTTGGAAAAATGGGAAAAATGTGCAGCATTTTTAATTTGTGTTAGTCATTTTTTGCGATTTAAAAAGTTTCTTCATTGGCAAATGTCTTAGCTTTTCCTTTGTCTTGTGAAGTTTACACATAATTGAGCTCCATATCATCTTAGGGAATCTTAGGGAAAATTACCAGATTAGGAGGATATACAGTATTCCTTTCACTTTAAAATGTTTAATACAGATTTCAACTATATCTACAATACAGGAAGGACCTCAGGTTTATACCTATGACAGAGTTTGGGTCAGCCCCAAAGGCACAGATGCACCTTGCCCCTCCTGGGACCTGGAACTTGGAGAAACTCCACGTAGAGCTGAAGTACTTGGGTAGGAAGCTGGCAGATGCAATCCTGTAATCAAAGTACTGAGAGTAAAGAGAGGCACAAAATATGTTAACTTTACATTCATATAATGCCATAATACTGCATGGATATATATTTGGATTATAATGATGATGTCAACTGTTACAAGACTGACTATAGGTCCCAAACAACCAGTTAATAAATCCACTTACAGATTGTGCTGTAAGATAGGACAGCAACAATAAACTGGGGACTTAAAAAAATGCTAATGCCTTTTGTATTAATAATAAAAAAAATTACCGGTACTAGCAGTTAAATTGATTTTATGTTTTCTTTTGATTGTTTTATTTGTCTTACACCTTTCACTGAATGTAAATACCAATTTAAACCATCTTGTACATGTATTTCAGAAATCAAGGAAGATATTGAAAAAGTTTTAATTACTTTCGAAACCTACCCTAATTGTTTGTTCTTTTTAAGATCCTCTGTAGAGAAGATATGTACAGTGCCATGGTCGCTGGCCACACACAGAAGACTGGAATCCTGGTTGAAATTGATGCTGAAACGAACAGAAAAAAAGCTTAATTTCACTTTAAATATTTAACACAGAGAATATTTATGTTCACTGTAGGTTTAAAGAGTATGTGTGTAACCTTGCATGTTAGTATACAGTCGAATTAAGATAAATGTAAATTAATTAAGAAACATAGACACTAGCAGTATATTTGCCTTTTTAGCTTAAAAATATCAAAACCAATCCATTAGCTTTACTGGAGAACAGAAAATATCTTGGCCAAAAGGATTTGAGAATAATGACCTGTGAAACAGTCACAGCTATTAAGTCACACACGCAGTACGTGCTAAGATTCTTAACAAGTAAATGAATAAGTTAAGAACAAAATAATATCAAAATTGCAATACCTAAGTTACAAATGTATTGTAATCATAATTCATGTACATGTATCTGAATCGATTACACAGTCAAAAATACACACTAAATGTATATGTGCATGCATGCTCAATTGTGAGCTTTCCTGATCAATTCAAACATGTATAGTTTATACAGTTGAATTAGCCAGAAAGGAGATAAAATTCATATAAGCCGCCTCGAGTCATCTAATGTTTACTAGGAGGTATTTTCCCAACAAGAACAAAGATGCCTAAGAAGGTATTTCCCTGACTGAACTTACCAGTAAATATGAGCACTATTAGCACCTCTCCGTAGTTCATGTAACTGGAGCCCTGAATGAGTATCAAACACACGGATAAGAGTACCCTGAAATCAGAACAGAAAGGCCAAATATCAGTCATATACCACCAGTCTGTCTGTTTGAAAAGTGAATATCGAGGAACCAGAATTTGATTTATAAGCATATACCATACACCAAATGTATCTAGATAAATTATACAGAAATGTTATGTTATCAATAACAAAGTGAGGGGAATCGGGCCAACCTGAAGAAAAAAAGTTTGACAAAGACCTCCCACCTCCCACCCCAGTTCTGGTGCCTAATAAAGAAGGTTGAAATACAAGAAAAATAATCATGTGACTCATGTGACTCTCAATTTACCTTCTCTGAGCTTGTTGCTAACCTGGTACCCTGCAGATTCATGGCAATACAACTTAGCGGGGCCTCATGAGCTGGAATATCAGTGGCCGATTTCTCGGTGTTGGCCAGGTCCACTATCTGTACATGGCCGGTCTTCCTCCCAGGGAAAGTCAAAAGGGAGTTGTTACTGTTTGGACACAACACGCACAGTCCTGGAAAGTTCAAATCAAATACATATGTAATGAAGCCAACTTGTAATTAAAATCTCTTCTTCGCAATTTTACTCTCTCTTGCAACAATACATGTACTGGTACATGTAATATCTAAATACCCTAAAATCTTTTTTTTTTCAAACTTTTTTTCTTTTAACATTTTTTTAAATTATGAATTTGATTTTTTCACAGTTTTTCTTGAACCAACAGAACTTGAAATGTTCATTTTCAAATGTGGCTTATTTTTATTGTTAAAAATATGGGCTAGCCAAAAGAGGCTTATTTCAAGAGCTGCTTATTTTCAAAATTGCATATAGCAAACTTTTGACAATATATGTATACCATGAACACTTTTTCAATGACCTAGGTGGTGTTTGCTGTGGATTTGACCAATTGAACACACTATATGTACTTGCAAAAATGCTTAGTCTCCATTCTCTGTTTGAATGTGGTATGGGATACCTCCATGTTGTGACGTATTGTTTATCAAAATAAACAATCAAATGAAGTGTAATTATATAAGTAGTTTCTTTCCTAATATTGTCGCCTTACAGTGTAGCGCAGTGGGTTAGATGGTTCACTATGGATCTGTAAGTCACAAGTTAGAATCTCGCTGGGGGTTTGACATTTTTTACCTCTCCAAAATTTTTTCAAAAGTTATTTTTTGGTTAAATATTGAAAAATTTGAAAATTCTAAACCGGTGAAATTATTCTAATAATAATGTACATACTTTAAGATGTCGCATACCACCTTAAGAGCTCAAAACTAAATCTAATCTATTGACTGCAAGCTAGAGCATAAGTTTTTCAAAGTAAAATATCTATACAAAGTATAAACAGGTGAGAAAAATTTCCTTAAATGATGCACATGTTAAACATCAAAAGTAATGTGCACAAATGTAAATACATGTATTAGTTTATGGCCAAAAAAAAAATCATAAGTCAAAGTTTAAGACAGATCCAATGTTTAATTTTTTGACCACACAACCTACTTAAAATGACTGGTTTTTTTTTATTTAAAGTGCCTCTGGATTCTAGTTTTATTTGGTTAATTTTTTAGGCCAGCCTTATTTACAGTTTTGTAAGGTTAATTAAGGTCAATGTCCTTTTATAAAAGGTTTTTGTGTAGCCTTAAGATACGGACAAAGTCTTCAATGCCTCATTGCATCTCTAAAAAACGAATAAAATATGTACATGTACTGGTGTTGAATCTGTGAGTACCTTTGGGATTTGGGCAAGTCTCAAAGACGTGAAGCTGCTGTGGATTCTGGGTAAACGTGTACACTTTGATGAGGGTATCAAGCACCACCACTATTCTGAAATCAGCGAAGCAAGAAAATGTTTCACAGAAAATCAGTTTCTAAGCATAAAGATAATTTAATTTAAAAGCCATCAAAGGCAATATTACATCATTGCATTTACAGTAAATATCTTTAAAAACTAACATTGTACTAATACTAGTCATTATTTTTCACATTACCAAAGGACAAATAATTGATGGGTATTCATCTATCAAATGAATACTTTTGTGCTGTATGAGGAAACGCAAAGAACAAGATCAAGAGTAGCCTACATGCTGTCTGATTTACCTGTCTCGTCGCAGTCGAACGCTGCGGACCTCCGTGGAAAACTCCAGTTCTATCACAGGTTTCTTCTTCAGGTCATCCCACACCATTACTGAAATCAGAAAACAAGAAGTGTTAGTTCTATTTTTGTGGATTACTTTAAGGCTCACCTTGCAAAGTTGTAAAATGCTCGAACCATCCTTAGTGCCATTAGTAAACATTTTTAACTATTAACAACCAGGTACATGTAATACTATCATTTAACTGTACATAATACAGTAAAACACGCTTATAATGTAGTGCCAGGGACGGGCGATTTTGCTTCGTTATAAACGTAATTCGTTATATCCATCAAGTTTACAACATGTAATAAAGTCACGGGGAATGAAAAGCACTTCGCTGTAAGTGTCAATTCATTATTAGCGTGTTCGCTATAACCATGTTTTACGGTACATGTACAAGGTTATATTAGATAAAGGATTTACCTTTTGTAGGTGGATACTTTGGATTTTTACCCCCTCCCACCAAAGCCAGGTAATTGCACCTGAACAACATCTCAATGTGATGAATGCCGCCATCAGCAAAATCTGTAGGAATAATTATCAATTAAAAAATCACAAAATGGATTAGTGAACATTCATTCTCAATTCTTATTCACTAAATTCTTGATATCTAAGAATTACATAACATGACTTTGATATATGACAGCAATGTACGTGTGTAATATCCTGTCAAGAAATTGTTTTGTCCACAAACAGGATGCTAAGTACAGATTGTGAAACAAAATACATTTTGTAGACCAACGCAAATTTGTTATTAACTTGATAGCTTTTCTACGCACACAAAAATTTACTTGATGTAATTTTCTAAAGAGAATATCATCATCTTGAATGTTTGAGTGAACTGTGCCTGTATGAAAATCAAGTAGAGCAGAATTGAGTGAATAGATGGTGCACATCTCCATTTCCATTTGATCATATATTTTATTCAACATTTTACTCCAATTTTAAAATGACATGTACCATCTACATCAGATTATTTTCTGAAAAAGGTGGGATATGTCATTGACTTTTTTTAAATAAGACAAAATGTGTAAAATATGAGAAACTTTGTAAAATATGAGAAAACTTGTAAGCATTGAAGCACCTTGTCGTTCTTTCTCTTTCAGTGGATCTGAATTATAAACCCTGAATCCTGTCTCCATACCACAAGCGAAACATCCTTTAAAAGAAAAATTGAAGAAAGGTTATGTAATAAGGACAGAACTGCTATATTTTTGTATAAAACTCAGTTAGTACTAGCATAATAAAGGAAGGATGATCCATCCAATTGTGCACTTCAAAGAATTCTATTTATAGCATACCTAGAATATCATAAATAAATGTAACTGTTATTTTAGGAAATTATTATTGAAATTTTAACAATAACAGTAACTAGAGGAAATGCTGCGAGACATGTTCCTAAGGAATAACCATACAGGGTTTTGAAAGTAGGGCGCCAAATGCAACAGGCGGTGAAAACTCAATTAAGCCTCAACCGGGACTCAAACCCTGCAGGGTATTTGGCATACCATGCCATCATTTCTGTGTAAAGTATTTTGGGATTCCAAACTTCAGAAATGAAGAGAATAACATAGAGAACACTAATGAAACTTTTCAAGGCATAATACCTTTGGGCTGGAAGAGGAAATGGAGAGGAGGTGGTGGGGTTGTGAACTTATCAATATATGTTTTGCATTAGTTAATGCATGAATACCAGGTGACCAGATATCAGAAAATGTTTGTTTATTAATTACTTATCATCAATCAAGGAAAAGATATAAAGACACTACTTCATACTAGGCAGTCTATGAAGATACATTTATTTATACCAGCTAGTGCATTTACAAAGGTATCCAATATATTGAGATACTGTACAAGGAAAACTTTCTTTAAAATTTTCCTGAATGATTATTTGTTTACTGTTTACTGCGTAGTTGGATGCTACCAATTCCTCAACTCCCAGATGTATTATTGTGTTATCCAATATTTTGTTTAAATGAAGGCTTTGATTGTCACCCGAGTGATCTGCACTTAATTCTCTAGAATTTAAAATCAATTTTCTTTATTGTAATTAGGATGCTGGGCAATATAGTTCATCAAGATCTTGATCTATGAAATAATATCAGTATGTAAAGTTTGAACAAGACGTGTTACATGTGAGAATGTTTAAAGGACATGAAAATTTTTCAACTGAATGAATTCATGATGAAAAAGAATTATACTCCTGCCTCTCAGCTCACCTCTAATATATAACCAATAACAGCTGACATTTGATGTACGAAATACTTAAAAAATTATATTTTTTTTGGTGTTGCAGTACATTCAGGGTTGATTATAAACTGATAACTCTCCATACATAATTTCTCACAAACGCACAAAACTTAAAAAAAAATAATACTCAATCATGTTTATAGTCTGTCCAAATTAAGTTACTGTTTCCAACACATTTGAACAATTTTTAATAAAAATAACACATAACTGTCAACTGAACACAATTGAAATCGATGGGGAAAATCCAAGATTTAATTGTTTATTGATAAATTATCTGTTTTTACCCAGAGAAACTCAAAGGAATGAAAACAAATTTCTTATACGGAGATCGATTTACAATGGAAATTCAAATATTGTTAAATTACATCTTTTCTCAATTCGGAAGTACTTGGGACACCTCACATACTTTTTCAACTTTATCATCCAGGTACTTTTCATGTCTAGGCAATGCAGAATCCCCATAGACTTTTTTATTCTTGGATGTGTATTGAAACCTGAGGTGATAGAGGGGGCCTTTCGAAGCAGAAAACCTGGACACTTTTCGTTTCACTGAATGAATGTAGTTTGGGCACAAGTATTTATGATTACAGAAATATCATGCAATAAGTGGTGGAAGCAGAAACTTGGGACATATTAAAGTATTTATACAAGTGTGACACCTGTTACTTTGATATTGTCTGTAAAGAGAAGAATAAACTTTAATAGGAAGTTATTTACTTTATTTTTTCCAAAGGATAATTATAGAGTTAATAACTAATAACTATTAAGACAATTGCAAAGTCGATCATATTAACACAAAAAAAAAGACAAAAGAGTTAATACAGCAACTACTTACAACATCACACTCAAATTAAAAAAAATAATAAGATTCATTCATTAACATTTCAAACTTGGTTTTAAATTGATTAAAAACTTTACAAATGTGTCACTTTAGTAGATACAAACCTTTCAGTATAGATTTCCATGTTAACAACTTGATATACCACAGATAAAATATAACAACACATTTTCAAGTATGGGTAGCTCTTTAAAAATTTTGTAAACAGTAAGTGACCAAAGGTAGAAAATGTTGCACCAACGTGGTACAAAATTACCTTGATCTTGGTTCCAACCCGCATACAACAAGCCGTTGCCATGCGAATTACCGAGGGATAAATCCATTTTTTTCACTTGTTGTTGTTATCGCTGAATATTTGCATTCATTTTGGAGCAAAAAGTGACATTATTTTCAGCTACTAGACAACACACCCCCATACGATGATAAACATTTGAGTGATTAGGAAAATTGATCTGTCTCGTAAACATGCTTAAATTTGGTCGCACTAAAATGAGAAAAAGAATTGTTAATTTCTGATGTATAAAATTATTGCAGTTTTACAACGTGGAGATGTTATTAGATATAATTATTATTATAATAATAATTCAATATATAATTATATTACTTTGTTTAAAAAATATACTCATAGTTTGGATTATTTATAACAATAAAATACGTTCATTCCTGTCTGTTTCGTTGATTAAATAAGCCATTCAAAATGGCTTGCTTCAGAACAAGTGCCCGATTTTGTAGACAATTTTTATTTAATAATTCCTCTTCAACAAAGTTTACTGCGGTTTTTAGCTCTCCAAGATGGATGTCATCAGGTATTTTCATGCTAGCAATATTTAGAAAAGACTGTCATTCCGAATTTTTAATGCGATTTTAAGATAATCAAAGGTCACAAATATTTCGAATTTTCTCAGAAACCGTGATAGTTTTTAACCTTTTCACAAAATGTTTGTATGACAGTTATACTTTTGCAATTTTTTTTTATTTTATTATATCATATATTTTTTCCTCTTAGGGAATTATGAATACATAATTGTGGAGAAGAAAGGCGAAAAAAATAATGTTGGGTTTATTCAGCTTAACAGACCAAAGGCACTTAATGCACTTTGTGCAGGTCTCATGTCTGAGTTAGATCAAGCAGTCCAAAAATTTGAGAAAGACAATGATGTTGGTTGCATTGTGTTGACAGGCAGTGACAGAGCATTTGCAGGTATGTATATAAGTTTTCTACATTGAATGATGCAATTGTGTATCAAATTTTATCTTCGGAGGCCCATGGGTCGTTCCCCTAAGAAAATAGGTCACATTAGGCACTTGGTTAAACTTGTTACACTAAATTAATAATAACATACATATAAAGGAGTTCTATTTCTCCGTATGATTTTACATTATATTCATTTTTTTTCCATCAACCTCGGACTAAATCCAGCAAGGTGCACAAAGAAAACAAAAGGACATGACGTTAGGACCATAACGAATTTAGGGCCTCCAACAATCATTTTTGTTTTTTTTGTCAAATACTGATTTGAAAACGAAATTGTTGTAAATATACAATTGATAAAGCAATTCAGTGTCCATCAATAAAAGAGAATCATCTGCATTATAGCTGGGGCAGATATCAAGGAAATGCAGTCGAAAGAATTTTCAGATGTCTGGAGAGGCAATTTCCTAAGTGAATGGGATGCTTTGTCAAGATGTTCAAAACCAGTCATTGCAGCAGTCAATGGCTTTGCTGTGAGTATAATTATATTCTTATCTAAATATATAGAAAAATTTTAAATTTTATCATTTGATTAAATATATCATATATATTCATATATTATGTCCATGCATAGTATAGATAAATAGATTAAGACTATTAGGCCACATAAAATTAATTTTTAAAATTTAATCCTGATTTGCAAAAAAAAAAAGTAGTGGGTGGGTGGATTTATTTTAAAAATTTTTATTTTTTTAAAATATATATTTCATATTCTTTAAATAACAATTAACTGCTCTATTTTTTTAATTGATAATGCTAATACACAAACCAATTTGTAATCTTTTAATTTTCAACTTAACTGTTAATACATGTAGAAATTTGTTTTCTTGTGATAAATAACATGACTGGAATCAGTTGTTAAAGGGGCATGATCACGGATTTGGTTAAAAATTATTTTTCTGTTTTTAATGTTTACAAATGCTTGCAGTTATATCCTTCAATGAGGCATTTCTAATAGTCAGCCAAATTTTGAGTGTCAGTCCTCAAGTTTAAAGTGAGATACAGAGCTCACAATTCTTTGTAATGTAAACAAAGATCAAGTCATGTTTTTATTTACATTTTGAATGTTAAAGTAAAAATTCAAGTTTTAGACCTAAAATGAATGTGACAAATGCTAGGAACTGTTTATTTACCAGTGGTATGCTTAAAACAGATATAAGCAGACATAAAATTTGGCTTGAAAAGGAACTTTTACTGGTAAATTGAACCAATGTAAACAAAAACATGACACAAGCCTTTTTTACATAACTAAAAATGGTGAGCTCTGTACCTTGCTTACATCTTTACCGACTCTCACATTTTGGTTGATCATTAGAAATGCATTTAAAAAGAGTTGTAAAAACTTTAATAAAATGGAAAAATAAAATTTGACCAAAATCGTGACCATGCCCCTTTAATCCACAATGGCCAATATGTCAAGCATCCATTGAAATGTTCTAACAGTTTTTGTATATTAGCTGTAAGTCCAATTTTTTTTCCTGCAAATTTTTTTCCACAGATTATTTTTTCATAGGAATTTTTAGAAACAACGGGCGGGGCACTTTGAGAGAGGCAGGAGGGGATGAGAATCTAAAAATTAATTTTATGTTGCCTTATTTATATTTCAGCTAGGAGGTGGTTGTGAGGTAGCTATGATGTGTGACATTATCTATGCTGGTGACAAAGCACAATTTGGACAACCTGAAATCACATTAGGCACAATACCAGGTCAGTTTCGTATATTTTTACTTAAAAATTAATTGCCATGAATCTGTACAGTTAGATTATATTTTGCAAATAAATTTGAAATTAAATTAAATACACAGTGATTCATTTTGATGTCTGCCCTGCGTAAATTACGCAGACATTTTAATCAGGACACATAATTTCATTATATATGCATCCCAAAGTGCGCTTTACATTTAGAAATACACATATTACACATTTTCTCGCTAAGAAATTCCAGAACATCGATTGTTCCTTTCTTAACCTACCAACTAGGTAGATGCCTGAAATGTTCTGAATAAAAAAATCACATAGCAAAAGCCAATTACTCATTGGTCAATATTTAGTAATTAACCATTGAGATTCACTGATACATGACATTACGGCGGGGAAATTGATATCAATCACGATGTCACCGAATAAAACAGATAAAATTCCTCCCGAACCGGGGTAGATTAACCAGAGTTTATGAAAAAGTAGACAAGTGGCAGTTAATCTGAAATTGATATCAAGGAGGTTCATGCTGAAAGGAACGCTGATCCAGAATGTGAAATAAATGATAGTGGCGATAAAGAAATAGAGAAAACTCTGAAGGGTTCCAGTGAGGGCACTTAGCCTGTCGTTTTGTTTGGTCAATTAGAATTTGATTTTAAATAAATATTGCTTGGTTTACATTCATGTTCTTTGTGAAATAAAATATGACTCGTTGTTTTTGGGTTGGGACTCATAGTTATGATTAAGAGGGGTCCTCTGGACCCATAAAGACCATTTCGAAAAATGAATCACTGAATACATCTACAAAAATCATATTTTTGAACAGGAGCTGGAGGAACCCAAAGACTTTGCAAAGCTGTCGGAAAATCCAAGGCCATGGAAATGGTATTAACAGCCAATAGAATATCAGCAGAGGAGGCAGAAAAAGCAGGTAGATAATGAATTTAAAAGTTGGTGTATTTTATTAGATATTTATGATTTCTTTGATCTTAGGATGTGATACTGTTCTAGGACTTTTGGTTATGTTATCATTGCCTACATTACATGTATTATATTAGAAAAACTCATTTAAATCATTTCCAATTGGGATAAAATGCGATATATACATGTAATGCAATTGTTCTTTCAGAACTAAATTTTTGATGTGATATGGAATTTTTTTCATTATAAACAAAATATGATAAAGATATTTAGTGATATCAATTTAGGAAACCTTTCTGTTGTTAAAAACCCTGTACAAGATAGTGATTTTATTCCTGATAACAGGTCAAGGTTAGACAAAGATAGAGTTCAAGGTCATAGTTATCATGAAGGATAGACTTGTGCCTATAAGTTTGTCATCTTTAGGGCACATTATATTTAACAAACTATTCTTGTTTTCTCTGTCAAAATCTAATCCTGCTTTCCCTGGTCCTGGTGTAGGATTGGTCAGTAAAGTCGTACCTGCTGCAGAACTGGTAAATGAAGCCATCAAAACAGCCGAGAAGATCAGCAGTTTCTCCAAAATAGCCACAGCCATGTGCAAAGAAGCTGTCAATGCAGGTCTGATTTTCCTTTTGTATGTATGGAAAGGGCTAAAATAGGATTTATCTGCAGCCATTCCTATCCAATACAAATAAATGAAATATTGTTTTAATGAGATTAAATTAAATCTTTATTCTCCACACACTAGAGACCACTGAACCTCAAATTGACAAATAAATCATTTAGCATGCTATTTCTTATTTATGTAATAAAACAAATCTATTAGCCTCTAAATTGTTGAAGAATCCATCAGGCTTCTGCTTGAAACAATTTTCAAAAACATTAGTGAGAGGGGGAAAAAAATATGATATACTTTTCGATTTTTATACAGGTTATGAAATGTCTTTAAAAGAAGGACTTCATTTTGAAAAGCGATTGTTCCATGCATCTTTTGCATCGGTAAGTGTTTCGTAATATTTTTTCTTTCTTTTTATTCTTTATTGTTTTTAAAGAATAAATTGAATTTGAGAAGCAAATATATTTGTGTAGAATACTAGTATGGGTAATTAAGGGTGACAATACACTTGAATTCTGTTTCTTCAAAAAGAGGAACAGAGTAGAAAGTCACTTTTGGCTAGTGAAGAGAGACAGAATTGATCATTACCTATGGATTGCAAAGTTAGCTCATTATAAACAAGTTTAAAATTCTAATACATTATTTATTTTACTAGAATGATCGCCGTGAGGGAATGACAGCTTTCTCAGAGAAAAGACCACCAAAATTTACTGACAGTTAAAGCAGGAAACATACATTTACATATTTGTAGACAGCTGTGATTGCCAAATTTCTTAAATCATTTATACAAATCTAATGGGACTGCAGTATGCAGATACAGGACTTTGATCAGAAGGAAGTGAATACAGGGACTTTTTCTGTGTTTGAGTAGACAATCATAGAGACAGTCGTGCTTTGAATGCTTTCATAATATTGAGTTATAATGTACTACATTGATACATATGCTGTGCACATGGTTTAACAAAACCAATAAATTCTTTGCAGAAATTATTAGTTTCTTTTTTAGGTGAATTCATCTCCTAATCAATTGATACTCAAGATTACAAATCAATGGTTATCAGTGCATAATAAACTTTAAAAAGTATTGATTTTCTATTTAAAAAATTGGTAAGTTTTTTTAAGTGAATAGCTTTAACATTTAAGTTAATGCATCCTTTAAATCATGATATGCTTGAAAGATTACTTTTTAGCTCACCTGAGCCAAGGCTTAAGTGAGCTTTTCTGATCAAAAATTTTCATCAGTGTTGTCACAAATTTTTCACATTTTCATCTTCTTCTCCAAAATTTCTGGGCCAATTTCAACCAAACTTGGCACAAAATATCTTTGTGAAGGGTTTTTAAGTTTGGGTTTTTTTTATGTGAAGGGCCAGGCCACCTTCAAAAAGGAGATATTTAAGAAAGAGTGAAAATAAGGTTGGCTGTTTTGAAAATTTAAAATTCATGATAACATGATGCACATAAGGGGTGGGGTTGGAGTCCAATTTCATAAAGAATCCAACATGTATTAAAGAATCTAATGAAAATTGAAGCAAAAATTGATATATAAGCAAGCTAGTAATTAAAAACTTGTTAAGTGCCATTTTTTAGCTCACCTGAGCTGTAAGCTCAAGTGAGCTATTCTGATCACATTTTGTCTGTCGTCCGTCTGTCCGTCTGTCTGTAAACTTTTCACATTTTCAACATCTTCTCAAGAACCACTGGGCCAATTTCAACCAAACTTGGCACATAGCATCCTTAGCCCAAGGGGATTCAAAGTTGTGAAAATTAAGGACCAAGCCCTCTTACAAGGGGAGATAATTAGGAATTAATGAAAATTTTCAAGAAATTTTCAAAAATCTTCTTCTCAAGAACCATTTAGCCAGGAAAGCTGAAACTTATGTGGAAGCATCCTCAGGTAGTGTAGATTCAAAGTTGTGAAAATCATGACCCCCGGGGGTAGGATGGGGCCACAATGGGGGGTCGACTTTTTACATAGGAATATATAGAGTAAATCTTTAAAAATCTTCTTCTCAAAAAGCATTAGACCAGGAAAGCTGAAACTTTTGTGGAAGCATCCTCAGGTAGTGTAGATTCAAAGTTGTGAAAATCATGACCCCCTGGGGTAGGGTGGGGCCAAAATGGGGGGGGTCAACTTTTTACATAGGAATATATAGAGTAAATCTTTAAAAATCTTCTTCTCAAGAATCATTTGGCCAGGAAAGCTGAAACTTATGTGGAAGCATCCTCAGGTAGTGTAGATTCAAAGTTGTGAAAATCATGACCCCCGGGGGTAGGATGGGGCCACAATGGGGGGTCGACTTTTTACATAGGAATATATAGAGTAAATCTTTAAAAATCTTCTTCTCAAAAAGCGTTAGGCCAGGAAAGCTGAAACTTATGTGGAAGCATCCTCAGGTACTGTAGATTCAAAGTTGTGAAAATCATGACCCCCGGGGGTAGGGTTGGGCCAAAATGGGGGGGTCAACTTTTTACATAGGAATATATAGAGTAAATCTTTAAAAATCTTCTTCTCAAGAATCATTTGGCCAGGAAAGCTGAAACTTATGTGGAAGCATCCTCAGATAGTGTAGATTAAAAGTTGTGAAAATCATGACCCCCGGGGGTAGGATGGGGCCACAATGGGGGGTCGACTTTTTACATAGGAATATATAGAGTAAATCTTTAAAAATCTTCTTCTCAAAAAGCGTTAGGCCAGGAAAGCTGAAACTTATGTGGAAGCATCTTCAGGTACTGTAGATTCAAAGTTGTGAAAATCATGACCCCCGGGGGTAGGGTTGGGCCAAAATGGGGGGGTCAACTTTTTACATAGGAATATATAGAGTAAATCTTTAAAAATCTTCTTCTCACGAATCATTTGGCCAGGAAAGCTGAAACTTATGTGGAAGCATCCTCAGATAGTGTAGATTAAAAGTTGTGAAAATCATGACCCCCGGGGGTAGGATGGAGCCACAATGGGGGGTCGACTTTTTACAAAGGAATATATAGAGTTAATCTTTAAAAATCTTCTTCTCAAAAACCATTTGGCCAGAAAAGCTGAAACTTATGTGGAAGCATCCTCAGGTAGTGTAGATTCAAAGTTGTGAAAATCATGACCCCCGGGGGTAGGATGGGGCCACAATGGGGGGTCGACTTTTTACATAGGAATATATTGAGTTAATCTTTAAAAATCTTCTCAAAAAGCGTGAGGCCAGGAAAGCTGAAACTTATGTTGAAGCAACCTTAGGTAGTGTAGATTCAAAGTTGTGAAAATCATGACCCCCGGGGGTAGGATGGGGCCACAATGGGGGGGGGGTCGACTTTTTACATAGGAATATATTGAGTTAATCTTTAAAAATCTTCTTCTCAAAAAGCGTTAGGCCAGGAAAGCTGAAACTTATGTGGAAGCATACTCATTTAGTGTAGATTCAAAGTTGTGAAAATCATGACCCCCGGGGGTAGGGTGGGGCCACAATGGGGGGGGGTCGTCTTTTTACATAGGAAATATAGAGTAAATCTTTAAAAATCTTCTTCTAAAAAACCATTTAGCCAGGAAAGCTGAAACTTATGTGGAAGCATCCTCAGGTAGTGTAGATTCAAAGTTGTGAAAATCATGACCCCCTGGGGTAGGGTGGGGCCACAATGGGGGGGGTCGACTTTTTACATAGGAATATATAGAGTAAATCTTTAAAAATCTTCTTCTCAAAAAGCGTTAGACCAGGAAAGCTGAAACTTATGTGGAAGCATACTCAGGTAGTGTAGATTCAAAGTTGTGAAAATCATGACCCCCTGGGGTAGGGTGGGGCCAAAATGGGGGGGGTCAACTTTTTACATAGGAATATATAGAGTAAATCTTTAAAAATCTTCTTCTCAAGAATCATTTGGCCAGGAAAGCTGAAACTTATGTGGAAGCATCCTCAGGTAGTGTAGATTCAAAGTTGTGAAAATCATGACCCCCGGGGGTAGGATGGGGCCACAATGGGGGGTCGACTTTTTACTTAGGAATATATTGAGTAAATCTTTAAAAATCTTCTCAAAAACCAGTGGAAAAAATTGATTTTTATTTATACAGGATCTACATGTATTATACTACATTGTCCAGATTGTTTTTATTATGACTCCATATAGCTGATTTTATCATACCTATTGTTCCTCAGGTGAGCGATGTAGCCCATGGGCCTCTTGTTGAGAGAGTATAGGCATTCTAGACATATTTCAGTAATCAGAAATGAACAAAACTCATATTTGTTACTTATTTCCTTCATTATTCATAGAAAATCATGATTTTTCATTGTATTTACTAAAAATTTAAGCCCCGATACACCCTACAAAACAAAGCTATTGTTATGATTCGTCATTGAAATAATTTATATCTAAATTATTTTCACAGAATTTGCGTATAAATAAGGTTAATCAGTCCAAAACTAGCGCACGTTTTTCTGCGCAATAAATGTACAATTTTTTCAATGGGCGGCACTGTAGCTCCCAGGTCGTCCATCCGAATTTTTTCAGACCGGGAGCTACAGACCTGCAGCTAATTTATATCTTGAATTTCATAAACCTGTAGGCACCTTTCATTTACTAGATCTTGACCTTTTAATAATCTTATGAACCTATCAGTAACATGCAGCAATATACTATACTTGTAGGGGGAGGTTGCTCAGGTGAGCAATGTGATCCGTGGGTCTCTTGTCTGATTCTGAGGTCAAACGTTCAAATGCAGAGTCAATTACAAAGAAAACTATAATCAATAATTCACGGAAATCCAGGGTTGGCATATTTCAAATTATATCATATTTAATGAATTATTTTCATCTATGAATTTCAGCTAAAAGGGTTTTTTTTTCCTTTTGTGTCCAAGTTGATGTATGCCTTGTTTTCTCCTGCATTGTGAATTAGATAGGGGAAAATGAAAATCATTCAAGTTGGAGTATGCTACGTTGAGATGAAAAGTCATAATAGTATGGACTTGTACTGTAGTTATTTTATTTTGATCCGTTAAATAAGCTTAATGCGTAGGTGTAACTTTTCACGCACCTGTTGCAATTGATTCTGAAGGAAGAGGACACTCGGAAAATGATGTAGGATCTCGATTATAGTAACAGCAATTGCTGATAATATAAAAACAGCATACCTATAGTCGTTTATAATGTTGCAGACAATTTAAAAAAAACAGCATACCTTTAGTCATGTGGTGCTCATTTACATGTCAAGGCTCGTTTTAGCACGAAGTTTATTGTTAATTTTAAAGTGCGTGGGTTTTTTGGGGGTGGTGCAGAGAGTAACCCTAAAACACCGACAAGCAAAAAAAAAAAAAAAAAAAAAAAAAGAAGAAAGAAAAGGGTTGATTAAAAAAGTCCCACAATGCTACATGTATGCAGATCTTCGTTATTACTTCTAACATTATTTTTTTTATAAATTTTCCATTTACTATGACGTTTCGTACCATGACCCCAGAAAAGTCTGAAGGGTACACTACTATACATGGTTTACACGTCGAATTCAACTGAACCAGACAATAGACCTGTATCTGTTTCATTTTAAAACACGTGTTTCTATTTCATTGCGTGCATACTGTAGATATTAAATTCTGATAAAGATTAAAGACGAATGCTTTTTTTTTTTACCTGTTTTATCCGCATTTCTTGTATAACATTTCAAAAGATAGAAAAAGCTCATATGATATGATATTCACGCTTATATCCATTGTAATTTTTATTCACATGTACATGTTAACAATTAAAATTCATATCCGGTCCAAATCGATTTCTAGTTAGGCCCTAAGTCTTAGGTCCGCGCCTGGACTTTTTCTACAGTCCACACTTCCACAGCTTGAGCTTGTCGCGTTGTATTCCCAAGCTGTCGTCTGAGAATTGTAACACGTGTTGTAGTTTTACCTAACACAAGCGACATTTGGCTCGAGGATGCCTTAAAGTCATTCAATAAATATGTGAAACGCACACGTGAAGGCATTGTTACGGCAGGTCTCCAGATATAGATCCAGAGAGATGTATCGTGTCTGTCCACATCTTTCGCCCCCTCAAGCTCCGATCGCGAACGTTATACGTATATTCATTATTTCCTACTGTTTAATGTTTTGTACCTTTGGAAGGAGAATTGAATCATATATATATATATATATATATATATATATGATTATATATATATAATAATAATAAATCACAAATAATTTATAGTCGTCAATAACTATACAATTTATTACTATTAAACTGCCAAATGACAATTCCTAGAAACGGTGTACATGTACTTCAAAACTTAAATCTCTCTCTCTCTCTCTCTCTCTCTCTCTCTCTCTCTCTCTCTCCACCAATCTGTAAATGCAATTTTTCTGTTCACCCCTATACTTCTAGTATTTATACATTCATATCTATATACTGCAAGTTAGCTATACGTAAGAAAAGAGTCGGAAACAGCATGGAAAATAGATTTAAGATGTTTAAACAACCACTGGACTCGAACCAACAGCTACTGAACACGTATCATACTTGCCACGTATATATGTTAATAATTAAATGTACATAACCATATAAGCGTAATTAAAGGCACTTAAAGCCTGTTCACCTTCATAAAGATATCCTATTTGAAATCTATAATTATTTCACATTAAAATCACTCATAATAATAAAGCTTATAACATCAAATGTTTAATGGGACCTCTAGCTGGATCTGCAAGCTCATCTAGATCCGGGATATTGCGATATCATCTTTGCTTCACCTGTTTAAAAAAAAGTAATTGATTAACATACGTCGCCACGTCAAGAATTCATTTTTTTAAAATAGTTTTTTAAAGCCGGACAGATAAATATATCATTTTTTTATTTTTATGTAAAACGGTGTTAAAATAATAGCAAGCTACATGTATATTAATTGTTCACTTACTAGGTGGAAAGGAGGTGGGGCTTTTAGTTTGTATTTTGTTTGACATTCGTCCCACTTACAGGACGATTTAAAAAAGAATATTTTAATACCTAATTAGTAAATATGATATTGTTTCGCATATAATTATTCTAAAATGAGAATTAGATATGAGTTACCATTGATTGATAAGATAAGCAACGAAATCCTTCCATGCGTGAATTCGGGGGGGGGGGGGTCAACAGAAGCGGGGTTTTGTGGTGTGTGCCTTTAGTAACATAACAACGGAAATTGAAGGGAAACAAAAAGCTGGACCTCCGACCCCCCCCCCCCTCCCACTACAACTCTGGCTTGATAAGCAAAGTACTACTTTAGACTTCTTGTTTTCTTTTGATCGTTAATGGATATTGAATTTGTGCAGTGGTCGTGTGGTAGGAAATAGCGAAACAATATTATAAGTAAAGTGAAAAATTTTACACACTTGACGTAAATTCTTTCAATATATTTCTTTCTGAAGTTACATCAAATCTTATTAATTAGCATTTTAAAAAAATCTGCTGTTATTTTGTATTCATTTAATGACCTTTTATTTAAAATGCCATGCATATCTTTAAAGGCAAATTACATTTAAAATATACAAAAACGTGTGCAAGTGTTTGATTAAAAAGACCCCAATTAAAAAAATCATTAAGTAATAAATGTTAAAATATTTCTTCTCTCTCTCTCTCTCTCTCTCTCTCTCTCTCTCTCTCTCTCTCTGCCTGCTTTTCGTCTTAAATTGCACCTCATATGCATGCCCACGGTCAAGATGCATTACAGAACGACACCAGTACTCAATTAAGCCAGCTTCCGTAAATGCACATCGACTAAAATCCAACGCCGCTGTATCTTAGTCGATGTGCATTTTTGCAGGTTAATTTAGTATTTAATTAAGATTCTCCAACATCTTCAATCTCGAAGTGCCAAACTTAACGCGATCGAACACGCGGCAAGCGCCGAAAAATGTGGGAGTGTTTGAAATGAAGATAGAATTTCAAATGTGTACATGTATAGATCGTTCTAGATTAGCTTAGGTACGTATTCTCTGGACCCCATGACCCCCATTCATTTTAAGATTGCCTTTTTAACTTTAATGTTACCGTTCAATAATTGACTATTATATCTAAGTATTAAACTATTCTTTGTTTACTGGTCATCTTCGCTGGCCAAGGGTTTCGGAGCGGCGCGGATCAGAAAACCCTGGCCAGCGAATATGTTTACTGTTATACTATCATTATTTCGACTTTTATGTTACTATTCTTTCGATACTTATCTATTATACATGTATGAATACTTTTCTTGTACTTTTACTATTACTGTTAAGCGGAAGTCAATGACTCGTCAAGTTTTGTTTTTCTTCAAAATTTACGATGTGACACATTTATATAAGTAATACCAAGAGATTTTAATATCGAGTACATACAATTTTACTTTACTATTTTACTTTTGTAATTCCAATTCCAAACTTGAACTTAATAATATTACAATTTTGTTTTATCATGGACGAAAATTTCACCATTCATGACGTCAAATTTAGGGGGTTGGGAGTGAATGGATCTTCCCCAGTGTTATATACACCATAAAGTTCGACCATTGTTTGGTCGCTTCTGTAAAAATGACATCGCTATTTGTCATGCATATCTTCTAGCTGTAAACATAAAAAAGGACATTTGTTTTTGTTTTCCACGCTTGATATGGCTATGACTCGGTCGTATCATGACATAGATTAACATATTGTATGTACAATTAATTTGAATATCCGGTCAATAATCCTACATGTATGTATATGTATGAATGTATATATTTAAAATTTATATAAATATTGATACTAAGAATAAAGGAAAAATTCAAGGATTAACGTACCGCCGACAGTACGTGCTTTTATACATGTAACTTGATTCAGTATTTAAGGTTTTTTTTTCACTTCGTGTACGGAAATATGCATGATGATGCATGATACAGCGATCAGCAAATAACGAGAATGTTTGAAAAAGAAAAATTTTGAGCCATGAGAACATAGAATCGATTAAAGATTTACCATTATATCATTCATTTATATCTATAGTGTGAATTCATATACTGATGTTAATTAAGCCGGCTTTGTGTGTTTAATTTTAATTCAGAGAGAGAGAGAGAGAGAGAGAGAGAGAGAGAGAGAGAGAGCATATTGGTAAATTAGAAAGTTTAAAAGTTTCAAGTATCGGAATTTTTTTTTAATATTTATATTTTTTTATTATTTATTAATCAACACAGTAACTCTACTAAAGCTGGAGTTAACATGAATATGAGTAAATGGACTGTACATGTACATGTACGTCACTGTAAAAATATTTTCCACAGGGAGTTCTTTAAAGGAGTTTCCAAAAATTGTTTTTATTTACAATTCAACGTCATTAATGAATGCATTTTTCTCTTACAGCCGTAGGAAAAAACGTAACAACGTGGAGTTGATTTGATTATTAACCAATGATAAAACAACACGCGACCTACTGCTGGCTAAATACGGACATGCGCACTAGCATCACTCTCTTTGCCACGTTGAATCGTTTATAGTCAGACACACATATCGAAAAGACCTCTCTCTTAAACAAACATGTATGTGAAATTGCTGCTTTTATGCGCGTTTAGCGCAGTCTTTGCAGACATTAGTGAAGAAAATGGAGTTTTGGTGCTGACAGAGGCAAACTTTGACGGTGCAATTGCCGACAACAAATACATTTTAGTCGAGTTCTGTAAGTATTTTTTTTTACCGGCATCTGTTATCTCGAGTTTCAGTTTACATGTGGCAATGGGTTTATGACAATACGTATGTGATTTAGTAGTATTATCTACAGTATGATACGATAGCAGCTATTTTCCTCACTCGTTTGTATATGTATTATTTCTTTCCAATTGTCGTCTGCATGCAAGTTGACAATCCGTGTCATATCTGTCAAAGAGAACTTTTTTTTCTTCTTCTTTGTACTGCTTAATTTTTATGCACTTTCATGATTTGTTTTAAGTGCTTAAAGTGTATGGAGTATTTATGTTATAAAATGACCATTTAATTAACTCATTATTGCATGAAATAAGACTCCATATTGTTAAAATGCCAACTATCAATGCTTCCACTGACTTGACCTGACTAGGTCCGTCATGCATCAATGATTACGGTAACATTCCTTTATGATCAAAAAGAAACTATATAGGTCAGGGGAAAAATCCATTTTGGGGCATCCAAAGTATAATTCATCAAAATGCCATACAATTCATTTTATGTCTTGGTTTTTCTCTAACATTTATTTTCTGTAGGATATAAAGCTTCAGGCAGTTGTTGTCAAAGAATCAATTATGGAAGAAATAATGATTATGATAAACAACAATCTGATTGTAATCGTGTTGAAAAGTAATCACCTGAGGCAATTGCATGTTTTGGTACACTTGGTTTGTAGGATTTTTGTTCCATTTTGTTTTAACAAGATTGACCTAATGTCATTGTGGTCTTGATGTGTTCTTTAAGATGCAACTGAACAATACAAAACAGTAGTACATGTTGTTTTTCCTCTTGTTTTCCTTCGAAACACATTTATCCTGTTCCTAGTAAAGTTCAGGAACTATAATTCATTTCTAATGCCTCCTGAAGTTACCTTTGAAGCTGACGTGGAAAAAGGGAGCCAGTAATGCGTGATAAAATGGGTTAAAAAAGAATAAAAGATTAGGCATTGGTGCATAAATTGTATCAATTAAATGTATCTTGATTTAAATACGAGGGAAAGGTGACAGCGTGGCATACTTTTTGAATGACTGAAGGAAGTGATATATTTAATTTATGTCACCTAGTGTCTGGTTGTGGAGACTGAAATTGATTTCTCTTAATTTTTGATTTTGGAGATAAAAAATTTCATGTGCATAGAGTTTTAGGGTCTGTAGAAAATTCCATGTGAATAGAATTTTAGAGACAGTAGAAATTTCCTTGTGAATATATAGAATTTTAGAAAAAGCAGTTCACTTCAGTTTGAACTTTATGAAAGAATTTGATCAAGACTATAATAGTATGTGTGTCAAAAAAAAAAGTCTTGATATTCTATTTATTACGTTTATTTATCCAAATTTGTAGATGCACCGTGGTGCGGACACTGCAAAGCCCTTGCTCCTGAATATGAAAAGGCAGCTAAGGCTCTTGCTGAAGAAGGATCTGAAATCAAACTCGGAAAAGTTGATGCCACTGAACAGCAGAAACTTGCAGAGAAATTTGAAGTCCGTGGCTACCCCACCATCAAATTCTTCAAGGATGGAAAGCCAGTAGAATATGGAGGTACAACAATTGCGCAATATGAAATATTAAGCATATATTTGACCAAAAAAAAGAAAATGGTCAGATATTTCAATGTTTTCATTATGAATCATATCATGATTTTCATTTCAATATCAAAATTATGTTGATCATAATCATGTTTTAATAGTAAAAATACAAAACCCTTACCCTTTAAAAATTTGAAGGAAAATAAAAACGTTGTTTGACATTATACAGGTGGCAGAACCTCTCCCGAAATTGTCAACTGGCTGAGAAAGAAGACCGGCCCACCATGTATTGCTCTCAAGGATGTCGATGGTGCCAAGAAATTTGTTGAAAAAGATGATGTTGTTGTCATTGGATTCTTCAAGGTAAATTGCTACTCTCCCAGTAGATGATTAAAGGATTAATGCTGGGGTTCGTTTATTCAGTAAGAAAAAAATTCATAGTAAGTAGTAACTGACAAGAATGCGGAAACCATGATTACACAAAGCTAAGTGGATGGTACTTAGCAACAGGATGTGATTTATTATTTCACTTCTGGTTAGTGATGAAAGTCGGTAATAACATACAAGGATATTATCATTCAACCATTATCCATTCTTGAACTTAAAATGATGTTATCTACATTGAGATTTTATCTTTCTCCTTTGTTTTTGACAGGATGACAAATCAGCTGATGCCAAGGCATTCGAGGAGGCAGCTTCTGGTATTGATGACATTCCATTTGGTATTACCTCAGAGGCCGATCTTTTCAAAGAATACGAAGTGGAATCCGATGGCATTGTTCTTTTCAAGAAGGTAAGTTTTATGAGCTTTAATGTCTTGAAATTGGGTTTTTCTTTTCTGAATAAAAATTTGTTTTTAAATGGGACTATAAAAAGAAGTTACGAATGTAATATTTAAAAAAAAATGTTTTCTTTTATAGTTTGATGAAGGACGCAACAACTTTGAGGGAGCTGTAACTGCTGAAGCTGTATCCAAATTTGTGTTCTCCAACCGTCTGCCAATTGTTGTTGAATTCACCCAAGAGGTATTTATCTTGATTTTACACTTACAATGAACAGAAAATGTACTCATTTGCTGTGTAATGAAATATGCATTGATTTGGAGTTTCTTTCTTTGATGTATCTTGTTAATCATTTTAGAGCGCCCAGAAGATCTTCGGAGGTGAAGTCAAGAACCACATTCTGCTTTTCATCAAGAAGAGTGACAAAGACTTTGACACCAAACTGGGTGACTTCAAAGAAGCAGCCAAAGACTTTAAGGGAGAGGTAGGCCCTAAGTGGTTTTTTTTAAGTAAGAGAGTTTGAAAAATTTCACTGCCACTGAACAAATATGGATGAAAAAATAAACCCTTAAAAATAACAGGTTCATAGGGCAAGTGCTCTTCAGGCCTTGTTTCAATTGTTAATTCTACAGTTTTTAGATTTTTAGTGGGATAACACTCGAATTGTTGAAAAATAATTCTCAGTTCATTGAAGGATGTGATTGTGAAAATTTATACATACAACTAGAATAAATTACACATCTATAATCTTCAGATTTTAAGTTCATATGCTGAATCGTTCCACTTCTTCTTTAGGTCCTTTTCATCTACCTTGACACCAGTGATGAGGATAATGCCAGAATCCTGGAATTCTTCGGACTTAAGGCTGAGGAGTGCCCTGCTGTCCGTCTCATCACCCTCGGAGAGGACATGACCAAATACAAGCCGGACAACAATGATCTCTCCACAGAGGCTGTCAGAACCTTTGTTCAGGCCTTCAGAGATGGAAAACTTAAGGTAGAATGATGAGTATACAAGGGCCAAAATGAACTGGATATTTTTTCTGTAGTTATAAACCAATTTCGTTTTCGAAAAACTTTTGAAATTTCACTGTGATGGAGAGAATGATTGTGTTCGTTCAATTTTAAATCGTTTAATTTGCTTTACAGCCACATCTTATGAGTGAAGAAGTCCCAGAGGATTGGGATGCCAAACCAGTCAAAACTTTAGTTGGAAAGAATTTTGTTGAAGTAGCTTTAGATGAAAAGAAAGATGTTTTTGTAGAATTTTGTAAGTATAAAAGAAGTGTAAACCAAATTGATCAAGAAAGCATTTGATTGGTATTCAGTTTATATTTATGTTTGTTTAGTAAACCTCATAATTTTACTATGTTCTGTCTTCAGATGCCCCATGGTGCGGCCATTGTAAACAGTTGGCTCCCATCTGGGACGAGTTAGCAGAGAAATTCAAGGACAGAGATGACCTCGTCATTGCCAAGATGGATTCCACAGCCAACGAAGTAGAACAGGTCAAAGTTCAGAGCTTCCCTACTCTCAAGTTCTTCCCTAAAGGTAGCCAACAGGTTGTTGATTACAACGGCGAGAGAACCCTCGAAGCTCTCACCAAGTTTGTAGAGAGCGGTGGAAAGGATGGTGCTGGAGAGCCAGAAGAGGTATGTTGATCCCATATCCTTGATGTTTGTGGATTTTTTTTGCTTCATAGTTTTAACAAGTTTTGATATTAGGGTTATTTAAAGAAATTGAATACTAGTGTTTATCAGTAACTAAAGATATCTGATACTACCTGTAAAGCCTTTTGATATGATATTGAATTTTAAAAACTATGCAAACTGGAGATTATAAGTTGTGTAAACATTAGATGTCGCCTTTAAATGAGATAAAATGCCTTGTGTAATTTGCACCAAACAGTTATTGTTAAACCTATAGAAATTGTCCTTAATCGCCCATTTTTAGATCTAGGTGAATATATATGTAGAAATAACGTTTTGCTCTTTTTTTAACAGCCTGAAGAGGAAGAGGAGGAGGAAGAAGAAGAGGAGAAGGCTAAGGATGAATTGTAAAGGAGTCCATCTTTGTGTCAGAAGGATCTCAGTGAGAGAAGAAAAGAAAGAAAAAAGGACTTAAAATTCCATATGATCACATTTTCTTATCATCATTTATGTCATGAAAAAATGGATATTAGCATAGATGCCAAAAGACAGTGCATTTAATTTTGTTTTTTTAAGATCAGAGGCACATGTCTTTTAACCAAAAAAGAAAGAGTAAAGTATAGTGCTGTATTATGTATAAACCTGCTAAAGTTGTGCCTTTTGGATCTTGTTTAACTGGGAATGGGCATATTTTTATTTTGACACTCCTGATCGTTGAGTTGTTGTTGCATTGGTATTGAGGCAGCTTTATGTGCACGTGTTAATGCTGGAACTAGTCGAAGATCATGGAATAGTTTATTAGACCAGTGGCATTTTATATTATTATGATTCATTCCAATTTATGTTTATTTCTTTTTTTTCGTCCTTTTTCAGTTATGTATATGATGGTTATTTATTTTTTTCTCTTGAACAGCTTTGGATTTTAAAAGTTTTAAAAATGGAAATTAAGAATAATTCTTCCATTATTATAATTAATTTTTTTTTTTGAAATGCATACATTTTAGAAGGGAGATGATATTATTTTTTTCTCCTCAAAATCAAAGAACTCATTCGGGACTAAATATGTGTGCGTGACTGTGTGAATGTGTATCTTTATTGCGGTGATTGATGGAAGGTTTTGAATGAAGATTAATGATTTTTTGGTGCTGTTTTAACAGGAAAATGCTAAAAAATTAGGTACCAGTGTGTCTGTTATAAATGCTCATGTACTAAGGTGTTGTGTACATGTTTATAATTATTTCAAAACTTTTTGAAATGTAGGTTAAAATAAAAAATTCAAAAATTTATTTCTGGATTTGTTTTTTGTTTTGTATTATGATTGCACAACAAGTTTTGCAATTAAACACATTATAACGTGGACATGTTGAATATAGCAGAGCAAATTCTTTAGTATCGATTGTAAAATTCTTTATAGCATATACGTACAAAATACCCTACGCATATTATTAAAACTAACAATCATTTATATCAAAAGGTATTTTTTTAACTATGTAGCTTAAAAATTGAGTTTAAATGAATGCTTTAAACGTAAGAAACATCTAATTTGAAATCAAATTGACAGGCAGTAGCAACGTGGGAGGGGATTTCCTCCCTCCTCCTTTTTATGGTCTTTATGCAGACATTGTTGGGGGTTAATATTTTGGAAGCTTGGTTTACCAACTTTCAAAACTGATGCTAATTGCCTGATTGATATGGGCTTGGACCCCAAAATATATATATTTTAAAAAAGGTTCGCAACCTATGGGAAGAAATCCAAGTTGCAAGAACTTGTTTCCTATCCTTTTGTATTTGACAAAATAAATTCAAACCGAAGAGATCTGAGAATAATTTAATGATAACTGCGATTACTGTCGTTAACTATATAACAATAGTGTTTTGCGTCTATAGAAATTTTCAAGCTTCTTGTTGTGTATGTAAACACATTCGGAAAGCATATTTATAAATTGAAATAAAATGATCTTAACTGTAGTTCACCCACGATTGTGTCTGCATGACAGTTTTCGGTTTTCTTTTTACTTGTAATGGGTTTTTTATAAAGAAAAAAAACTGTCCGAGTTTCAAATGACATATTTTAACTGTAGAGCAGATGTTTTAAACACAAACACCAAATTACCAAATGAAAACTCTGTAAAGAAAATAAGCATGTTGTATCTTTTTTCACCGAGTACAGATATTCAAAAACAAAGCTATCTACTAAAAAGTATAATCTAATACATGTGCGGATCTAGAGGGGGGGGTCCCGACCCCCCCCCCCCCCTGGAAAATGAAAATTTATTAAATTTCCAATGTAAAATTATCGAAAATATGCATCGGACCCCCCCCCCCCGGCAAACACAATTATCCTTCGGACCCCCCCCCCCTGGAAAATTTTTCTGGATCCGCGCATGTAATATCCTAATTAATTTATATCAAAATAAATTTTGTAGTCAAATTATTAATTTTTAAACAAAAGTTTAGCTTACGAAAATTTTTTCATTGAAATCTAGCTGCAGGTCTGTAGCTCCCGGTCTGAAAAAATTCGGATGGACGACCATCCGAATTTTTTCAGACCGGGAGATGGACGACCATCCGAATTTTTTCAGACCGGGAGCTACAGACCTGCAGCTATCTCTATGAGTGAGGAAAATATTATTTAGCGGCCGATATGTGCATAAAAACTTAATAATCACATTTTTACGTTAGATATTAAAGTAAATTTTCATTTTAATTCATATTTGTTAATTATATTTTGAAACGTTACAAAGGAAAATGCTTATTTTGGAATGTATTTTGGTCTGTAGACATATCCCCCCCCCCCCCCCCGTGAAACAACAAACCCTTTGGTATAAACATGCTAAATAACAATATATAAATATATAAAACCCCTCAAAAGGAATTTTTGTTTCACAAGGGGGCGGGGGGCGGGGAGATGTTTTAAAAAAAGATTCCGTTTTCCGTTAGTTTCTATTATGAAATGAGCTATTTTACCCAAAATACAAAGTTATCTCTATTTGTTTGACCAAATCATTTATATTTATGAAAATATACATAAATGTTAACATTATTATAAAAAAAAAATAAATTTAATTAAACAATTATCAAGAAATGACTTTTAGTTAGGCGGCTAGACAATGCTATCGTTCACAGTCCTTTCGTTTGAATGGAATTCTATAGGTATACATGTATATGGGTTTTATAATTCTTTCTTGCAAAAAAAAAAAAAAAAAAAAAAAAAAAAAAAAATTAAAAAAAGAAAAAGAGAGAAAAAGAGAGGGAAGGGAAAATGAGTGTGAAGTTGGAACGGAGGTTATATTTTATTATTTTTCCAGATACAAATGATATATTATATACAAATGTAACAAAGCATTGAGGTTGCAATTTTTTTGCTGTTATGGACTGAGGAATACATGTGTAAAATACCAGTTTTATATCAACTAATGTACATGTAGGTGTTGCATTTCGACACAAGCGATAATTGTGTTATTAATTTTATTCCTGGAGACACAAGCGATAATTGTGTTATTAATTTTATTCCTGGAGACACAAGCGATAATTGTGTTATTAATTTTATTCCTGGATTTACGATTTTTGAATAAGATTGTCATGAAGATCGACATATTGTTACTAAATTTTTAAATGAATAAAGAGAGAATGAAAGAATGAATGAATGAACCAGACGCGTGAGAAATTTAGGCTAAGAGCGTACATTCTTTAATTAATATATCTTATATTGTCGGAGTAACTAAATTTATAGTATGTTTCAGCAGATTTTGAACTTTTGTACTGTCATGGATCTCGTTTGTTAAGTTGATCACGAAATTAAATGTTCCTTGAAGTGCAGTATCTAGTGATTGGATCATTGGCCATAAATTTACGTATATCCTTGAAATTGCGATTTTCACTTAATCCACGATAAGATAAAATTTGTAAAATCCCCATTCGGTTTCGAGCTCATCAATAGTGGACAAAAAATTGCAACCTTGTTAGAAAACAAGGGTTTTTAATAAAAAAAAATTAATCACTTGCAATTTTTTCTATATAAATATTTCTTCAAAATAATTAAACTTTTTAAACATATATAAAAGGGAACATTAATATTGAGGACATTTACACGGTTTCGTTTTACTCTTTAAAATCTTAAGAATTCACAATCATCCCCAAGGCCTAGGCCCCTGGACTCCATCCAGGAGCTCGCCCTGGACATATCTAGGTGGCCCCAATTCCCTTGTCTTTGAAAAAAAAAAATCCCGCATGCGTGCATGTACTTCCAGGGATATACTGAAATTTCTGGATCCACGCCTGATGAACATTCTCCAATGTAACAAGAGGCCCATGGGCCACATCGCTCACCTGAGGAACAATAGGTATGATAAAATCAGCTTAATGGAGTCATAATAAAAACTACCTGGACAATGTAGTATAATACATGTAGATCCTGTATAAATAAAAATCAATTTTTTCCACTGGATATTCTTATGTTTATTAACATTAGTCCCTTTTCTAACAGGATGATTTTATAGTAATATCACATGTTGAGCATTGCAGCTCTCAAAAAGATCCAAAACAATTGTTTCTAAATGAGATATAAACCTACATCAAACTCTGAACCCCTTGTGAGACCCAATAGTCCAGGAACCATCCAAAAGCCGAAATCTAAACAATATTAAATAATCACCTGGCTGATTAGTTTCTGAGAAGAAGATTTTTAAAGATTTACTCTTAATATTCCTATGTAAAAATTCAAGCCCCATTGTGGCCCCACTCTACCCCCAGGAATCATGATTTTTACAACTTTGAATCTACACTACCTGAGGATGCTTCCAAACAAGTTTCAGCTTTCCTAGCTTATTAGTTTCTAAGAAGATGATTTTTGTAGATTTACTCTATATATTTCTATGTAAAAAGTCGATCCCCAATTGTGGCCCCACTCTACCCCTGGGGGAAATGATTTTCAAAACTTTAAATATACACTACCTGAGGATGCTTCCACACAAGTTTCAGCTTTCCTGGCCAAATGGTTCTTGAGAAGAAGATTTTTAAAGATTTACTCTATATATTCCTATGTTAAAAATCGACCCTCCGTTGTAGCCCCACCCTACCCCCGGAGGTCATGATTTTCACAACTTTGAATCTACACTACCTGAGGATGCTTCCACATAAGTTTCAGCTTTCCTGGTCAAATGGTTCTTGAGAAGAAGATTTTTAAAGATTTACTCTATATATTCCTATGTTAAAAATCGACCCTCCCCATTGTGGCTCTACACTACCACCCAACGGTCATGATTTTCACAACTTTGAATTTACACTACCTGAGGATGCTTCCACATAAATTTCAGGTTTTCTGGCCAAATGGTTCTTGAGAAGAAGATTGTTAAAGATTTACTCTATATATTCCTATGTAAAAAGTCGACACCCCCATTATGGTCCCACCCTACCCCCGGAGGTCATGATTTTCACATCTTTGAATCTACATTACCTGAGGATGCTTCCACATAAGCTTTCCTGGCCAAATTGTTCTTGAGAAGAAGATTTTTAAAGATTTACTTTATATATTCCTATGTAAAAAGTCGACCCCCCATTGTGGCCCCACCCTACTCCCGAGGGTCATGATTTTCACAACTTTGAATCTACACTACCTGAGAATGCTTCCACATAAGTTTCAGCTTTTCTGGCCAAATTGTTCTTGAGAAGATTTTAAAAGATTTACTCTATATATTCCTATGTAAAAAGTTGACCCCCTATTTTGGCCCTACCCTACCCCAGGGGGTCATGATTTTCACAACTTTGAATCTACACTACCTGAGGATGCTTCCACATAAGTTTCAGCTTTCCTGGCCTAACGGTTTTTGAGAAGAAGATTTTTAAAGATTTACTCTATATATTCCTATGTAAAAAGTCGACCCCCCATTGTGGCCCCACCCTACTCCCGAGGGTCATGATTTTCACAACTTTGAATCTACATTACCTGAGGATGCTTCCACATAAGTTTCAGCTTTCCTGGCCTAATGGTTTTTGAGAAGAAGATTTTTAAAGATTTTTAAAAATTTCTCGAAAATCTTTCATTAATTCCTAATTATCTCCTCTTGTAAGAGGGCTTGGTCCTTAATTTTCACAACTTTGAATCCCCTTAGACTAAGGATGCTATGTGCCAAGTTTGGTTGAAATTGGCCCAGTGGTTCTTGAGAAGATGTTGAAAATGTGAAAAGTTTACAGACGGACAGACGGACGACAGACAAAATGCTATCAGAATAGCTCACTTGAGCTTTCAGCTCAATTCAGCTAAAATGCTGAATTAGATTTTGATTGTGTTGACCTTGACCTTTGTATATGTCGTTGGAAAATGCCTTTCTGAGAATCCCCAAAAAACTGTGAAATGATAAATAAAACATTTAACATTGATATGATCAAAATCAAATAAATATGTAATAAAGAAAAGTAAATAAAATGGTTACCACAGCAATATAACTTCATAAAATGAATTCAAACCTTGTAAATATAACAAAATAACTGTACTCTTTAATCTTGGATAGTTCATAGTTCTGTAAATAAAGATTGTACCAGTATTCATTTCCAGTATATGAAGTATTGATGTTCTCAACATGTGATTTCCAAAACAATTCTGCCAGCAGAGGTACTCTTCTTATATATGGCTAAGTACTGGTAAATTCTTTTCATGCTTCCTTATACTAGCTTGTTTCTCAATCATTTATTATTAAACAACATGAAACAAAAACCAAAGAAAAACAACATTAACATTTTATTTTCCAATCAAATTTATACATCTTGCACACATACAAGTAATAGGATATTTTATCAATTCTCTATTGCACTTGTCCCATTATATTCACACAATAATTACATCCTATTTCATTCCTTCTGACTGACTACTTTTTTGGATAGTCTGTACAATTAGACAATCCACACTGTTATATACTGGTAGTCCATATTTTGGATTTTATCCATACCGTTGCTAGCTTGATTTGACAACCAGAGGGTTGGAAAGTCTGAATATATTGGTCAACATGGAGCTAATGCCCGAAAACACGTCCTCAGAAATTCCCTGTGAAAGAAAAGATTCAGTAGGCTAAGAGAAAACCAAAATTTTTAAATAATGTTATTTCAAATTAACACATACTAGTACATGTACAAAATTAAGACAACTGTTAGCCTTGCTCCTCATAATTGTGTCTGGTTGTTGACATTTTATTTCCTTTTGCTTTCATTGGTTTTATAGTTTTTTTTTTTTTTAATACAATCAATTTTTGAAAAAAAATATTCAACTATATTAATATCAAAATGTCCAATCAATGTATTTTCCATTTTCCATAATAAGATATGAGAGTTGTCATTCTTTGGACTTGCTCGATATTTATGCACACATATCGGACATAAATGTAGATAGATGTTGTATATTTCCCCTTATGTTTGCATTGGAAATCTGCGACGTTCAATTTCCTGTTAACACACTTAGCCTTTTCAAGGCGCATGAGCACAGATATTATAAACGTCATCATGCGTTTTGAATATATTTATTATTGTATGAATAAACGAAACGTTCAAACTTACATAACCAATTTGATATGAACTTATGAAAAATAATCGTTATATAAAATTTATTTGTTAATAAAAAAGATTTTTCTCTACAAAGTTTCTGGCACTATATTTTTAGTTGTGGAAGCGAACTAAATAACATGTTAATATGGCTGTTCCATGTATGTTTCATATCCCTGACTATAAGCGTATATAATGGCTTAAAAGTGACAATACACAAACACTTAATTCATACAAATAAACATCAATATGAATATAAATATAAGCATTGAATGCTGATTTTTGGATGTCACTGGTCCTTTAACACACCAAGGCTGTGCAAACAAATTATCATACTGCGTTAACGTGTGGTATTTAATTTGTCTGCACAGCCTTGGTGTGTTATAGGACCGATGACATTAAAAAATAAGCATTCAATGCTTAAGTGGCTGATAATCAAATAGTTATGATTTAAATCGAAGGAAAATTATAAAGGAGAAATTATTTTAAAACTATGATAACAAAGTAAAATTCACAAGAAAAAACAAGAGGCCCATGGGCAACATAGCTCACCTGAGCAACAATTGCCATAATAAAATCAGCTTATAAAGTCATATACAAAATATCCGGGAAATGTAGTAGAATGGATTCTATATGAAAAGATTTTCAAGTTTTATCTCAAGATATTTTAATGTTAAACATTAAGCCCCTTTTGTAACAGAATGATTTTATAGTCATATCACATATTGAGCATTGCAGTTTTGACCTGTTTTAAAAGGCCACCTTGGGGAAAGAGCTATATATATGATTTTAGTCAAATTTGGCCCCCATAATTTGCCATTTTTTAAAGTGTTTCAGGTACATTAAATTGTTGTGTTATTTTTTAGAAGAGTTGATATAAACTATATTTTTCACCTATTTATTTGATTTGATTAATTTGCACGCACTGGCGGTATATGACGTCAGAAGTGACGCTATTGTTATAATTCAATCAAAATCAGTGATTATTTGACATTTTTCTGATCTTTTTTCGAATGGGAAATATAGAGCGACGCTTTGAACAAGAACACAATTTTTGTCACTTATAAGTACTGACTAGATACATCTTTGGTGAAAATATTTTGTTTGTTCAAGCAATCGCTCAATGTTTTCTTAAAGAAAAACTGCTAAAAAACCAGCCGTTTTACGCTAAAAATGCGAAAATGGCGGGAAAAGGTAAACTTTATGATGTTATATTTTTAAATTGTGGGCACTTTATTCAAAATGAAAATTATGAATAAACTTCAAATGTATATCTGTACAAAGAAAACAAAGAATTACAGTAAAATGATGATGTTCATTTTAGGGGGCCATTTTAGGCTCAAACCATATATAGTCCTTTGAAAAGTGGCCGCATAAGACAGGTGGCCTAGCTTTTATTCCAGTTTGCATACAGAATCATGTAAATCAGTGTATAAACACAAATGCATCAAAAGACATGTTTATTCATGTTTGTTATTTCACATGTTTTAATTGCATTATTTATTCTACATCTTTGTGTAAATAAAAAGTTTTCGGACTTTACTTGTAATTATATAATGGTCCTGTGACATTTATTCTACGAGATGTCCCTTGAACCACCCATCCTCGTTCCCGGTCGTTACATTAGATGGTGCTTCAGGACTTTCAGGGTTTACATTGATTTCGATACGTGTACTTATTTTAAAAATATTGTTAATTTAAGTTTTGAGTCAAACTTGAAACGTTTCCGCTGTCTTTCGATATGACATACCCTTTTCATCTAACTCAAGAACTTTCGTTTTTTTTCACTTAGATTTATTACTTTCCTCTTTACGTTCGGAGTACTAGAAGCCATGTTTTCAAATGAATAAAATACAAAGAAGGTAAACATATTTCATCGTATTTGATTTAAACACATATAAGACACTCAATAATTATTTAATTACCCAAGCGACTCCATGTTTTCATAACGATCAAAATGATCGGGATCTGTAATCAACTAACGCAGGTGAAATATTACGTGACAATATAGTGGACAAAACAGCAGCTAAATACAGTGCAATTATGTGGTCGGTTAGTAAATTGGGTGGCCACTGGCCGCGTTACGTGAGTGGCCGCTTATTCCAGGGCAAATATATAAGGAAACACGTCGGGGGGAACAAAAAAGGCCGCTGATCGGAGGTGGCCGCTGATTTCAAGTGACCGCTAAGACAGTTTTGACTGCATGTATATATAAACCTACATCAAACTTTGAACCCATTGTGTGACCTAAGAATTGTCCAGGGGGCCCAGACCAACCAATTAGGAATTAACCATGTGTCAAAATGATCACATATAATACATGTTATATTATAAATCATAACATAAGATTGATTGAGAATCATTTAAATTTAAATAATAGGGGGCAGGGTGTTTTTTTTTGCCTAATTGTTTTTAAATAATTTAAAATTTTTTCCTATGTAAAAATTTGACCCGACTCCATTGTGGTCCCACCCTGTCCTCGGGGATCATGATTTGAACAACCTTGAATCTACACTACCTGAGGATGCTTCCACACAAGTTTAAGCTTTTCTGGCCAATCAGTTTTAGAGAAAAAGATTTTCAAAGATTTTTCTCTATTTATTCCTACAGTTGAACTTCAATATCTCGAACACTGATATCTCGAATACAATGGATATGTCAAAGTGATTTGTAAGTCCCAACTACTTATTCTTTAAGTATTTTACTCTCGATATCTCGAATACTCAGATATCTCAAAGTTTTTAAGCAGTCCCATCTAGTTCGAGATAACGAAGTTTGACTTTAGTATTTTAAATATTTGAATCCCCTTTGTGGCCCTACCGTGCCCCCATGGATCATGATTTGTATGAACTTGAATCTACACTACCTGAGGATGCTTCGACAAAAGTTTCAGTTTTTCTGGCAGATCAGGTTTTGAGAAGCCAACAAATTCAATAATTCTTAATTTTCTCCCTTTGAAAGAAGGTGTGGCACTTTATTTTGACAAACTTGAATCCCCTTCACTTAAGAATGCTTTGTGCCAAGTTTGGTCAAAATTGGTCTAGTGGTTCTGGAGAAGAAGTTGAAAAAGTGAAACTTTTACAACGACGAAGACAACAACAACGACAGACAACGGACAAATTTTAATCAGAAAAGCTCACTTAAGCTTTCAGCTCAGGGGAGCTAAAAAAAAAAAATCATTTTTACGGGTTGAATTGAAGATTTTATCATAGTGTCACAAAACTACACAATGTGATCAAAACTGATGTCTATTGGTAATGACACTGCAAGTTTTGCATCCATGCACTGATGTTTTTTGAAAACATTGATCTCAAAACATCATGTCTGGGGGTCATGCCAAAATAAACTTTAAAGTTAAATAAAACCCTAAATCCTGGTGCATGATCCTAGCTAGGTATACTTGGATATTAATTTATCTTTGTCACCACTTTATGACACGAAAAATTTACAGGAAGTAAACAAGATCAAATAAAACTGATAATTAGAGATAAATATAAAAATAGCCAAAAACTAGGTGGGAGAACTCTGAATAACAACGTACTGGAGGAACTAGGAACTGAATTGTGCGGGATTTGTATCCGCCGTAGGCTGCCATTTCCATCATGAAGCCCTTGACACACTTAAACATCAGTTCGACCCTTTTCTGACACCATGGGATGGTCATCTCCTAAAACATCAACAGCACCAGCTGATCAATGAATGAACAGGAAGAACAACCTCTTGACCTCTTATCAATGTCTGAAACTGCCCTTATTTGACATCAAGTTTATTTATAGAAGATAGGTCACTATTTTCATCTATATTTTTTTTTGTCAGAGCAGAAATGTCAGAAATTGTGCTTATTGAATTTTTTTTTTCCTTACATTAATTCCATACTTTTCTATCATTATTTTACTACATGTAGCTTATATGGATAAAATGTCGCACCATAAAATAGATAATACTTATACGTGTAAATATGTGAAACACCGTAATAAATATGGTCACATATTAAGGTGTAAAATTTTACAATTTTTGTGAATAAAATTTTTTGAGAATAATTTTTGAAGGATGTAAAGTACTTTTAACAAATTATATAGGCTGTTTTTCGAAATAAAAACTTTCTAAATCCTCCCTGTTGTGATAATTTTTTTTTTTTTTTTAATATCTTTATGAATCACAAAAATTGCAAAATAATCTTTAAACTACCACAATTGAAACAATGTTTTAATGTTTTAATAAATATGGGAAGAAGACAAAATTTCTAAGTGTAAAATGAAACCTCCGTCATCTCATTGAAGAGAAGGAGAGGGATGGTGAGGGTGTTGATGTCATAACGGAAACACAGCTTGATGATGTTCCTGATGCTCAGTATAACTGGATGGCGAGAGGAAATGTCCGACTGTTTGATGCTGTCGTCTGCTACCAAGTGAAACACAACATGGACCTCCGACAAATTGGAATGTTTTGTCAAGTAGAAATCTCCCGCCCTCAGATTTTTGTTTTTCTCCTAAAATGTATATAATATCTACATAAACTGGGGTGTAAAGTGACTATTTTTGCTTTAAAAAAATAGAATTGAAGATGTATTTTTTAAATAATTTTTAAAAAAATACATCCTCAATTAATTGAGATTACCATTATGTTGTTTGGTATCAATATACATGTATAATTGCGTTATTGTAAAATTTGATTTCAAATGATTCGCTTGTAGACATAAGCAATAAAGTGACCCTGACCTCACTAGATGTACTGCTGCTACTCTTAAGACTGACTTTGTCTGCATCCTCTGAATGTTTGTGTTGGTGGCGATGTTCGTTGGCCAGAGCAAGTTCCTGTTCAATGATGGCAAACTGCTGTTCAAGATCAGGAAAGTGGAAATCAGTTGACTGTTCACAAACTTTGGAGAAATCTGTTAAAAAATTAGAGTTATCTTTCTTATCATGTACATACCTGTTCCAAACAGTTACAGTACATGTATTTCAATCTTTTTTTTCAATGGAAAAATCATTTTTGTCAAACAGGAATATTTCTCTGAAAGATTTAATAAATTGCAGAAGTATTTTTAATGAGATTTTCGTTTCTACAGATTCCATGCATGATTCATTAACATTACTTTAATTTGAAAGATAACGATATACTAAAGTAAAGGTCATTTGGTCGAGATAGTCTGTATGTTTAACGACTTAATCAATATCTGCTATAAGGGCATATGCATGTATGTATGAATTATTGAACCTCGTTTTAGCCCAGTGTATGAGTTCAATCGGTTATCAACCATCATGATCAGCGCACAAAGGTCATTGGAGTATAGAGACATGGCTGTCTGCAGTCTTTGAGGTTGAGGAATGACCATTCCACTGTAAAACAGAATGAATGTCCGTTAACATTGATATGCAAAACTAATAAGTAAGGTCTCAGATTTCATTTCACTGTAACTGACATTTTGTAAAGTTTAGCAAAACAGTGGATAAAATTTTACTCCTCATTTCCCATCGCCTTTCTAGCCATGATTTACTGTTCACTATTAAATTTAATTAGCCTTATATGAAATTCATGAGATTTTTCACACTGTTGAAATTTTGAAAACATCAACAGACCGATGGGCAGTTAACATCTTTCAACATCATTCATGCTTATAGTCCATCTGGTCTTGTATTTTACCCAATAAACTGAAATCATTGATTTATTGTTAAATATTAAGATAATTGTTCCTACCCCACTGTGTGTGTTTTGTGCCGACATAGATCTAGGATATCTGTACAGAGTAATCGAAGATTGTGCGTAGTTTTCATCTGGGCACCTGAAACAAATAATATACACGTAATATTTTTCTAGTGATGTTTTGTTTTGCACAGCCTGCAAAAAACAATCCTCAAGACATGAATGTATAAACTCAAAAAAAATGCAAGATGACCCTGGATTTGAGATATTTTTAGGTTTAAATAAAGTTGGGATATCCATTGAATTCAAAACAATAATGCTCAAGATAGCTTTTTTTTTTTTAAAATATGTTCCGAAATAAGAGCTTGCCGAATAAATATAAAATGGGTCATTGATACAGAACACGTAGAAAGAACACGGTGTCCGAAACTAATTTAATTTTTTGATTTATTTATTTAATTATGGCATTCCGTAAGTTAACTTATTGACTTTAAAAGTCTGAATTTTTCTATGTAGAATATTAGTGTGAATAAATATAGAATATTTCTCAGATTTTAAAGTTCTTAATTTTTTTTTTTTTTTTTCCAAATGTTTGCCCACCCAGGTGTATAGTGAAGCTCTCCTCCATCCTAATGGCGTTAGGTCCCCTTTCATTCTCCTCTGCCTCTGGTAGACTACTGCTAAGAGCTCTCACTCGGTTGCTAACAGAAAAAAAGTCTTTTTAAAAGCTAGAATAATAAATCCATGCCCTATTTTTGACTTTCAGTTAGTTAACATCCTGAAAACAATTTTTTTTTCTTAATTTGTTCATTAGCAGACTAATCTTTGATATATGAAGAAAACACTGTAATAAATGATCAGGAAAATTTTAATTCATCTTTTAATCTATCTATCTATCTATCTATCTATCTATCTATCTATCTATCTATCTATCTATCCATCCAAAGGACCATCCATCCATCCATCCATCCATTCAAAGGACTATATTCGGTTTGAGCCTGATATGGCCCCCTTAAATGAACATTGGAATTTTACTGAAATTCTTTGTTTTCTTTGTACAGATACATATTTGCAGTTTTTTCATAAATTTCATTTTGATTGAAATGACCACAATTTAAAAAAATATGACATCATGAAGTTTACATTTTCCCGTCATTTTCGCATTTTGAGCACAAAATGGCTTGTTTTCAAGCAGTTTTTCTTTAGGAAAAAACATTGAGCAATTGCTTGAACAAACTAAATATTTTCACAAAAGATGTATCTATCCAGTACATATAAATGATAAAAAGTTTGTTCTTGTTCAAAGCATCACTCTATGTTTCCTATTCGAAAAAAAGATAAGAATAAAGGTCAATTAATGACTGATTTTGATTGAATTATAAAAATAGTGTCAATTCTGACGTCATATACTGCCAGTGAGGTGCAATTAAATCAAATAAATAGGTGAAAAATATATTCTATATCAACTATTCTTAAAAATAAGACAATTTAATGTACCTAAAACACTTTAAAAAATGGCGAAGTGTGGGGGCCAAATTTGACTAATATCATATATAGTCCTTCATCATTTGTTTCCTTTGGGTTTTCCCACTGCGTATCTGACGATTTAATGCACATGTCATCAAAACCATCGTGTCATTACATTTCTATATTGGTAGATCTGTTTTTTATTACGCAATATAGCTATTCATGAATTTTTCTGCTTTTTTTGGCCCAAAGATACTTTTTAAGGACAAATCTACATTTTTGAACTCATATCAAGGAAACGAGAATTCAGTAACCAAGGTTTCCAAGTACAGCACCATGCAGGGAGATCAGAAATAAATTTGCGAACTGTATCATAATCGTGTTCTGTTATCACGGGCGTGTCACCTTTTGCATGGATCATGTCCCATATGAAAGGAAGTTCTGCGGGACATCCCTATATGATTTGCTGGATTTTTTTTTAAGGGGGTGACCTGCACTGACGAAGATGCGATAGAAAAACAATAGGATCATAGATGCAGGAAATCACTTCAGACGACAGGAAGTGTAGATGTTTGGGGTTTTCCTCCACACTTGACCCTAAATTGATTACATTGACTATTTTTTCAACAATTTGTGGCTCACACACTTTCTTAAAAATCGTCTGGAAAATTTTTATTTGAGTATTATTACTTTTACCGTTACCGGATTTATTATTTTTTTTAAATTCCACTTTAGAAAAAGAAAAAAGGTGTAACAAGATATCCACACTGCGTAATGTCTTCAACAACAATACAATTATAGTAGAAGCACTTGAACTATTTTTTTCTGAAAATTAGGTCACCTAGATTTGGTTGCTTGCATTTTTGGTTAACAATTTAACATATGTTTTTCAAATTTCTCTTACTAGTATTCTATTTTGTAAATTTTAATTCAGTTAACTTGAGATAAACCTTATTCATAGATTGATTGATAAGCTGGAATTACCAGTATAAAAGGCCACCTATCTTAATATTAAGTACTGGCATTACTTTCAAAACTTTTCTTGTAAGATATATGGTCTTTTAAAACAGTACTGTATAAACAACATTGTTACTATATTCAGTCTGTTTGCCTCATAAACATAAAACCTATTGTTTTTAAAATTCTATAAAAATACATGCATTATATAATTTCTCTTTTTTTTAATTATTCCGGCAACTCCCATAATAGAAAAAAAATTGGTTTGAGCTAAAAATACTCTCACATTATTACATTCAGAGCTTTGCTTGTTATGACAAAGTACCTATAAATTAGAACAGGACAATATTGGCTGGAAAATTCCTGTTAAGTGTTCCCCAAGAAATTAAAAAAAAAATAAATCAGTCAAATTTGCTTCCTGAACATAATTATGCTAAAATTACAAAGGCAAAACAAAAAAATCCAGTTGTTTGATATGAAATACAAAACTGATGCCTTTAAATATTTATGCACTGATAAATACCTCCCCATTTCACTGTATATGGGTTTAGTTGCAGTATTTTCAAAATAGGTCATGTTGCGCATTGCAATATGTAATGAAATATTCATTGCTGTCATAAATTTGTCACTTTCCAATCATTAAAGTGCTGATATGAATGATTACTTTTACTTGATGCTGGTAAATTGTCAAATTCAAAGTCAGGAATCAATGATTTCATTTCAAATTAACCAATAAATTATAAAACTCTGGTGTCATATTTCCTTTTAATATTCTCTCTCGCTTCTCTCTCTCTCTCTCTCTCTGTGTTGAAATTGAAACCATGCTTGTTGTATTAATGAATCTTGATAAGATTAAGAACTTACAGATAGCTAGTGGATTTGGATGGAGACTGCGTATCTTCATGGACTTTCAGCACCCATTCCCTAAACTCACGTTTCTGGGTATCTCTCAAGTTGGACAACTCACTACTCCACTTTCCACTTATCAACTGAAATGAAATGACCAGTAGTACTTTGGTTTCATCATATTTCATTGAGCACCATTTTCGTGAATCTCATCATTGAGCCAATCAAAGAAATCAGATGTCTATCTAAGAAATAACATTAACAAAAATGGTATCATTTACTGATATAACTGTTCACAAATGTTAATGTGTCCTTGAACTCTGATTTTAATAATTGTGCAGTTGACTATTAATGAAACCTTAGTTAATGTTATAGAATTTAAGGGAAGGGTGAGGGAGTTGAAATTCTATCCAAGGAATAATACCTACAGTATTATATTTCAATATCTATTTATTGCTGCACTGTCAATGAATAGGATTTTATAGATGAATAACAAGTTTTCTACCATTTTTGCTGATAGTTATCTCATGAATCAAGAAATGTACAAAACGATTAGCATGGGTCATGGTTTTCTAACATCTGCAGGAACAGAATGCATGTAGGAGTTAATGGTGAACAACTCCCAAAGATCAAAATCCACTCATCAACCCACACGCAAACCACAAACCTGGAAGTTATGTACATAAGTCGGTCATTAATTCTGTGTTGTCACACCCTGCCTATTCTTCTTATCCCTTCCCCAAATCAAACCTTTCTGAAACTAAATACCTGTAATGTAAATCGTCAATGGGTCCATATCAGTCAATATTTGTAGAACTGAACTATTTTGGGACATTATCATTGAGTAATTTTAGCTATTTTGGGACATTACCATTAAGTAATTTATCTGTCTTCTGAGTCAATCATCCTGGTGGTTATTACTTAGACAGGCCCCTATATGGAACTTTTTATGAATTTTCAAGAGGACTCTGGGCTAGCTTAGTTCTGCTGTCTAGTGAGTTATCAATAAGTAATTGAGCTGGCTGAGTTAAGTAATGATATATCTTAAAGATGGCCAAGTAAAACTACACATGTATCTTTAAGCTAGCCAAGTTGAGTTATAAATGTCTCAGAGCAATTTGAGGTGAACTGCTCCGAGTTAGCCAAGTTAAGTTGCATTTTGATTTATGAATGCTCCTAAGCTAAATGAATTGAACTGTCTCAAGTTTTCTTGTGTTTCTGAGCTAGCTGAGTTAAACCTTCCAATGAGATATCAATCTCTGAGTTGGCTGAGTCACTGCTAAGCCACTTGCCTTGCTGACTGTCAATATGTCTCAGAACTGGCAGTTATGTAAAACTCTCTAAGCTCTACTTTTTTTCAACAATACAAGTGCCGGTAGCTGCGTACGTAGGAATTGTACTAAACTTGTTTGGACCTCATACCTTGGAATTAATATTTAATAGGTCGATAAACCAGATAAATTGAACTCTTTCGGGCCACAAACATGTGAATAGTTAAGATATCTCTTAATCAGATAAAAAAAAACCTTCGTTGATCACTCATCTGGGAATAGATAATAGGCCGCTCAACAAAATAAACTGAACATTTTTGATTGCTTAACATTTTTGGACCACATACCTTGGAATAAATAATTAACAATGGTTAATATGTTGCTTAACCAGATATTTTGGACCACATACCTTGGAATAAATAATGAACAATTCTTTTGAAATATGTCACTAAACCAGATAAATAGAACTTTTTTTGGACCACATACCTGCGAGTTGTCAATATGCCGCTGGGCCAGCTGATTCACCTGAGCATCTGTGTACTTGGTCCCAGCATTCTTCATTGCATCCTCCATCTCCTCTCTTTGTCTGTCGAACAGAAACATCTTGATTTTTATATGACCACTGAATCTTAAATTTCAACCACTGAGGCAAAACATTCAATGTTCTTGTGTCATATCAAGATATTGATACTCATGCATATATCAATGAAAAATGAAAGAAATGAAATTTAATTTTTTATTTAAACAAATGGAAAAGAGCATGAAAAATATTCAGTGTAGTGCATATGAATACAATATATCAACAGGCAACAGTCTGCAGACATGACTTTCAATTCTGAACTGTCTTGACTTTCAAATCTATGGAAGGTTATCAAAAAGTTTTATCTTGGCACTTAGATGGATCAGATGCATTCTATGAATTGTAATTTTGAAAAATGATGACAAGGGCAGATTGTGACCTTGCATGAACTAAAAAATCAGTAGGAAATATTATTTTGCCTGACAAATGTATAAATTATATAGCTTTACAATCACAAGCAGGTAAATTTATTAGGTAATTAAGGTACATGTATGTTGAAAATGTAAAATGTAAAATGATGGCATTGTTGAAAAGAAAAATAAACAAAATTAATTAAATGTTTAAACTTTCTACTAATTTAAAGAATTTCAGTCACAATGGAAAAAGTGTGATTCTTTTTCCCCAGCTTCTTTTTTATTACAGATAGAAGAATTCAAAGATTTTATAAACACGTATAGGTACTAGGCTGGATGATACAAAACTTGGGATTTTTTTTCTAGCTATCATCCATCACCTGTCATCCAGGTATTCCAGGTCCTTGTCCCTCTGCTGTATCAGGTCCTCAATGGTGAGGGCATACGTGTGCTCCAGGTTGAGGAGCGTGTCGAGGGCGGGCGAGTGAATGAGACTGTGGTACACCTCGGAAAACACCTGCTGTTCCGTCACACTCTCTGGTTTGGCGTAACGCTTGACCTCCTTATAATAACAATAATAATAAGCAAAACAATTGTTACTTGCCATTGGGGATTTTTCATTTTCAAGATAAGATTTACGACTGTAGATTCCTAATTTGACTCGAGGAATTAATTAATATACATGTAAAATCATGGAATATAAAATTTTGCTACGATTTTTCTGGAAATCTACAGGAATCTACAATTTATTCATCATTTTTGTATCATCATCTGAAATCCTTGGGCACAATGGTTTCAGCTGGTAATTAAACTTTTAGCATTCTCATATTTTAATACACACTTTTCCCCAAATCCACTTTGTGACAATTCCGCATTACAGGTACTATTAGTTTACTGTAACTTGTTACTTTGTTAATGAAGGTACCGGTAAATTTATTACATAAAAAAGTGATCTAATGACCCTTCAATTTTTACATCAATCAGGCTCACTGACCATCAAATACTAGTTACTTGAAATATGTACATGTAAAATATCATTGTATTTTTTAAAAGTATGGTAAATATCAAATAATTAATTTCATTTGGAACTGCAGCCCCCTTTGTGACCCTGGACCTTTTGACTTGAATGAAGACCTGAGGGGTCTTCCATATTGCCTATTTAAAGGTCAATTCATAAATAGTTTGACCGAAGATCAATTCTATAAATAGACTTCTCTTGTTGGAGGGGATGGGTTACAAATCTTCGAAATCAGATTTGATCTCCTTCAAAGGGAGAACATAAATCTTATTACTAACAGTACATGTTCATTTTTCAGCAAATGTATATATTTTTAAAACTTTTTGTCATGAACTATGAAGTTAAATCCTTCTCCGAGCAATGAAGTCACACAGAGCTGGTGCTTTATCTCCGGTTTTCTTGGTGCTAAGTGGATGAGGATCATTGACTCCCATTGGATGGGACACCTGTCCATTGCAGGTTAACCCCTAGTGTAAGCTAGCTAGTACTCAACTGCAGCTGGGTGGACTTGAGACAATGTAGATGAAGTGTTTCATCTATTAGCCTAAGGACATTTAGGACACAACACACAGCATTAAGTGACCACAGCAGGGCGTGAACCAGCAACCTTTGGGTTACTGGCTTAACACCTAACACTCAACATTATAAGTGACCACAGCAGGGCTTGAACCAGCAACCTTTGGGTTACTGGCTTAACACCTAACACACAACATTATAAGTGACCACAGCTGGGCTTGAACCAGCAACCTTTGAGTTACTGGCTTAACACCTAACACACAACATTATAAGTGACCATAGCAGGGCTTGAACCAACAACATTTGGATTACTGGCTTAACACCTAACACACAACATTATAAGTGACCACAGCTGGGCTTGAACCAGCAACCTTTGGGTTACTGGCTTAACACCTAACACACAACATTATAAGTGACCATAGCAGGGCTTGAACCAACAACATTTGGATTACTGGCTTAACACCTAACACACAACATTATAAGTGACCACAGCTGGGCTTGAACCAGCAACCTTTGGGTTACTGGCTTAACACCTAACACACAACATTATAAGTGACCATAGCAGGGCTTGAACCAGCAACATTTGGGTTACTGGCCTATGAACACTAAGCCATGTGCATCTTAACCCCTTTTCCCTCCACCCACGCATCTTACTCAACCCATGCAATCTCTTAATTGTGATTGCTTAATAAATTCAGGGGAAAAAAAACAGCATCTCTTCACTATATTTTATACCTCTGTCTTTTGAGACCCAAATTGATCACAATATTTGCACACAGATCAACTGTTTCTATCAAATGTTAAAAACACACAGCTTTCTTATGCAATGATGTTTATGAAGGATTGTAATAGAACAATGATTTCTTCATTGACTTTTGCATACATTAATCTTTTCCACATGCTTATGTGTCATGTAACAATTACATCAATTTTTATTGTATGTGCATGCACATAGGATTTATTATTAAAAGAAGAAAAACACGGTCAAATGACTCATGTGAATGCAAGGATACTCCTACGTAATTGATAGAAAACATTTTAGAAAAATAGAATAACTCCGTTTGTATCCTGTTTTGTGACTTAATGTATAGCTACTCTTTCATAAACAGACAGTTTAACATCCTGCAACCTAACCTACTTGCAAAACATCACATCTTTTGATCAAATTTTAATTAACACATTTGCATACTAGCATTAAAAAAATTTCAAATCATAAAACTTTCATTTATAACTGCAAGTCATTGAGTTTTTCAAAAATTCTTTTTGGTGATTTTCTTGGGTGAAAATTTCTTCTTTAAAAAAAATAAAAACAAAATGAGTAATTCAACAAATATATTGCTTATTTTGGATTGTCATATTGTTGTTTTTAGTGTACCATGCATATAGTTTAACATCCTGTCTGTGGGTTAAAAAGTCGTACCTCACTGAAGGCATTGTGCCATTTTGTGACAACATCGTCTATATTAATGTCTCCGTTTTTCAACCTCTGGAGAGCTTTCTGCGAATTCTCATCAAACAGTTTGTTGGTTTCGTCTGTCACAAATTTCTCGAGCTTGTTCTTTAAATCTGTATCATTTGGAAAAAGAAGAAGAAGAAGGAAAAAAAGTTATTTGCAGCGCAAAAGTTCATTGATTTTACTGTTCTCCATTCAATTTGCAATGCACAGAGATGGATTCTGTCTGACTTCAACACAAACCCGCTATAAAAACTAAGCCCTAGCTGACAGGAATTATATAGCTTACAAAGTTGGTTCTTAAAATGTCTGTTTGTTTCTGCTTTGCAAGTACATTTCATATATTGTAGCCTAGCTAGGATATCACATTACTTAGTTTTTAATTAGCTTCAAAATTCAAAAGAAGACTGTGGATATACAGATCTTCATAGTAAAACTCTTGACTGACAGATTGGATAAAGATTATAAGACATAGAGGTATCCAAAGGCAGGCAGACCAATGGATAAATGGATCAATATCCTTTGACAGATATACATTGATATATAGGCCTATACAGACAGACAACTACTGTATACAGGGTTATTTTTGCCTCCTGTTATTTTTGCCCTTCATCACTTGTGAACGGTTTTGCCCTGTCTTGAATTCCCAAAGCCAAAGTTTGTATATATCTATAACAACTTTCATATCTAGAGATAACTGGTACAATTTCAATTAGGATGAAACAAAACCCACTTAATATCAGTAAATCAAATAATCACAAACAAAATATCAATATATTTGTCTAACTTTTTTATCATAATGTTTATATGCTACATTTTTCCAACATTTCGTTGGCAATCAACCATATATATATTACCTTTCTCTTTGTTACAGGGCAGGTTGTAGGTTCACACATAATCAGAAAAATATTTAAACATTTTTCGGTCATTTGTCCATGCATCTTTTTATTAAACATGGCAGGTACAAGAAGCATATGTACATTTTTTTTTTTTTAATTTTCTGACATTTTTGGGGGGCATTTTGACCATCTTTTACCTTCCTTTTCATAACATGGAAGGTTGTGGATGCACATGTTTTAAGAAAATTTTTCCAACATTTTTTCGGAAATTTGACCTTTTCTTACCTTCCTCCACGTAGCATGGCAGGTTGTGGGCATTGACCAGCCGACCAACGAGGTCGGAGGCGGGCTGGGGGCCGGGGATGGTGACCGGTACTGTTAGAGTAGAGGTAAGGTCCTTGCTGCGGAACTGGTAGCGGAAATCTATAATCTTGCTCCCACTCATTGTTCAGGTATCGGATAATGCTGAATAAAGAGGAAATTGATTGTTTTTAATCTGAAGATAATTAAGACCACCTTTGTTAGGTTGAAAATGGCTCCTCAACCCAAAAACCCGCCAAAATGGTCAATTGCAACAATTAATGATGCTAAGAAAACCTTTTTTTTTTCAGCCCCCACAAAAGAAGTTGATAGAAGTGCTTGGCATATACAGTTATACTAATGTTGTTCTAGAAAGCTTAAAAGTTCTTCCTCTTTTTTTTTTTACTTTTTGCATAATAAATAGCAAGGAAACATATTTAATTTATATTCATTAAAATATGACGTTTAAAGAGCTAAGAATTTGCTAATAATTAATGGAAAACTGAAGAGTACATCTTAATTATTCAAAGAGGTACAAATTGGGACAGATATTCATTTCTTGATCATATGATCATGTGACCTTTACAGCATGAATTTTTTTTAAATCAGTATAGTTCAGTGACCTATTTTTACTAATGGGGTTGCGTACTTAAGGGTTTTAATTCGCAGCCTTAGAGTGTAAATATGAATATATTAACTCCAGTTTTGACAATAATAAAATCCTAAATGTAGTGAGGTGTTTTAAAGAATATTAATGGTGGTGGGGGAGATTGCTGTGTTTGTAATAGAAAGAAATCTTTTTAAAAAAAAAGTTTCTAGTATGGCTATAGTAACGGTATACTGTGTGATGCGAAATGTTCGCCCCTGTTTTATTTTTGCCCCTTTCGCCCTCGTTGTCAGTGAGGGAATTTAAGATTGGGCGAATTTCTTTTTCTTAAATTTTCTTTCTTTTAATACAACTGTGTTAGGACGAATTCAAGATGGAACGAAACCATTTGCAAGTGAAGAGGGGCGAAAAAACACAGGGCGAAATTAACCCTGTATACAGTATCAAATTTTCAAGAAATCAGTCATCGTATTTACAAACATCACCAAACAATGCATCCTGTTCATAATTGATTATGAAAGACATTAATATTCTAGTGATAATTAAACAGAGAATTTTTAAAGTTGTTTTGATCATGTCTTCCTGTTTTGTTTTTTATTTTAACTTCTGCTTGACAAATTAATTTTCTGATTTCCAACCACTCACAGGAGAAATAGCAAGGAACGAGGAATTAGTTTATATGCTTTTTAATGTCAAGTTTGAATATATATCCAGTATTATGATAACAAGTAATATAAAAAGCAACCTGCAAATTGAAAGCCTTGTCGGAAAACAAAATTACATCACCATTTTTTATTTAGAAATTGATAAACATTTTAGGTTATTTTATTTTTCCTAGTAATCTTTAATGCACATGACTGCATTTCTAAAAAAAATTATAAAAATTTTATTGGGATATTCATCATAACAAAACAGCAAAAAAAAAAAAGGAAAACACATTGTGATGGGTTTCAACGCAACTGAGAATGCATTGTTCTGATTCACTCACTATACGTTCTGCCTGTAACATCACGTTCCATGATTATAAAGATATACGTGGTAATCAATTAATAATGCACACAAATGAAAACATATAGATATCTCTGCAAACACTCTATTAAGATATGATACTGTACACAGAGTTATTTTCGCCCCGTGTAATTTTCATCCTTCTACAGTTGCAGACAGTTTCGCACCGTCTTGAATTTGCCAAGACACAGAATGTAATAGAGAAAATAATTTGAAATACTGAAATTCACCCAGTCTTAAATTCACCCGCTGACAACAAGGGCAAAAGGGGCGAAAATAAAACGGGGGCAAATATTTCCCTGTATACAGTATTGCACCTTTGTTTATAGTTTCCTGCATATGCAAATCTTAATAATAAAGAAAACTTAACTGTGCCAAAAATTGCCTTAAAATAGCTTTAAAGATACCTAAAGATCCCCCCCCCCCCAAAAAAAAATATGATAATTTTTGTGAATTTCTGTGGGTTCCCCACACCCGCGAGATAACATCATTAACAAACATGTAAGACAAGTAAATTCCAGAGAACTGACCCCCTCAAAAACTATCAGCATTCATTACATCACATAGCAATTAATGTATTTCCTAATTAATGCCAATTTTTTATGAACATTAATTAAATTGCATGCATGGCCATTAATTTTTAGGTAATTTTATGCACCTGACACATTTCTTTAACATAACTTCTGGAACATGAATACACTGGATAGTACCATTAGTTAATTCTGCATGGGGGAAAAAAGGCTCATCTGAGCAAAATTAACTGCACACAACTGTAAATGTCAAACACTGACAAAACTGGTAATTAAAGACTGATTAATTAACAATTCACCCCCCCCCCCACCCCCTCCCCTCGTTTTTACCATCTTGATGACAGAAATCATTTTCTCCAAAACTTTTATTTAAAACATCAATAAGCATTAAGGATACAGGATCTTAGCTAGAAACATCATGATCTGAATTTCAAGAGCATGCCAAATGCTTATACCCAATGACTATTAAGCCAAAAGTCATGATTTTAATCTTTACTTTGCACAAATCCAAAAAAAAAAAAATATTAATAGTGTATGGTATTTTGATACTACACTGTATATCCTATCTTACATGTGGAATAGCAGCAAGGTCCATATCTATATTTTTTAAACTCTCTTCCAAAGTAATAAAACTGCCTGATAATATGGTATACATGTACTTTACAGAACTCTATTACAATATTTCTGTGGGGTTTTTTTTTTGCATTATTAATTAAGGATATAGAAAACTGGGTATTTTTCTTATCTTTAAAACAAAATCAGGTAAAAACAAGAGGCCCAGGGGCCACATCACTCACCTGAGCAACAATAGCCTTAACTGTTGAAATTAGCATTACAGAATCAAAATATCTTGACAACTAAGTGCAGTAGATCTTGCTAAAAAATAAAAAAAAATCTGCCAATTTTTATCCACATATTTCTATGGTATATACCAAGCCCCTTTTGTTGTTGAACCTGTAAGATTTTTCTCTATTCCAATATACCCCCCCCCCTGCTTTGTGGCCCCACTTTACTCTAGGGAATCATGGTTTGAACAAACTTTAATCTGCTCAACCCATGCTTTCACATAAGTTACTGCTTTTTGGACTGAAAACTTTCACAGAATATTTTTTAAAGATTTTCTCTATATTTCTTTGTACATGTATAAATTCATCCCCCCATAGTGGCCCCACCCTATCCCCGGGGACCATGATTTGAACAAACTTGAATCTACATTACCTGAGGATGCTTCCATACAAGTATAAGCTTTCCTGGCCTTATGGTTTTTGAGAAGAAGATTTTTAAGGATTATCCCTATATATTCCTATGTAAAAATTCATCCCCCCCCCCAATGTGGCACCACCCTACCCCCGGGGACCATTATTTGAACAACTTGAATCTACACTACCTAGGATGCCTCCACACAAGTATAAACTTTTCTGGCCAAATAGTCTCTGAGAAGAAGATTTTTAAATATTTTCTCTATACATTCTTCTGTAAAAATTCATCCCCCCATTGTGGCCCCACCCTACCCCCAGGGACCATGATTTGAACAAACTTGAATCAACACTACCTGAGGATGCCTCCACACAAGTTTAAGCTTTCCTGGCCTAATAGTTTTTAAGAAGAAGATTTTTAAAGATTTTCTCTATATATTCCTATGTAAAAATTCCTCAAACTTGAATCTACACTACCTGAGGATGCATTCTTCCATACAACTTACAGCTTTTCTGGCCAAATAGTTTTTGAGAAGAAGATTTTTTAAAAATACCAACAAATTTTCAATAATTCTAAATTATCTCCCCTTTAAAGAGGGTATGGCCCTTTAATTGAACAAACTTGAATCCCCTTCACCCAGTGATACTTTGTGCCAAGTTTGGTTGAAATCTGCCCAGTGGTTCTGGAGAAGAAGATGAAAATGTCAAAAGTTTACAACAACAAAACGCCAACGCCAACGCCAACAACAGACAACGGACAAATTTTGATCAGAAAAGCTCACATGAGAATTCAGCTCAGGTGAGCTAAAAAAGATCTTCATTAGCAGAAATAAAAGCGTAAAACCACCATTATCATTCCTAATTGAATAAAAAAAAAATAAACAAAATTTCATTAAATTTTACTTTCCTCCTCTTTGAATTGTAGTTATATGTTTACTACTTTATCTCCATGTCAAATGTGATACAGAACTGTGAGTGTGTGGTGGGTGGCCCGGGGGATAGGGGAGAGGGGGGTGATTTCACTTCAAAAACATTTTCAAAATACTAGTAATTAATGTATTGGTTTTTCAGACCTTTAAATTTAATTCAACTCTTTTCTTTGCTTGGCGTAATTTAGTTTAATATTCATCATATAGTTACAATGAATTAAATCGTAGATTAAATGACACTTACCAACAATAAGAGTCAGCCTTGAAGCTAAACGAAAATGACCATGATACGATACAGCTGAAGTGTGGGCTACTTCCACAGGGTCCCCCTTATTGGTCAATTATTGAACAATGATGCCACTAGTCTCAAGTACATGTATAATGGAGGTATCTAAAAGGATAAATAAGATTCATCAACATGCATTGAAATTTCACATTGGTTATGAACTTTTAACATCATTCAAACTAACATGGACAGAATGGATTAATTCTGAATCTCTTGAAAAAACTATATGTATTCTGATTTGACATTTTGAAGTTTTATCATAAGTTGTGTCAGTTACAGCACACAAAATCTTGAGAAAGAAAAGATCCTAATCCCCCCCCCTAAAAAAAAAATAGTTTTCATTGATTGGTCTCTGTGGAGATTCAAATACAGAGCTCAAGTAAATGGTTCTTAACTTATCATGCCTCTGAACAAAACCCATCTTTCTACTAATAAGAAGGAATATTTTCTCATATCATAAATCACTAGTTTACATTATGATCATGATTTCAAATTTAAAAAGAGCATCATTATAATTGTTACATTCTTCATACTAATTAAACTTGTCTTCTTCTTTTATTGATACAGATACATATATTTGCTTCTAGTGGAATATGGCAATGGAAAAAAAAAACAACAGTTTGCAAATAAATATCTTTAAAGTACATGTACTGAATTCCATTTGTTTTTTGGTGCAAAAACATTCGGGTTAGAAGGATCGAACTTTTCATATAGATAAAAATCGTAATTGTGAAAAAGCACTGATGTCAAAAGCTTTTAAGTGCATTTATTAAATACAAAGAGTACAGAGAAGATGATGCCAATGCACGATTCCAGTGCAGTTGTAGGACTTATGAATATTTTTTTCTTAAATAATCGTTTCATGTTTTTTTTATCATAAATACACTTTGCTGTGTGTTTTCTATCGCCATCACATCAAATCTAAGGAGCGCTGAGTGCAATGTGATGTCATAATGTAAACGATAAACGCTTTTAACCATTTTTACTACAGTGACAGCAGACAGAAAATATCATGGAATATTGCGCAGTGAACTGACCATTCAGGATTATAGTACGTGATATGAATGACGAGTACTTGAAAACATGAAGAAAAATGTCATTTTTTTTAAAAATTCTATACTTGAAACACTCATAAAAAAAAAGTTTTTTTTTGTCAGCCGTAGTAAATTGAATTATGTTGTTTTAAATGTGACAGTCAATTTTTGAATTATGCTGTGTTTATAATCTGACAGTTCATCTTCTGTCACATATCCATGGGAAAATTTTTAAAAAAGCTAAGTTTGTTAATACATGTACTTAGTTGATTCCTATAAGTATAAAATGTGTATGGAAATTTGAAATCGCAGGACCAATTAATATCACTGATTTTTATAATATATACATGTTATTCCAATATGAATTTATTATAAGCAGGTGTTGTGATTATATAAATGAACACTCTGTTACAACTAAAGGGCCATTTGTTAGGAAAAAACTTTAAATCCCCAATCAAACATCATGAACATGCATCTTTACTGCATATTAAAATAATATTAATGCATGTACACCTAATCACTTCCTTGAGCTGATCAATTGAAAAAATATATATATTTCTCCAAATGGAAGGAGTTTTTAACCTCATACCGTAAATGGGAACAGAAAAAAACTCACTTCCTGTGTAAGTTGAATTATATAATCAAAAGGGCAATTTCCATACTGCGTAAGATAGTATAAGTACTGTACCCAAACTGTACAACTCATAGCTTGCTAACCAGAGAGTAAACAAAGTAAACTGGATCAGACATGATCATAGACAGTCACACATGAATAGACAGACACATACTTAAGGAGGCTGGGTAGTCAACAAATAAATCATCAGATCCTCATTTTTTTAATAGAAATGATTTTTTTAATATATGTAAAATTTTATTTAGTAAAGAAAAATTCCATGTATTTTAGCTTTTTATAAAACTTGAATAATTTCTTATATCTTTGTATAGTAAGAGATCAATATAGTACATGTATAAATGACCACAACCATTGAGCCCTCTTAATGTTCACACCAATGTGGACTTTATATATGTCATCTTCAATTATTTAGACTTAATGTTTGGAAAATACATGTATGATGAAAATCTTTAAAGCTACTTGCTTATATTAAATTTGATTATTAAAAAATCTTAATAAAATTGAAATGCTAAAATCCATTATGCAGTGATCAGTGGCGTAGCGCCCTTTACGCAAAAACGCAAATGAATACACAGAATTTTGCAAAGCATAGGTCTTCAGACGTTCCTATATAATTGTTTTAGTCAATGTATGGGCGAACTATACTGCATCGCATGTCATGTTATTTGCTAAAAGAATGATCTACCATAAAAATATTAAAATGAGATGAACAAATTTAACTCCTTTTCAGTTTATATATTCATACTAAAATGAATGTCATGTTATTTGCTAAAAGAATGATCTACCATAAAAATATTAAAATGAGATGAACAAATTTAACTCCTTTTCAGTTTATATATTCATACTAAAATCAGGAAACACAATAAATTTTGAGTGGAATTGAAGCCAGTTGAAATATGTTATACATTATCTCCCTTATTTATATCAATAAATAAATTAAATCAATTTCGTTTCTGACATAGCCCATGTACCAGATAAGAAGTAAATTTGCTGCATACACAAAAAAGGAAAATGCATACAGTTGCTAAGCGATGCAGTTTATGTCATATTTGGATAATTCAAATCTCCCGAGTTGTTCTTTATGTAAATTGTCAAACTGTCGATTTTGAATACACTAAAAAAAATCCTAGCTACGCCACTGGTGATAATGGATAAACAGCTAGACTGAATTAAAAGTTTACAAGTAAAATTGTAAAAAAAAAAATGATTACATCATTGTAAATCAGGATCTATTTGTAATGCAACTAATTTTTTCTATAGGTTTACATACACAATATTTTTTACAAGAGCAAGACATGTATCTAATGTCGAATCTAAACATTCAATATACTAAAATATAAAGTACAAAATCAATTATGTGCTAGAAATTCAACATGATCATACCCATAAGTGCATGCGCAAACATTATACTTTCCTACGTTTATCTTTTTTAACTCTCAAGATAATTTCAAATGGATTATGAAAATCGTGTTAATTAAAATATACTAGTTTCATATTGAAAAGAAAAGAATGACCTAGCTAATTTATCTCAGAAAGATCTCCCGCAAATTCATGGCACCAAATGGTAAAAGGAAGACGAAATACAATGGCAGTGGTCAGGGTTTAAATTCTTTAAATTTGTCTACGTGCAACCGTACACAGACTTGATATGCAGTCAAGGGGGCGTTGTACACAGACAACAGAACACCACAATTTCAAAGGTTTCCACGTGTTCCCTTGTTCTAAATTAAAGATTTTAGAATAAATAGAACGTCTTTTGTAACCTACATAACCTTTAATCTCGTGTGATGTATGTCGTAAGCAGTGTCATGTCGACAAACAGGGAAAAACAAATGAATCAGCCGCACCAGGTACCCCCGGAAGTCAATTGCATGGGCGCAGACATATTGAATACGGAACTGTGGATTGGATCGCAAAAGGTAAATAGGTCAAGTTGCTGGGGAGAAGTTGAAACTCGGTCATTGATGGACGACAAATTGTCGGCTCCCAACCGTAAGTTGAACATTTTATATTTGCTTGAAATGTCAATTAGCCCAACTTTTTGGTAAGATTTCAGTCAATATAATAGTTTAAAGACTATATGAAACTATGACGTAGAGTGTTTGCCTGTTCGGCGAATCTCGTGTAGACTTGACAGGCGAAGTCTTGCTTTGTTTCCGCCAAGTGGGTCACGAAATAGTCTACATCAACACAGACCGGTAAGTCGTGACGCCTTTGTTATTAATGTTTCTGTTTGATAAAAGAAGGATGAAACAGCTCGAACATCATATTCAGAATTGATAATCTTTTTGGATATTGTTTTAAAACCGATAAAAATGTTCTGGATGTCGAAACGACGGGTTTATAATAATTAGAGGTCAAAGTTGGAGAAGTGGGTCATGATTCACGCCACAGATCGATTGGCATGTTTCGTGAAATCATGAGAGAACGTCGCCTCAGAGAGGTAACCCAGTTATATATTTTCATTCTTGGATAATTTTTGTTCGATAATAAGTGGTCTTTCATGGTATTTTGCTTGACATGTTTTGCGTATTTCGTCAATTCTATAAATAGTTATGTGGTCTGCCCCTAGTCTGGGTGGGATGGTCTTACACGTGCATTACTTCCTGTGAAGCAGTGCATGTCATCATGGTGACATAGTTACAGGTATACACAGATTCAGATACCATCTCAGGGACAGTGACTCATGTCTGATTATAGATCACAGGTTTATTTTCTAAGAAGTTATGAGTAGGACTTGGCCCAAGATGTTGGATTGTGGATGGAAAAGTTCGTTTCATATCCGTAATATATTTTACTTTTTGTGGAGTATTTTTATTTTTTAAATCCACTGGTGTTGATGTATATGTATATTACAATAAGAAATCATAAAATATCTACTGGTAGCTACAGATACTAGGCCTAGCTGAGGTAGGTGAGGGGTTTTCTGTAATGAAGATATAAATACCGTACATGGTACATCTGAAATTACTATCAAATAGACTATTTATAGAATTTATGAATATAATTATTAGGCCCTTTACATGTATTAATATAATTATAAGATAATGGAAGTAAACTTCTACTCTGCGGATCTCAATTCAGTTTATTCACTCAAACAATGAAATGGTACATGAGGTCATTCAGTATAATTATACATTTCAAAAGTCAGAGGTACATTTTATAAGTGAAGAGATAGGTAGTAAATAAATAGTAAATAAGCAGAAATATATAATATATACAATAAAAATAGGAAAAGGTAGAATTGTGGAGGACAGACTATTATATTAGACTGTAAATTTTGATAATGAAATAACATATTTTTTTCAGTTTTGTAACATTATTACAAGACATAAGCTCACAGAACTTTATAGTGTTTGGTGCTGAACAGTATTTATCCTCAAGATATTTATGTCTAAACGTCAACAACTCTTTACATTCAAGAATATAATGGAATTCGTCAGCAATTAGATCAGTATTACACAGTTTACACACTCTTTGGTTTAAAGGAATATTGGACCATCTCCCAGTCTCCACTGGGAGATGGTGGTTTGCTGTTCTAAATTTCATGAAAATCTTTCGGAGCTTATGTGGCAATAAATTAATGTAATTTTCATAACTAAAATTTTTCTTAAAAATCTTGTATATTTGCCCTTTTGACGAGTTATGAATTTCTTGGATATATTGGTCTTGTAACCTTTGTTTTACAATTGCAGATAACCACTTTACATTTACAGCATTTTGTTCAGACCAGACATTTGAAAAACCACACATATATAGATTTATTCAGGGTTTTTAAGTTAATTCCTTTAAAAAAAAAAACATTTTTGAAAGTTGCTGCATTATCAGTTCTATAGACATTTCATCATCTTTTTTGTAACTTTCTGTTATTATTCAATATCACTTAAATATGTCTATAAAAGGTTTCTTCTTCTGGCCTACTTCCATGTTATGAAACTGTGATAATAAGGATATATATATGTTAGAGCCTACTTAGAGTTGAGCAATGATTTTATGTAATGATAAGTTAGATTTTTTTTTTTGTCATGATCGACTACATGTGATTCACCTTTTAAGGTGAAACCTTGTTAGTTTGCAGTAAGCATCAAAGTAGGCGAAATGTCAAACAAAATCTAGGACTTAATGCGGTTTATTTATAAAAATATAAAGGTACAATCATTTTTCCCTCCAAATTATTCTTGAATTTTATGGAGGCATCTACTGAGTAGGTTATATATATGCAGTTAATAATAGCCTTCTCATCCTCTATGTATTGGAACCTCAAATGGGTTTTTTTTTTCTTATGGTAATAAAGTCTTTCTCTTGGAAATTAGGGCTGTGTTCTCATTCCGATTCACAATGATGGTTTTAGAAATATTAAGTGGGTGTGCCGCAAAATTTGGCCTTGAGCTTATAAGGTTTCCCAGGTGTTCAGATGTAAATATTTTGCAAATAATTAACACAAAAACAAGACAATCTGGTTTTTGTTTATTGCATGCTCATATTTTTCATCCTTAATTAAAAGGGCTTGTGATCAGGTGATGTGTAATTAGAATTTCGAGCATGTGTCATAGACATACAAATGCTTATTTACTTTTTAAAGGAATTTGTGTCCTAGATGCATTATAAACAACCGGTTTAAATGCATTCTGATAAAAAATTAGGCTGCTTCTTTTTATTATATTTTGATGTATCTACGCTTTAAATTACTTCGATGAAATGACGTACAAATTGCAACGGAACCTAGTAGTCTACTTTCACTTTCAATATGATTCACAATTTTTCATGGCAATGTCTGATACATTTGTCTTTTACTTAGGAAATTTATTCTTCTTTAATTCATTCTTTCTAATCATTTAATGAAAAATAAAACATTGTGCTATATATGACTATAAATGATTATTAATGAGTTTACATGTTAGGGATATGTAAATCATGTTGTGAAAAACCCACTAGAAATAGGCCACCACTTGGCAACAAAAAATCCAAATTAATGAATTTTTAAAAGCTGACATTTATAAGAAATATAAAGAGACCATGAGAAGTGTAAGACATTTACAGATACAAACCATATTTTTCAAGTTCTAAGACAGTTCAGTCCTCGGCCCATTATGGGGACTTGCAAGATTAACGAACTTGAAATATACCTGGGCATTTACATATCATACTGCAATACACGGCAAATGAAACCATTATTTTCATCACCAAGGGAATAATGTACATTGTTTTCGGAGACTAATTTAGGGTTTTTTTTAGGGGTTTTGTGATAGTCACTCGCGTGACCTATTGCTGTGTCTATAATTTTTCATTACTCCCAGGTAAGTAAACTTCAGTGGTTTTACTTCTTTTCCCTGAAATTACTTTGCCAATTTCAACTGAAGGATTTGATGAATAGAATCAATTTGGGGAAAAAAATATAAATTTTAAATTCATGACCCCCATTTCTCAATGGCCGAAGATGTTGAGTGAAAACTGTTAAATTTATGCAATTTTTGAAATTTCAGTTTCTCTTATTAGGCATCTAGCAGACACAATACTGGTGTAAGAGTGCATAGTTATGAAGAAAACAGTACCCTTACCAAAGCTGTGAATTTTCTAAGTACTTAATATACTGGTATGTGTCTTTATTGGAAATAAATCAAACCCAACACCCCCTCCCCCACCCTACCCCCCCACCCCCACCCCCCACCCCCCAAAAAAAACCCCAATCACATATTTTAATAATCTTCAGATTGCTTGTCTTTAATAATCATTTTGCTAATCCTTGTGAATCTTATTTTTTAGCTACATATTACCTCCTCGATCAGTTTGTTTTTTCTTTTTTTGTTATAATATATATTAAATTATAACATTATTTACCGGTAATATAAATTATTTTACTGTTGTGATTTAGAAGAAATGGTAGGGGGAAGGGAGGATGGCTAGTTTGAAATTAGGTCAGACTCTAAGCGATCATTGGTCCATCTGCTTTGGCAGACGGACTTTTGTCTAGGTCATGTAGAGGCTAGATATATATGACATTGATTTCCTTTCTAGTTATGGGGTAGATTGAGTTCGTTGCATAAAAAGTGGACCAGAGCAGTCCATGAGTATGTTGTTAGCAGCCCAAGAACCTTGCCCTAGTCCTCTGATATGCAGTTTAATTTGTACGCTGTTTAATCTATGATGAATATTTGATGATAATGCAACATGACACAATACCCCCCTTGTATGTGAAAGTGAAATGGTCTTTTTGAATCGATGAAGATTATTTATTCAAATGATTTGGAAAAAATCCAGGCAAATGTTGTTGACAGTGGATTACATGAGGTACAAAAAAAGGAGGGTAGTTATATATTACATTCAGATTAATGTTTGCGACAAGAATGCAAAAAATCTGAAAATTCTTAATTGTCTAGGAGATATAGCTCATTCAACTGAATAGTCAGTATTCATCAAATTAATGAAAATAATATATAAATAATATGTTTTAAATTTTTGTGCAGATATATAGAATGAACATGGATATTTCAGCTAATGTGGCAGTGCATGGATAAAATAGTAATTTTTATTCGTCAAGGAAAGTTGTGTCACAGGAATATGATTTTGGAATTGAATTTGTCTAAATTACAATGCATGCGCGGATCTAGAGGGGGGGTCGGGGGGGGGGGGTCCCGACCCCCCCTGGAAAATGAAAATTTAATAAATTTACATAGTAAAATTATCGCAAATATGTCTCGGACCCCCCCTGATAAACACAATTATCCTTCAGACCCCCCCTGGAAAAATTTTCTGGATCCGCGCATGCAATGACTGCAGATTTTGAAAGCATAGAAAAAATGGGGGGGGGGGGTAATAATGATAGCTAGAACATTCTTAAATGATCAACCATCCTAAGGTATGGAGAGTTTCTGATAAAGTTAGGGAAGAGGAAAGTGTGAACACAATTGATTAACTTTTCTTTTTGTAAAGCTTACAGTAACTGCATGTATTTCAAAGGCATTGAAGGAATGGGGAGGGGGCTAAAAGAATTTTTTTTTATTTATTGGGAACTAGCTACTACCTACAACACAGACTGCTTTTTCTAGTGCATCTCCTATATAAACTTGCCTGCATGGTTCTTTTCTTTTGTGAGAGTTTTTTTTTTTTTATGATCCAGTATTGAATTGTGCGACTGTTCTAGTTAAAAAAAAAAAGGGTTAAAAGTATGCAACACCTGTGATTATATAAACAGTATGCTCAAACAGTTGCTGATGCATGTATTTGATACTATAGGGTTAGGTCCTTGAGTTTATACAATCAAACTTCCTGGAAAAAGCATTACGACTCTGAAATAAATAAAACGGGGACACCTGCTGGAAGGTACGAAATGAGAAATATCAGATTAGCATGCATGTACATTGTTTTGTGTCGTTAAGAAAAAATATGTCATTGAGATATGAAATGTTTGGAAATAGCAGTGTCCAATAAGATGTCATAGACGTAGAAAATGTCACAGGAATAAAATATTCTGTTTAATGTTTACAGTGGTTTAATTTGGCAATTTTCTGAGACATGGTAGTTGGTTATTTATGTTTTATTGCCTAATACGGAGACATTTATTGCTTATAGTGATGAGACCCATATCATCCTCCCCCATTGCATGTATTTTTAGATTTTTATCGATGCTGAAACGAATATTGTTTAACGGATAACATACCAAAAAAAAAAAAAAAAGAGTAGATATTTGCGGGATGAGTTCTGTTCCATTAGATATCAGTAACTTAACGAGTAAATCAATGCAGTTTTTAATGTCGAACAAATTTGAAGTGGGTTGAGGCAAATCGAGATGCAAGTCTCTTGGGTAAAATCAATTTGAATACTCTCCTGACCTTTTGATGCGAAATAGCACCGACACCACAGTAGTGCTGAAAAGCTCCACATATTAACCTCGATTAGTAAATTGGATTGCAAAATATAGTCCATAAGGGACTAACAAAGATCTTTAAAATTCTATTTTCTGAACTGTCCAGGTAATGGACTTTCATTTAAAAGGTGCTGGGAAATTTCATATTTATAGCAATGCACTTCCTCGTTGGAGAGAAAGACAATCCCATTGTGTTTCTAACTTTCTATTTTGGTAAAAAGCAGGTGTCGTTTTGACCCAGTAATGAGAGGATGATTTAGGACATTTAGATTGTCAGAGGTTTTTGTCAGGTGATAATTTTCGAAAGGTGAGCACTTGGGGAAAGAGTTTTTAACCTCGGACAAAATTCGAAGTGCGTTGCAGAGAAAAGATTTGCCTAGAAGGAATTTTATTAGGTGGCGTACCGTGATGAAAAACAGATATTCTTATTGCGTTGATACCAGTAAGTTCCAATGTGGTGTTTCTAATTATAAGTTTTGTTCATTATGCCATATTAAGGTTTGTCGAGTTAACATAATAAGAAGGAAAAAAGAGAACAAATATTGATACTTTGTATGGTCTGTATTTTTTTCTTGTAAGGTCATCAAAATGTCATATAAAATGATATATTTTTATATATCGTTATAATAAAATCCTTAATCTGTGGATTAAAAAAATTTAGAAGTGTAGACTTTTGACTGGAGTGGTCAGTTGATCAGAAAACCCTTAAAAAAATGGATAAAAGTAAGATGATTCAATAATTTAAGTCTACGTGATCTGAGTGTTGTTTTTTTAAAATGAGAGGATGTCAAAAGTGCCGCTATTGAGTATGTTTCTTAAGCTGATCTCTAGATTTCAAGTACCTAACCCTGGACTCCTCAGCAGATTGATAGGTATAATGGTATTCCCTCCGAACCTCCTATAAATATCAGTTTTGTATTATTATTGTCTGCACTTGAACCTGTTATCTTTGTGAGTGCATCAGTTTAAGAATGGGCGTGAACTTAATGAATTACTCATCAGATTGATGCATGTCTATTTGTGCAAGGGATATATGTGTATGCACAGTGCTTTATTTTTATTTTTTTTTATGCTTTCCTTTTTTCTCCTTCTTTTTCAAGATGCACAGTAATGACATAAATTTTTACATCATTGAATCTCGTAAAACATGGCACAACATGCAGTTGAGAGTCTTGTCTAGCATAGAAACTGAAATTAAGTTAAGTTGAATCTCTTTTTTGAAAACTGCTCAGTTGATTTTTTTTTTTTCAGTTCATTTTCGTAAAGTACAACAAACTATTCAATTTCTTGTCTTTTGACATGAACAAATTATCTTTACTTGCTAAATTAGAAAATAATGTTGGAACAATTTTTAAAAACGATCCCAACCCCATACCTGCTTTCCGCCCTGCAAAAAAAAAAAAGTTATAAAACTTTTATACAAAAAATTTGGTAATTTTGATTGACGATTAAAATTGCTTAAACTAATGAAGTAAAGTACCAGTATGTAGATTAATTTTTTTTTAAAATCTGAATTGTCTAGCCAATTTTTTGAAAAGTGCCTTTTTTTCCCTCTCAAAATGTATACAGAACTATTACACATATTACGGAAGTGCTCTTAATAATTAATGAGAGAGATCTTAATTTAGTTGATGAATACCAAGTAAATTAGGAGATGGATCTTAAATTATATCCTTATAAGTTCAATTAAGAGACTATTTATGTGAATTGCATAACTCCTCAGGTCAAATGGGTGTATCCAGTATTGGACAGTCTGCTATATAAGTAAATGAGGAAATGTGCTGGAAAACTATAGGAGAAGTATATATATCAATCAGGACCGTGGAGTGTTTTCAACCCCGTTCCCACGCTTTGACAATGATGACGGCCAATTGACTTCCTCCAATGAAACACATGTCATTACCATGCGTTTATTATTATTTTTTTACGACTACATCTAACCCACCTAACGACCCGAGTACGTCCTGGGTGCTACCTGGGGTATATATATAAAATTCCATGAAAAGCTTGGTTTATTCCTATGTACTTGACTACTTGTGGTGACCCACATATCGTGCAGAAATATTTAGTCCGTAGATCAGGCATTTAAAGGCGAAAAAAGGGGGTAGATTTTTATGTCAAGGCATGTTGAGGTGACTTTGAGATTATACAGGGACACATGGACTTTCGATCGAAAGACATTTGGCAATATTTCTGGAGGGAATGGTGTCTTTCTCTTTGAGATCACTCTGTCTATCTGTCTATGTTCACTGGTCCATCACCACAGTGCACATGACGTTTTTATTTGACGCAAGCAGTGCTTAGGTAGCAGTAAGCACTTAGAAGGGGGTCATTTGGGCTGTCTTATGTACATTGTATATGTCTGGCCATCTGTCTCTGTCTGAACTTATTAAAAACTTTTTTGAGTTTTATTTTTTTGCAAGCAACATGTGCTGTTCGTTGAATATAAACCCCTCTATTATTTGTTCTGGAGCATCTTGAAGCACAAAGTGTTGTGAACTCTTTAAGCTGGAGTGTTTAAGTACATTTGTACCTCAATTCCTTAAGTAAATTAAATGGTTACCCAATGGCGTAACCTGTACTGTGGACACAATTGACCAGCTAGTCAGAAAAGTGCTCCTGACCTCAGACTTCAGAGCACTTTGAAATTCCTGATAAATTTACATGGCAAACATCATGTTGACTTTCTTCACCATTCTGTTCAATACAAGTTCACATACACAATACAAAGGCGGGCAGAATTGAATTTGCTAAATTACTTTAATTTTAAAAAAAAGAATATCTTGTGTGTTTTGTATCAACATGCTGTTGGAAGATGGGTCAACTTTGTTTGAAGGGAATGCTTCCTAGTATTGTGTACATGTACTTTGAAATAGAGATTGCGATTGAAGTTGGTATCATTCTGCACTGAATAATTAAGGAAACTGTGGGCAGTAGCCGACAACAGTCATTACTAGTACTACTATTATTATCTCTATAGTACCTCCCACATTCTCTCGCCAGGATGTCAAATTGGGGAAATTTCAAGAATTAACCGAGAAAAAAAAAATCACGTTTTTTATTATTTTTTTTTTTTTTTCACTTTTGATCAGACGATGACATGATTAACACATCCAACACCACTTCAACCATTGCCACCGCGAAAGACAAGGTTCTGTTTTTACCCGGTCCACTTCTAAACTACCAGCAACAGAGCGAAGCACTGGCCAGCATGAACGGCATCGATCCCGTAAGGCTCAACGAAGTCCTGCAACAGATCGCTCGGACGCAGCGACAACGCACGAGCAGTAGCGAGTCAGAGGGAGCGGTAAATGATCGAGGGGCGGATACAAGATCTTCAGTGGACAGAGATCAAAAGAGCCCATTCCCAGGTACGTTTGTGTTTTTGTGTGGAAGTTTTTTTTTAATAAAACATTTCATTAACTTCATATGAATATTGATTAATTACATGTAATCTATTACATATATTTTATTTAACCTTCTTTTTATATTTGGGTGGGGTTGATCTGTCATCAACATGAAGAAAAAGAATACTATAGTTCCTGCTTGAAGAAATTTTTAAAATGTTTTTAATGGGGTTTTTTTTCACATCAATTTAAATGAGCTCTGTTATAATTCAATTTTTGCTCTTAAGTTACATCAAAAAAGGGTTTGGTGATTTACCATCTGCCAAACCTGGCTTCAAAACTTCTTTGTTATGATCTGTTCCTAGAACCTGCATTAGGTGTATGTCTTTTGTGTTTCATGGAATTCATGATAAATATCTAGATTTATGGTAGATTTCAATTGTTGAGAGTTATTCTATATACAGATGTCCCACTGCTATTTGTGGTTCTTTATGACATGGTATTTGAACCTGATGGTTATTATTGTTTTAATTGAAATATTTTGCGTGGCTTTTTTTTTTTTCTACGCAGAAAGAAGTAATCTGGCTCGACAAATTTGCATAAATGAACAATATTTTAATTTTTATCTGGGAAATAAAACCAACAGATTCTTCTCTGAAATGTGATAGTAACAGGATATCGTCTTCACTAGCATGTCAAAATCTTATCAGCCTGGCCTCAATAGCTTCATTTGTTTGCCTATATATGAAACATTTCTGGCCTAGTTTTCCAGTGTAAGGTGACCCCATTTTTAACAGGATGACCCCCATCGTATTATGGCTGAACTAGTTTCATACGTAAAAATCTTTTTGCGCAATGTTTCTCCTAGATGTAGTGAAAATATGTGGGAGGTTAGAAAAGCAGACTTATAAGCTTAGAGTGAACTAGGACAACTAAATTCATATAATGGATCGTGTTTCACAGGACAACAGAGAGTAGTTTATCTGGTTTTTCTTCCTATTGTGTGGCAAAATTGCAGAGGAGGGTAAACAAGAATTGAAATGTTTGAATTGAGTCATGGACTCTCAGGGGCTGTTCAGTCATTGCAGTTTTTTTTAAACATCATTCCGGAATTCTCTTTCTAGGCCAAATGCACTGGAGCAGTGATGGATTAAAGATGCTGAAAATTGTTCAAAACCAAGAATCTCAGAGGGCAGACTCCCAGTCCAATGGACATTCAATGGAAGACAGGGGTGAACCGTTCAGCCCCGCCTCACACAAATCTAGTCGCATCCAATCACCCGAAGCCTCCATCAAATCGCCCACCTTCACCGAGTCTGCAACCAACAAATCTTCCATTCACAACCAAAACCATTCTCCCATGTCTTTGTATTCTGATGCTATCGCATCCAAAAAGAACAACCGGCTAAACGCGGCGGAAAACCGATTCTCACCAAACGGACATTCAGATCGCGTGCCCAGTTCGACCTTCACCCCGAATTCCAATCACAGGTCAAGGACCCCTTCATCAGAACAAGACCGCAAGGTCATCATGTCGCCTCCCCCCCAGGGGGTCGACCAGCCATTGTACATTCAAACAGACACCAGGGACCAGAAGTCTCTGTCCGAGATGGAGGGCCTAGTGTCCACTACAGGGGAGACGGAACGGAAACCAAACCAGAGGCCACAAGCTAACAGAGAACCAGAGAAGGCCATGCAAGTCAACAGTCCATCCTCAACTTCTGGTAAGTTTAAAACGACAGAGTTTATGGAACCAGTTTTTATTAGTTTTAATTTTTTTTCAATCTCTTAGACTAATTTGTTTTGTTTGAGATGTAGTGAAGATGGTGTGTGCCATGAATTCTTTGAAAGTTGCTGCTGTTGCAGTTTATTGCCTCGCAAATCTTTTTTTGCAGTCACCTTTTACTTCTTTCATAATTTATTGAGGCTTTTCATAAGTCGTGATAAAGCTTTTGTCTGTGTACTTCAAATGAAAGTCAATCGCACATGATGTAATGTAGTGATAAAATGTCTGCATCACCCCCCACCTACACCTAAGGCTCCCAAGGGTGAACGAGGGGACTCAAAGGGTGAACAGAAGTAGTGTTGCTTTTGTCGATTCATGAGGTTAATATAGTGTCTTGTTAAAACAAGGTATGTGGGTTGGAAGACATAATTAAATGCAGTACATTACGTTATTTTGTTATGAGACATCGTCTAGAGTACTTTCTATATTGATCGTCACCAAACAAATAAGGGTGAAAAATCTCTCTGTCCAGAACAGAGAGAGAGAGAGAGAGGGAGAGAGAGAGAGAGAGAGGGGAGAAAAATAAACGCCAAGGACTTGCATAATGTGGATTATTAGGTAACAAAGGAGACTGAATGAAAGGGTGAGGGGGAAAAAAAAGATTTGGTTGTGTACACTTCAGAAATGAATCACTCGGTCGGTCGGGAATCTAAATTCCTGTAGCAATCCAACACACTGCTGCATGCATTGGTGGTGAGGTGCACGTAACTTAGACGACGTCAGTCGATTTAGAAGGAAATGTCCCAACACTATAGTCTTATTGTCTTTTCTTTATCTCTCACTTGTCATTTGTTTTAATGACAGGATCAGAGAATATAAATTTCCTCCTCCTTGTTCCAAAAAAAGAGAACAAAATCAGAATGGTCTTCCTTGTCGTCAGAATCTTTCGGTCAGTCATGTCTCCCTCAGAGGGGGCTGGAATGGGGGTGGGGTAGAGATGGGGGAAGACATGATTTAAAGGTTGGTTTGTCATTGAGACGTGTGAACTACTATAAACTGCCATGTACTGCATGCATGTCGTGTAGTTGGATGATGCAATACTAATGTTAGCTAGTCCCCAAAACTAAAGGTTTTCTAAAATTAGGAAAAGTGCTAAGATGCATCCATTTTTAGTTTCAATGGACAGACAGTTTCATTATCATATATTTTCTTAATTTTTCCTTTTTTAATCGTTTTTTTTAATTTTTTGAATTGATACTACATGTAATTGGAAATTAGAGATTTGTTTTCATAAAATCCAAATACTTCCCTACTTTCAAGTGTATTTTATTATAAGATTTGGCTATATTCTACAGCTGCCTGGGGGTGCCTTATGACATTTGTAGAAAAGAAATTAAATTTATAAAAATCTTATCCTGTTTTTTTTTTGGTATTTCTCCTATACACCCAAGAGGACATTGCGACAAATCCTTGTTTTTGTTGTGTTTTTTTTGCACTGACTTCAGGGAGTGTTACTAAAAAAGTAATCAAACCATATGTTTGATTAATAATTTTTATATTTATCATAATCCTTAGCATTAATGCCATCAAGTTGACATCCGTTAGGTAAATAAGCCCCTCCAAAATAACCTGATACAGATCAAAGAACTTGCGTAATGGAAAAATTATTTTTATACAAATCAATAAAAAACAGGCAAAGTACAATTTAAATGAGCGAAAGAAGAATTTTTATAATCAAATTATGTCGACAAACAGGTAGCGTCATATTGTAAAATTAACGTTCGAAATGATATCGTCTTGGAACTTATAAATTAAGGTACTGGTAAAGTACAGCTACAGTACAAAGATTGGCATTCCAATTTTTCCGGTTCATCACGGAAATGCCAAATAAAATAGGTGCTTTTTTTATTATGATGCATGTATTCGCTGCACTCTGTAAGAATTGAGAATGCAGTGGTACCAAGCCACTAAACTGGTACCTCATGCCGAGAGCAAATTCTCATCCATATACCTTGGCGTTCTTGGAGGAGCTTGAATAATTCATATGTGAAATTTCCGAAAAATCTGTGTGCGCCAATTTGAAAAACAGTGTGACCTGAAAGTGAAAACTACTTGTGTGGCCAGCAGTATTTTGTACGCTTAAGTTGAAAACAAAAAAGTACACTTATTTTTGGGGGGAAATTATGCACTTTAGCATTTTGCACCAACGATTGTTCATTCAGTGTAAATAACACCATGGGAAAAAGGCAAAAGAGACAATAATTGGAATCTTTTTTCATCCAAAAAAAAGAAGAAAAACAGATGGAAGGAAAATGCAAAATTAACCGATTTCTAAGAGGTTATGAGGGACACTTTTCATCCAAACATTTACATATGCGACATCAAAACATGCAAATGAAAGGGCTAATAGCCACGCCCACATGTACGTGTCCCAGATGACTTTTTACCAGTATCCATGAAGCCCATAATAAAGTCAAAAGAGAAAATCCCTTACTGCCTGAAATAAATGACAACTTTGTAATACTTTAATGATCTATTTTTCTATTTTCATCAAAAGACAATTGTTGGACAATGAATTCTCTGTTTCTTGGGGGGAGGGGAAGAGAGAGAGAGAGAGATTCACAGCTTTACATAATCATTAAGCGCTCATTGATAAAATCTCCATCATTTTGTCACTTCAAGGAAAGAACAAAGTTTATTGATTACAATCGAAAACTGAAACAATTTGTTAACAGTGCAAACATCTAGGTGTTTTTAGTAAGTCTCTTTGAAAAAGAAATTTATTTTTTATTCCCTCATTCGATAAGACAGTATGACCTTGGGGATGCTAATAAGTTTGACCCTAGTGTAGCAGAAATTTCCCCCCTCAAAAACATCACTTAGAATATGGATTAGACTTGTAAATAAGACTGCTTGACATGTGCCCTATGTACTTTCATTGTACCTATTGTACATCAAGTGCACTTTAATTGCAAAAGCGAGTTTTTAATTTTTTTTTATTTTGACGTTTCACATGCTTGAGGATTTGCAGAAATTGAAAAAGTGAATTTGTTTTATTTATATGAAGTGCGCTGGTATACCAGTTGATTAGTGAACAATTGGGATGGTGCTCTGTTTATTTTTAAATTTGATCTTATAATACTAGAGAGCCCTATTTCGTTCCTTCATTTTTTTTTTCAAATTGTTCGGAAAGTGTCGTTGATAAGTATTTGATGGAAAACACAATGGCTTGGCCCAATTATCAGCACTGGTTGAATCCGTTTTATCTGCAGTGGTTAATTCTTGGAAGGAATTTTTTACAAAAAGGTAAGGCACGTTTCGAATTGTAAATGGATTTTTTTTTTTTTTACCACTGTGTCAGCTTTCTGGGTTTATAAAACATGACCATCTACAATTTCTCAGAAAGAAAGAATTCTTTGTTCTCCAAATATAAAAGACATTTTTAAGACTTTAAATTTTTTAGCTTATAATTTTTGATATAAATGACTTTGAAGACCTTTATCAATTTTAAATTAAATTTTAATTAGTTTGAAATAGGAAATAAGAGATATTTAACATTGAACTCTTTTTTTTTTTTTTTTAACTTTACCGGTAAATTGCTTTTTAAGGATTTTTCCTTATATTTTACATGATAGTAGTGAAAGACAGAAATAAGACATTTTGTAGACAGAGGAAATAAATAATAATTGATTTTAAACTATCTTATTTTATTCTATTTATAAAACAACTTAAGGAAAATTTATAAAACTTTAATTTGTTAGCCTAAAAATATACTAGTTTTGTAACCCAATATGGAGAAAAAATGTCTGGTCTGGATTATTTTTACATCCCAGCCAGGGAAGTCTATTCATGATGCATATATTTTAATTAGCAGCTAGTTTTGGGGGCCAATTAACAGTTTTTTAGTCTAGACACCGAATATTGATGAAATCCTATAGCTCAGGTGTAACATTGGTCCCTTGCATTTATGTTTTCTTGTGGGATGATCTTTTTTTGTTTTAAAAGTGCAGGCACCATCTAATGTCCCATTGATCTTAATCAGAAATCTATTGATGATCTGTATTTTATAGGACCATGCTTGCGCTTTTAAGGGGCTTGGTCATGAAAATGCTATTTATCATTATCAAGAGGGTTATGAAAATTGATTTTTTTTTATTTAGATAATTGCATTGTACATTGTGTGTAAATAACTAGTCCAGTTGATTTTTTTTCTTCCAATTTTTAAATTAAAAAACAAATGATTTTTAAAAGAAATATCATTTAATATGAAGAATGATTATGAACTGTGATTATTTTTCTTGTAAGATTTTGATCTTTAATTTCGTAACTTAATCAATTCATTATCCCCCATGAAAACCATTAAAAACAAAATAAAATAGTAATGGATAAATCAAATTTTTTTTTCCTTACATGAATCATTTTTTTAACAATAATAAGACTTTGAATTTTAATTTTAATTTTGTACTTTATGTGAAGATTTTTTTTTCTAAATTCAAGCTCAATATAAAAGAAACACCATTTTCAAATGAGAGAAATTTCAGACCAGTAATTTCCAAAGCTATATAAATGTACACTTTAATGTAGACATGAAGCACCTAATTAATTATAGGAAGGGAAAAATATAATGTGCACATCAAAAAGAGCTGTAATGATTCTATTATTGCCAGCATCCTTGAGAGAAGTGGGAATGAATGGCTGTTTTTATGTACTGTATTTACGTACGTTGGCAGTAGGCTGCTGTCTGATTGAATTTTTTTTTTTTATCGATTTCTCTTATCCATATCACAATTTAATGTACCTGGGTTGGCGACCCCAGATGACCTCCCCATCACTCGAGACAGATTTCCACCTCATTGAGTCTTGTCTGATTGGACGAAAGGGGAAATCGGGATAAATAAATCTGATTTATAATTTGTACAGGTTTATAGGAAGATATATATATATATTCACCTGTGTTTGTTTATATATAGGTGTGTGTTCACAGTGACCAGGATGTTTTTTTTTCTCACCCAAAGCCCCTGAGTCAGTGTCTCCTTATAAATGAATATATATTTATATATCATTTATTTTTATTCCTGCCCTCGCGAACAGGAATACTCTAGGTTATTGGGCCCAGGGTATTTTTGTTGACAGTGTCGTTAATGATGCCGTGAACTTGCTATCTAGATCTCACTCTGTCGGACAAAGCACTATCCGTTTGTCATTTGTAACAGCAATTTCCGTGGAGACTTAGAAAGATGGAGAAAATCTTTGAATTTCATTGTTCTTTTTTAAAGTGAAGTGGTGAAGCATTCGATTTTTTATTTTTCTCTCCCTCTGTTAATTTTTGTGGCCTAAAATAGAAGCAATTGGAGAAGGGGGAGAAAAAATTACTTGTTTACATACCGTCTGCTACAGACCTGGCATGCACTTTTAAGTGCTTACCTTTAGAGGGAGAGAGAACAGAGAGTGCAAAGCACTCATTTAAATCGGGGATAATTAGTGTTTTCATGAAATGGAATTATTACGGGCAGACACAGATCTACTTTGTCCTCGCTCCATGCTCACCTTATGGTACACGGCCATCCAAGGTACTTGTTAACTCAGCTGACTAATTCCTGGGAATTAAGAACAACGAAAAACGTACAACCAAAACTATCATTTTTTTCATATGCTGAATTTTGTTTTTTCTTTGAAAATATCTATTTTTTGAACTCTGTGTGTGGCATGGTAAACGTGTAAGGGAAGGAAAAAAGCCCCATCAATTTATTTATTCTTTTTTTTTTGTTTTTTTTGGTATCTAAAAAATTGTTTTTTTGACCCAGAATTTTAAAATCATTAACATAGTTTATTGTATAATTTTGATAAAACCACAGGATTTATTATCTGATATAATTTTTTTAAATTGTTTGAAGGTAAATTATTGTGACATGTTGCTTAAATTTGTGTAATCATTTCTATGTTCCAACAAAGTTTTTTTGAAAAATTTGTCAGGATTTTTAAAAGCATTTGCCTTTGAAATACTTCATTTAATATTCTTCTCTTCTTTAAGAGGTTGCCTCTAGATTTGACAAGTACACATTCTTGAATTCATAGCAACTGACAAAATAACATTGTATTCATATGCAGATTAAGAATTCTGATCATTAACAAAGTACGTAGTACTGTAACTCGCCATGTACCGGTACACATATCGTCTCTCTTACTGAGTTCAGGAGACATGGTTCAAGTATTGATCGGTACGCCACGAAATGCATGCACGAGGAATCATACGATCTGTGAATTAAAAGGGTTACAGAGAGTATATACATATATTGAGAACGCACACTGGGTCTCTGTCCTTGAAGAAATGACACTGGGGTCTCGGTGATCCATTAATTCCAGGCTCCCATTGGAGACGGACAAAAAATTCAAATGAGGTCTTTTGTGCGTTTTTAAAAACTCGTCCTTTTTCTTTGTGGTTTAATAGGGTTTCTTTCATCAGGGGTCCCGATGTAGATGTACGTAATAACATCTTTTGACTGAAGTCACATTAGATGGCCCTGGTGGGGTTTTTTTCTAAAAAAATGATAGATTGTGATTAAAGTATTATAAATCGTGATGATGGTATGAATTATAATGAGAGAGAGAGAGAGAGAGAGAGAGAGAGAGAGAGAGAGCAGGTATTGTGATTTTCTTAAATGCTGCATATTTTTCTGCAGGTGTATGAGAAAGTTATGATTCAGTTAAAAGAAATGCAGAAATATGCCTGTCATTGTTTGTTTGGCACTTGATTGTGTTCAGTTTACTTTTTACTTCTTTTGAGTTCAAGGACTTCACATCTTTTTTTTCTTTTAATACTTTATCATCCATTAAGATTTTGAGATTATAGATAGTGAATTATTTGAAAGGAAAATATTGCAGGCTTTTGGGGATTATTTTTAGATACCCATTAACAGATTATAGAGATTGGATTTTGAAAGGAAATTCTACATCTTGACTATTTTCCTTCCTCATTTCATAGTAAATACAAGTTATAGTGTGAGAGATTTAATTAATATTTTCAAATGATAATGAAATCTCAAACTTGGACATTTTCTGTTGAATAGTAGAAAAATTTAACTTCTTTCATTATTCTGATGATCAGATAATTTAGATGGACATGCAGAAAATTGTGTTCATTTGTTTTATATATGTTGGAAATTAGAGTAAAATTCTTTTTAGAATTTTGATTTTTTTTTCAAACAGAAGTCTAATCCAAGAAATGAATATTACAGTAATTCAATTAGCATGAAATTAATAAATATCAGAAAAAGATTTTTTTTTCCTAAATTTCTCAATTTTTTTTCATATTTACAAACAACTCCACATAAAAAAACCCAACAGTTTATATAAAATAAAGATGATGTTACATGAATAAAAATGATAAATATGCTAGCTAGACCAAAAAGTTAAAAAAGTAACGAACAGTTTGTTTTAGATAACCCAGTCTTAATTCCTCTGTAGCATTGGAAATATGGAGTTGGATGGCTACTTAATTAAAATTTATTGAAATGATGGAGAAAGTTTTCAGGTTTCTGTTTTGACCATGGCAACACAAAACAGGCATTAATTAGCTTATAGCCTCAATCTAATCCCAGTTTCTCAGTAATGAAATGTCCATCACATTGTGAAATGTCTTAAAAGCAGACTACATAATACAACATGGCTGCACTAAACACATATAGTGTGGTTTTCAATGAAATTAAATGAAATGTTAAACTATCAGGATATTTTCATCATTATGTTTATAATATCTTTGATTTACTTTTAAACATGTACCACAATTAGTCTTTGTTTTAAAGTGTTAAAAAAATAATTGTATGAGTACTTTATATTTCAAAGTTCAATTTGATAAAGAGCTTTATAATAGATCTGTTTTAACAATGAATTTAAGTTTTGAGGTTAATTTTTTTTTTTTTTTTTTGCTGTTCCAGGTCTGCCTAAATCCAATGGTACCAGCAATAACAACTGGAACCTGAAGTGTTTGGTGTGTGGAGACCGGTCGTCCGGAATCCACTACGGAGTGCTCGCATGTGAAGGCTGCAAGGTAAGCGGAGGAAGCAACGACGGTAAAGAGTTGTGGGAAGGGAAGTTCATTAGGGTGTGGCTTAATATACAGGCAAATCAGACACGATTTCATGTCCAATTGATAATGTAAGCGAGAGATTTTGAAGGAAGCAATATTATAGTTTCATTTGTGCAATATACCGGTATACCCTGGTGTGTTAATATTACCATTGTGTGTCTGGTCATGTAAGTTTCCCTGGTGCCAGGTGTTGAGTTGCATTATACAACACACGTCTTGCAATAATGTAACTGTATGTATGAGATTCTCCGTTTTGGGTGTAGCTGCGTCAATATTGTAGACTTTGAGACTTCTGTAATTACATATGGCTGTGTGTAACCACTGGTCAAGTCTGGTTGAAGAGTTGAGTTCTATATTATCTGCAACAATATTGCACTTAGAATCATGATGAGCGGATTCTTTGAATCTTATTTTGTTATAGCGTTATTATTGCATTCTTCACCAGAGAAGTCGCTGTCTCAATTTGCCCTTAAAAATTACCAAGCTATAATAAAGTTGACTTCCAGAATATCTGCATAATCTCTTAAGTACTCATAAGTACTTTGGAGCATAATATTCATTGCATCACATTTTTTTTCTATATTTGACTTAACTATAGTCATGAGATAGGAGAGACAATCAGAAATCCTCTTAAAATTGATGAGAGTGATTTTATTTTTGGTGAATTTATTTTAAGTAATGGTTCAGTGTTCAGAGAAATTTATTATATCCAGCCAAAATACTTGATAAACATGCATAAATAAAACTGTCCCATTTTTTGTGTACCTGAAATTATCATATAATCTTCGGGTGCACTTTTAAAAATGCATTTAGATTTTAGTATAAAAATGATGAAGCCATCTACTTTAACCATTAAAAAAATGAAGGTGTTTACAGTCTTAACTTTTAAATCTTAAAATCTTACCTGGTACTTGCCAGGTGGATCACTGCTATATTCAGTATATGACTCAGTTTTATTGACCTTAAATAAAATTTACACCCTCTAACCCCCACCCTCTAGAATAAAAAAAAATGAAACCTTTTTTCTGTTATTTTGATTTGGTAAATTCATCAAACTTCTCTTGATTTTCAATTTTCACTGATCCAACCTCTACATTTACTGGTTTTAGGACCACAGAGTTATTATTACATTCTTTACCAGAGAAGTCGCTGTCTCAATTTGCCCTTACCAGAGCTTTAATAAAGTTGACTTCCAGAATATCTGCATAATCTCTAGTACCGGTACTTTGGAGCATAATATTCATTGCATCACATTTTTTCTATATAAGACTTACTATAGTCATGGTAATTATGAGACTTTCCTTCACTCAATTTTTTTCTTTAACGACCTTGTTCTAATTTTTTTTTTCAAGGTTAACAAACAGGACATTTAATTTCCAAGAAATTTAACATATTTGAAAAAAAATGTATTTACACTGTATCGATAAATAATATATTCCAAGCAGGTTAAATATGTAAAAAGATTTAAAAAAAAAAAAAAAAAATTAGGTTGATTTTTTCCCCCCTTCATTTACATTAAACTCTTTATGTCAGGCAAGAAAGGGTTTTTTGTTCTTTGGTCGACCTATTATCAAAACAAGAACAATGAATTCAAACAAAACATAAAAAAAGAAGGAAACATCAAATGTAACGACATGTAAAGGGAGAATATGATGAAAGACTGGCCTTCAGACACACTGATGAGATGGAAACAGTTCCCAACAACAAACAAGAAATGATGGTGTCTATAAAATTCCCTGTTTTCTTTTGTTTGCTGTCAGGTTGGATCAACAGACTGAAAAACAGAGGGGGCAGGGGGGTATATGGATAATTATTTTCACCTTTGAATGCATGTTTGATATTCCTCTTTTTATTCAGGGGAATCCATGGCTAAGAGCTTGATTTCGTTTGAAGTAGACAGGCAATTTCGGGGTCTTTCGAGGGCAGTGGTTAGGGGTAATTTGGTAATGTGGAATTTTAGCAGCTCTCTTTCACTGAAGTACATGTGAAATCACCCGTGATGTAATGGGGAAAAGATTGTCTATAGATTGCTGATCAAGGGATTTTTACGAGAAACAATTAAGGAAAAAGCAAGAGGTTGAACGGCATCGCAAGACTGTCTACCAACATTGCATTATGTGTCACCTTCACTTGTTGTCAGACCATTATCATCATGCTCTGTTGACTAGAAAATCATAAGCTGCTCACGGATTTTCTGCCTATTTTCTTCTCTCTTTTTTGAAAACCTAATTTTAAGGAAATGTTCCGTGTTTCACAAGGCTGGCAACACAGCAGGGTATGTGTACTTGTTAAGTTGACAAGTCCAAGAATATACAACTCAACATTTTGTTTCAAGGACATATTAAAATGATGTTGTCCCCTTCAATTTACAAGCTAAAAAAACAAACTCTCTCCCACTCTCTATCTCTCTCTCTCTCTCTCGTTTTCTCTCTCGTTTTCTCTCAAAATATATTTGCAATAAAAATTTATTGCATGAAGAAATTAAATTCAGTTACAGATATTGTGTCAGACTGGAAGTACAAGATAAATCATTCACTGATAAAAATGTCACGTTTTGAAAAATATTTTTGAAATTTCATGAAACAAAAGATTGGCAATCAATACAGATGCAAGATTATTAGAATGAAAAATTTATATAAAGCGGATGTTCGAAGACAGAGTAACTGCAAACGATTGTGTAATTTCCCTCAAATATTGAATCGAGGAAAATGTGCACGTATCTAGGACAGGAAATACAGTTGTAAACAAGAGAATTAACAGATGTGTTGTTAATCTAAATAATGATTTAATCCTCTTTGATAATCCGGAGGCATTGACGCACAATAGGACAATGGAAGAAAACAAATGACGTAAATTAGACTTTTTTTTGCAAGTGGGTTTGTCTGGCCCATTTTTTTTTTAATTCACTCCACGTTCTAAAAGCATGGAAGAGTAATTTATGATTATACATGGAATCAAAATGCGAATTATTTAGATTATGATTTTTTTTGTGAACTTATTTACTTTTAATAATAGGTAACATGACATTCTTTTCATTTCATCAAAGGCCAAACTTCCTGGTAATTTCTCATTGTGCGTCGTTGTTTGAACAAACCAACTGGTGATATCAACGATGTTGATTTTAATCTCCCAAGGCTGTTCCCAAACTAGAACATAGCTCAATCAGTATTGAGAGACTTTTTTTCTTCTTTGATTTTCCCTTCTTTTTTTTTTTATTTCCTTCTTTTTTTCTCAATATACGAAAGAAAAGTCTGGTATACGTGTACTATGATGAGCCCAGCATGTCGAAAGCCAATAGATCATGCTACATAATGAATGCCTACCTGTCTCTAACCTGTACTAAATACCTGATCTATGTTCAGTATTGGGACAGGTATGGGTCACTATATTGATCGCTTTGTAGACACACCAAAAAAAAAAAAAAAAAAAAAATAAGCAGGCTAAATATCAGGGGTGAATTGTTGCGTAATCAAAGGGATTTGTCTGGGGCTGTCGCACGGTGACACGTTGTGCATGTGCAAATACCAGTGCGTCGTCCCAATTTCCGACAGTTTGTCAATCCTTTGTGCATTTATATCACATTCATCAAGGTGTAGAAGAGAACAAAAATGTAATTAGCTAACGATAATCAATTTTGGGGAAATCTAAGACAAACAAGACCTCCATATATGGTGATCTGCTCAACAACTCACAAATGGTTTTTTTTTTGGGGGGGGGGGTAAGAAGTCAATGATATGATGAGATGAATGAAATTACATTGTATTATAAGTGGAAAAAAAAAAGAGAAACATGCACTGGTAAATACCGGTAGGGATCATGAACAAGTTCAAATACTTAGTCAACTTTGGATAGCAGAAAAGCAACATCAAAATTTATGAGGAATTTTATTTATGTGTTTTGCTGCCGGTCTTCTTAACAAGTCTGAGAGACAAAAGGAGAAAAAAAAATGAGAAAAATCAAACAGCTTGTCTGTTAAAAGTCAAGTACATAGCAATGAAACCTGAAAACCCCTAACATTTCCTTTTATCTTAACTCATTTTGACCTTCTAGGTTGAGTACTGTGATGCAATGAAAAATATTTTGCTACAGCAAATTTTGAAATTAGGCAGATATTTTCGGAAGACGTCGTGGCTTTGGGGAATTAATGAGTGTAGTATTTTGCCTGATCTTTCGAACAGGAAGAGTACATGTTAAAAGATCTCCATAGGGATGCAACTTGTGCACCACAGACAGGCTGTATTTGTACCCCGTGAACTTTAATGTTGTTTTTGTGATTTCAGGGTTTCTTCCGTAGAGCTCTGCAGGATATTGGAGACCCCGCTCGCAAACGGTGCTATTACAACAAAAGCTGTGACATCACAATCTTAACTCGCAATCGATGCCAATACTGCCGTCTACAAAAATGTCTGGCCCTGGGCATGTCTCGATCAGGTAGACGACCCTCCCATTCCTATCTGCTTTGTTTGTCATCTCATGCATTTGTGCATGGTTTTTTTTTTCTCTTAAGTAAAGAGATTGAGAGAAAGAGAGAGAAAAATGCTTTGAGCCATTGATTGCTAGTTATCAGTAACATTTGATAGATAGAATTGTGAGTCATAAACTAAGTAAACATGTGAAGCTCACGTATCCTAAGGTCACATCAAGCTCAGAACATAGATGGATATCAGGAAATCATTATCATTCATGCTTTGATGTATTTCACTCTCATTGCATATAGAGAATTAATTAGAATTTTTTTTTTTTTTTAATTTTAATTTTTGCTGTTTGTGTCATTCATGCATATTCTATTTTCATAGCTGCAAAATTGGGTCGAAGATCTCGCAAGATGAGGGAGATGATCAAAACCATGGAGGACTCGCAAACCGAACAGGCCCTTCATGGCCTACTGAGTTTGAACTCAGAAGCAGAGCGTCGCATTGCTGCCTCCACAGGAGAAGCTGCCAAAAGTGAGATTGGACCCGAGAACCTCCACAAGGAGGCAGCACCACAGGCGTCGATGGCCGCCCTGTCAATGCTACTGAAGCAGAGGGCCCAGAGTCAGCACTCACCAGACCAGAACCGAAATTCTGTCGAAACCAACTGCTCAACGGAGGACAGCAACGACAGCATGCAGAGGGTCAGCATTAAGCAGGAGAACACGGAGGACGAGTACGCTTCCAGACCCGCGTCAAACCACGAAATTAACAATATTCCTGCCCACTCACAGAACGGCGACCCAGCCGTCCGCAACTCAATCGTCAGCTCGTTGCTGACACTGCCCCAGCACGTCGCTTTCAGATATCCCCACCCCCCGTTCCTGCTGCAGGGAGGGGATGAGAAGACAAGCCTGGAAGAGGCCTTCCCCCAGTATGTCCAGAATCTGATCAATCACCACAATGAGATCGCGGCCCACGAAAACTTCCTGACCCAGCAGCAGCACTCGGTCATCGTGGAGAACATGACCCTTGACCTGCGTAAACACAACCGAGGGGATGGACCTGAGGAAAAATTCCATCGAAGCCCCATCAAGAAGCGACCCTACAATCCCAATGCGAGTTCTGACATTTACCCCGAACCAACCAAGTATGCACGCACTGAAACAATCTCAGAAAGGGCGGAGTCTCCTGAATCACCCCAGAAACTGGTCATCAACATGGGCCAGGACTACAGCATAAAGCAGTCCTCCTCCCCTCCCCCCAGACCCCACCCCCTGTACCGGGGGGAGAGAGGCCTCGATCACACGGCGGTTGTGGCGCCCATTGTGAAACAAAACATTTACATTCACCGCGAGGAAGACACAAAACTGACAATTCCACTCCTGACGTTCAAAATCCACGAATCGTTTAATCAGACTTTTACATTCCTGAAGCTTCAGCTGAACCACATGGAGGAGATTCTGGCCCTCCACAAAGACAGGCTGGCACGCATCGATCAACTGTCCATCAGCAACCCCCACACACTCAAGAGCATCCTGTTCCCAGAATTGCACGCTCAATTAAGAGTAAATATTTATAGAGGTTTTTCTGTGTCATTAAGATTTGATATATGATGATTGATTATGAACTCTACCCTCATTCTGTCGCCATCCTTTGTTCTAATTCTTGGAAAGGAAAAAAAAATCAATTTTTTTCACATTAATTATCATGTGTTACAAATACCTGGTATCAGAAAATAAGTAATTTAATCTTTAAAAAGATTTTAATATGAGTGATTTTCATCTGCGAGTTTAATCTAGTATTTATTCATTAGAAAAAAATCATTGCTTGCATCGGTCCTCTACAATTACATGACATTTTATACTTTGATACAAGGTTTCAGTGACCTTGCCAGGTTACACAAATAAAAAAAAGATTAATTTAAAGTTAACAATAATTAAATAGAAATATAACACTCGCAACAAAACAATCCACACCACTTTGAATTAACTATGCTTTCAAGCTTGAAAAATGTTTAAATGGAAAGGAATAGGACCAGTTTATTTTTTTAACAGAGGTTAATGAAGAAATTTATTTTTGTCAATAAAGAAAATTTCAGTGAAAAAAAAAAGAGAGGGTGGTTAGAGATAAAAATTGACTGACAATGTTTTCACCATATTTTACAGAATCCAGATGGCACAGTTTGTGAGGTGGGAGAGGTATGCTGGGAAGGATTCCAAAGTCTTCTGAACAAAACTATCCAAGATACGGTCATCTTTGCCAAGAAAATCCCAGGCTTCCCCCACCTGGATCAAGACGATCAAATTAGTCTCATTAAAGGAGGCTGCTTTGAGGTAGGAATGACCTCCCTTGATTTCATTTAGATTTTATTTCATTCCTGGTTACTTTACCTGTGTTAACTAACTTATGGGAATTCTTACCAGCTCAGATTGAAGCAACCACTAATGATTTTAAATTTTTAGATGCCATTTCTTCCTTTAAGGCCTCCCTCATAAGCATCTCCAGCTATTGTAGGAGTGAGAAAAGCTTAAAGGGGAGATCTCTCTTGCAAGAGTTATTCTAACATTCTTTATCAAAATCTGTCACCAATTTCAAGTTGCGGTATCAACTTTGTAGGTTGCCTGCGTGATTCACTCCAAATTCATCGACTCAGACACCAACACCATGTTTGTTGCCGGCAAGAACACCCTTGTTTGTCGAGAGGACATGAAGCGGGGATTCCCCCTGGGCGAGCACTTTGTGGAACTCTTCTTCAACCTTTGTGTGCGCTTCAATGCGTACAAGTTGGGAGATGCTGAAAAAGCCCTTTTTAGTGCTCTTGTTCTTATTTCACCAGGTTTGTAGATATTTTGCTGGACAAGAAATACTTATCAACTCATTTAAAAAAAATATATATATATATATATATGTGTGTGAATGAAAACATGGATCCGTTGAAATTTAAAAACTGAGTCCAAAGTTTTAATATTTTTTTAAAACCATACAAGAGCAATGGTCACAATTATGAGATCTGTATTTTGTGCTTGTGACTCGTCATCTGATATCAAAATTTTAAGTAAGCATTAATAATACTGAAAATGTTGCAGTGTAAATGGTAAAGGTGGGGAAAAACAATTTTTTTAAATATGACTATGATACTTAAGCGCTTTATGGATTTTGAATGTTAAAAGATGTGACATTCTTTAACAGATCGTCAGGGTCTGAAGAACAGAGAGAAAGTGAGCAAACTACAGGAGCTTCTGATCCAAGCCCTGCAGACCCAGATTACACAGAGTCACCCCACAGAGGTGGGCCTGTTCCCGCGCCTCCTGATGAGCATCTCGAGCCTTCGCGAGCTCGGGGTTGAGCACCGGCGCATGCTCGAGAGTCTCAAGCACCAAATGAGCTTCCGTCATGATTTGTACGCTGAAACCTTTGATCTCTGCTGATAAAGACAATGTTGGATTTATTATTCCATGGGAAAAAAAAGATTGAGGAGTAGTTGGGTGGATCTAAAGAATGATAATTTATCCCTGCTTGTTTTTCTTTTTAAGTACATGGTAAAAAATCTGATAGCAAACAATTTTTTTTTTTACTCATGATGATTGTAATTGATTTGTGTTATTTATTTGAATTTTTTTTTTGTTTTCGTTCCTTTCTAAACTACAAACATGTCCATTAAGCATATTGAATGATTGATTTATCCAAGATGTAGAGACTTTACACAGTCGAGTGATGTCATGTTAGTGCTATGTCATTTTTTTTTTTTTTAAGGAATATTTATTAAAAAAAAAAATCAATTCAAGATTTTTTTGATTGGTCACGAGATCCAGTTGTGTGAACTCCTTAACTATATCTTATCACCAGATTTGTGATATGTTGTTGTTTAAATTATCACCTATTTATTGGCTGTCTCGAGTACGTTATTGGATTATTTATTTTTTGATTTTTTTGGGGGATGTACATGTGACTTGGATCAATCTTATTTGATGATATAGAACAGATATATGTTCACTATGAATCATAGTGGACAGATTTGAAGTAGCGTGTTGTTTATTTATTTCATGTTGTTAAGCCATTGTTATGATTTTTCCACCTGTATTTAGTCTGAATTTATATAGATATATGTATAACAGTACTATTTATTGATGAACAGATTGTCCAATAAGTTTCATTGTCTATTTATTATACATTATTCAAATGGAAAAGTATGACTTGAGTATTATGATGTTATTTTTTTTTTTCATTTCATATCATTCAAAAAAAAGAATTTTTTATTTTAAAGGTGTCTGAAAATGATTTGGTACAGCAATTGTCATCTTGTTGCTCTCTGAAACAAAGGTGCTATATTGTGGGAGGTATTTATGAGGAGGTTTCTACATAAAGCCATATTTGATTGTTCACTACAATAAATGGCATTTACAATTATGCTACGATATGTACACGTTGGTCTACAACAGTGATATATTGATTTTTACATGGTTTAATGACTTTTGTTAATTAAGAAGTTAATTAACCAGCAAGTTGAAAAGTCACACGGAAGGATATTCTTCTTTTTTTTTTTATATATATAGTTTTGTAAATTTTGGCTGCAATCCTTGCCATTTTTGTGTCATGATATATCCCACAATTCATCAGATATCCCATAATTCAGTGGTGTAACCATGGATATGTAAACCCTCATGCTGATTGCAATTTATTCAGCCGGATAGTACCATATAACATTCCAGAAATCACAGCTATGACGACACAATTCCCAGCATATTCTGTACAACAGCTGCCATAGAGACTTAAATATACTTCTAAAAAACCTTTTGCAAATCTTGAACTTGCAGACTGAATTTTCTAGTTCACTGCTTTCGACATATCAATATTGATAGAAGTATCTTACTGATTTGCAAAGAGAATTTAAAAAAATGTATTCATGCAAAAAATCCATTATTTTAATGTATATTGAATTACGTATTTTGGAGATAATAACAATAATTGTCCAAATAAAGAGATTGCTTCCGTTATAGGTGGAGAAAAAGCTACATTGAATAAGGTTGTAATCTTCCAAGGAATTTTGTAAGATATTTCATTTTCTAGATTTTTGTTCTGTGTCATGTGAAAATCCATAACTAAGCAATGCACTGATAATGGAACACAATGCGAAAGCCTGTAAGGATACTGGAATTTACTGTTGGTCATAACCATTATATGCAAGAACTTGTGATAAGTGGTTCTATATCACATGTTGAAATGAAACTTCCCTATAGTGATATGCGGTCAAGATTTTTTTGCCTGTCGGTAACGTGAAATATGTAAGCATTTTCCAATATGCATGTCTTGTTAATAAGTTTTTTTTTTCAACTTTCAAATATCAGTTGTTATATTATTCTAATATACCAAGTGGTCGCTGTATTCTCTGGTCTTGTGTGCTATATGTCAATGACAATATTTGAAGACTACTAATGCAAAACCCACGTCATATTATACATGTAATAGCAAAATGAAGAAAAACCATGTACATAGGATGAGTTGTGGAATTTGCTTTTGTACATAGCAGTTCGAGTTGAAGTGGTGCTTCTTGCAAATATTGCAGCATTCTTTACTTGTTATCATAAGTTTTACTTGTCACCATTTACACATGTTAACTGAATTTTTTTCCTATTTTCTTTAATCCGTATTTACATAGACTTGTTGCTAGGTAACATATAAACATAACTTTGGTTGTTGTCCGAAATGCTCTCCTTCGGTTTGCATCAAATGCAAAACTTTCCCCATCATGCAAACACAGAAAAATATTTGTTATATCTTATATTAACCAACCATCATGTATGTAAAGATCTTGCTTCAGTTTCATCATTTGCTTGGATAAAGGTTGCAATATCTCGTAAGTCGGAAGTCAATTTGGACTTCTGAATATTCAAAGAATTTTTTTCATTTTTTTTTTTTCTGTTTTTTTTTTCTTGTTTTGCAATAGATAATCTCTGTGAAAATTAGAAAGATTGCCAAATCCTTAGGTTCGACCCAAGTTTGAGGAAGTAAATGCAAAGTTTTATTTTCCTCGAAACTTCAGAGAAAGTTTGCGTAGAGTAGATAAATTTTGTACAATGTTGGAAGTGTGTTATTATTGGGGAAAAAAGCACCTTTTTGCCCCATGTTTTCTCTCTGTGCAACTAAAAACTATTCAGAACTACAATACATTTTATTTATTTTCCTACAAATAAAAAAATTGATTTAGTGCTAAAATTATTTAGAACTGCAATAACTTTTATTTATTATCTTCTAAATTTTAAAAATTTGTTTAGTGCTTTGTTTCCAATGATATTTGTGATTCAAGAATTTTTGTTCTCAATTTTATGAACTACTGGACTTCTTTCATTAGTTCAATGTAACACCAATGAATGATTGTATAAAATTGTTGTTTAAAAATTTCGTTTCAATTGTTTATTTATTGTTTTTTAATGACTACAAAAGTTCCAACTTTTATTGATGAGTTTGTTGAAAGCCACTCTACCAGCATGTTGTTGTATTTTGTTATGGTGATTCAGTGTGCAGTGTGCATCTTGAGAGATTGTGTCATCTTTTTTTTTTTTATCCCATTTATTGGTCATTTATTCATACTGAAGGATAAAGTATACAGCCCTCAAGTTTGTTAGTGAGAATTGAAAGGAAAAAGGAACTTTGGGTGGAGACCCCAATATCCTTTCTTCTGGTTTTGTAAATTTTGTTAGTTCTGCAATTTTGCACATAAAAAACGTGTTTGCGATTCTGAGACCATTCAACCAAAGCCATAGAGTATATAGCCCCTTTGCTCCATCAAAAAAAAAAAGTTTTCAAAACGAAAAAAAAGTAAGAATAAAAATTTCATTTGTTCAGTCCGAGCTGCAGTTTTTGAAAAAAACTGTATACTTCATGTCCGCTTGTCATACTTCGTACTGTCATTAAATTATCGTCCCTCCGCTTCACACTGTCAAACAGTGGTGTTTGCACTCACATTTAGTACACACTTTGTTCTCGACCGCTTGACCATTCAGACTGGAAACTTCCATTTTGCAGTTTCAAACGTGTCTCAAGTCTCTACAAGGTTCAAATTGGTGCTGGTATTTATTTAATATTTATTCTTTTTTTTTTTTTTTAAATGTGTATAAATTTTTTTTATCAATTAACTAAAATTAGTTTTTTGTTGTGCTTTCTATGTTCAGCAAAATTAAAGTGTTTTTGTGTTTATTTATGCTGCACCGTCAAAACCATTGTTTGTGTTAGAATATTTTCCTTTCTTTTTTTTCTCTTCTTCTTTGCTTCATCATTAGATATTTTAGAAAGTTTGGAGTGCTTATAAATGTTGTCATGTGAATTTTTTTTCTCTTTCATCTATTTAATTCCATTTCTATTTTTATACATTGAAGTATAAATGAATTTCATGTCAGTGAGGTTTTTTTTTTCTGTTTCGTTTCTTTTTATCTCTGCCTAATTTATTTAATTTAATTATGCCACACACAGAAAAAACTGTTGTTATTTTGAAAAAAAAATTGAATACTAGTACTTGTCATGATAATCAGTTATAACCAGTTTGCTATCAACCAAGAATGATTAATTAACAAGAGGTGCAACTAATAATTAATTAATTTGATGTGTTTACAGTTTTCTTTATGATAAACAAAATCCAGTTTTCTTAATGTTTAGTATTTTTCAAATCATATAAACTTAAATTTATAAATGCTTGTAAAAGTGAAATCATTTTTTTTAAAAGATTATTTAATTGCTACAATTGTAGCAAAATGACAATCTTAGAGTGTTATTTATTTGTACTTTTGATTTTAATAATCTTTCAAAGTGATAAATTAAAACAACCCCCATTTCAAAGTGTCCACTTAAAAGGAAAGATAACTCTTAACGAAACATAATTGTACAAAACTTGTAAATTTTAACATAAATAATATTAAATTACCACTTAAAAATTAGAAACTGTACAGTGATGTAATTATGAACCACAATTTACCAAACTCTTTTTTTTTGAAAACTGGATTTGGGTTCACTGTTGTCAAGAGCAGAGTTTTAGAGAGATAAAATTGTTATATATTATTATATGTAAATGTGTAGTTGTTTCTACAAAAAAATGCACTTGAATTAATATGTACAATTTTTCTAACAAAAAAGAAAAAAAAAGAGATTGGGGTGTGTGCATCTTATAGCAATAGAACCTTCTGAATCTCATTTTGTGTCCCTGGCATAAAGTATAAGCATAGACAAATAAAAAATTTGGTTCATAACTAATTGTTTTGGATTTTTGTGCTCGGAGAGAGAGAGAGAGAGAGAGAGAGAGAGAGAGAGAGAGAATAACAAAGTAAAATGTGAAATTGATGAGAGGGCATGTCGTTCGGGAAATGTCAAGTAGCACAAATATATCATGCCTTAAAGTATAAATGTCACTCTTGATGTAAATGGTGTCGAATCACAATTGAACTTGTATAAACAGCAGTCAGAACTGTTCGTGTTTTTGTGCAACCTTATAGGTTCAGAAGTGGAGAGAAACTGGTGCATATTTTGCAGATCCAAGGTTTTCAAAACAAGCAATGCATTTGGGAGGTAGAGTGCTGGGGCCGACCGACATTGTAACCAAAGTCATGGAAGTTCTTGTGAATGATTATTTGCGGAGAAACCCAATTGGCACTTTTACGTAGGTTTTCAGGTGCAATCGTGTCTGCGAGGTATATATACAACGAAAGTAAGGCACTGATATTGCCAGCCTTGAAATTCTTGCACAAATTAGGGCAGAGCACGAAAACAAACCTTTTTTATCTGGAACATATTGTTCATGTGGTCAGTTTTTAGAGAATAGGCGAAAAGTTCGAGAGCTCTCCTATTATGAATACAATAAATACATTATAAAATAATTTTTAAAAAAGGAAACACTGACGAGCTACAATATATATGTATAAAAAAATTAGTTTCAACTGTATTAAGGGTGATAATGTTCAAAATATAACAACAAAATTTTACCCGAACTACTAAGTTTTGAAGTGCATTCTATTTGCACGGATTTTGTTTTACCCCTGTCCAGTGGACACTTTGCCGGGATGATTTCATACATCATGTATGCTGCAGTATTGGTTCTTTTGCCTTAATTAAAGACCAGGCGAAGTCCAGTAAAGGTTTAATTACCCTTTCTGCAGTTCATATATATGTATGACTATCCAGTTTTGTACATTTACACGCATTACTCTAGTACATTTTTCACTATCTTTTCTTGAAGAGTTTGATTTCGAAAATCATTTTCTGAAAACGAGAACAAGACAAGAACAGGAATCGTTAATTAACAACAATACTATAATGTTATGACGTTTCTTTGAAACTATTTACTTTAGAGTTTTTAATGAAGAAGGAAGCATATTGCATATGAAACACTACAAATGGCTCTTTTGGCATGTGCATTTATCTACTTCATCGGTTTGGGCGCTCGTCTCGTATCAAAGTGTTTGGAAAGGCGTTAACTTCGAATTCATGACTTTCATTGACACTAATTAAATATATAACTCATACTAAAAGCTTCACTTTTTAAAATAATAAATCAACTATTTTGAAGTCGATATTAAAACTCTGAGTAATGTTACCTAAAAGTACAACTATCGATAAAATTTATAGGTAGTTCCCTTTGAATAGCCGGACGTAAATATGTAAATTCTCTCTCTCTCTCTCTCTCTCTCTCTCTCTCTCTGAGAGAAAACAATGGGAGGGGAGGGGAATTAAGCACTTTAAAATCTACGATTCAAACCGACTCTTCAAGCTACATTGATTTGGAACAAAAGATGATCAATCTGCCATGTTATGTATACAGGTCAAGCTCCCTTAATTAAAAGTGCACATCTTCATTATACGTTTTAATACATTTTCCAGAACAGGTGCTTTCCTAACGATTGCCGTACCTGTCATTTTCACATTTCAGTAGCAATAATTATGTCAATTTCTTTCAGTTCTTGGCACAAAAGCAAAAACAATAGAACAGTGTTACGCAACGTTTTCCTGAATTAATTTTCAGCACATATAATACACGAGTTAATAAACAATTCCACGTGGACTTCCTTAATCATGTAAATTACAGGTGTAAGGTAGTCATGTTGGCAGGTAAGGGTGTCACGAGGTTAAATCCAGCACCAGCAGATGTTGGTAGTACCATTCCACTATACCGTGTAAATTTCAACCTCTCTAGTAGTCTGATTTCAGAAAGTAACACAATTAAAATTGCAAATAAATATGAAGTTTATGAAATAAATGTACAGGTATTTTAATATATAAATGTACAGATATATATATATATATATATATATATATATATATATATATATATATATATATATATATATATAATTTTATTCATTATATAAGTAAAATCTCTAGCTCTAGAGCTAATCAATATTTCAAAGCTAATATTGCAAGTATAATCACATACAATGTATTTTTTAGAAAGAAAAAAATATAGTTTTTATTTGATATTAAGGTAAAATTTAAAAACTAAGATATGCAAAACGTAAAAGAAGTAAAAATAAAATAATAAGTTTAACAACCAGATGATATATTAACAAAAGCAGACTAGGTCAATGAATCGCATATCTTAAAAATGTTGTTATTATAATATTGTATTTTTTCCAAGCATATGATTGGTCGATTGCTGTCACATGACCGTGCTATAAATTCTGTTATAGACCTAAAAAATAGAAAATTTATTGACCTCACTACTATACATTATGTACAAAATATTTTACTATTATACGCTTGAGGAGAATTCATTTTTGATTTATTATAGTAAAACAGTTATAGCCTTTTGATATCGGTCAATACATGGTTTTATAGACCTGATGAGAGTATATTGACCGATATCAAAAGGCTATAATTGTATAATATCGAAATGTTGTTTAGAATTATAAAAGCCTCGGCTTCGCCTTTATATTTCTAAACAACATTTCTCGACCTCGGAGGTTATTCTCGTACTTTATTTCTTAAATAAATCATATATAATATGAAGGCCTTTGATTGTTAGTTTTAATGCAATCGTCTTCATAAACTTTTTTTTCTCTGCCCAGAGTTATCCCCAATTTAACTTGAAAAAGGGTACTTCTGAGGTGTCAAATATACTCGTGAATACTTTTTAAAAGTATGATCAGAGTAAATTAGCATGACAAAATTTTCCTGGAAAAATAAATTAGTTGGCAAATGAAACTTTTACTATTCCTTTTCTCAATCCATTCGCAAAAGCTGATGATGAGTAAATGCATAAGTTCAAATGTTTCCTCTCACAAACTTTTGGATAGCTGTTGGAGCACCGGAATCAAATCCAACGATATCCATCATCAGTCGATCATCTTGATGTGCGAGAGAAAATCCATTACTGACCAACTGGCATACAATGAGCCGAGCATCTGTGATCCCAGTAACCGTCCGATATCTTTTTATAGCATCTGATAGGTGTATGACACCGACATTTGGTTCCGAATCAGTATACACCACAAACACATCGTACTGTTTCTTCTTTTCAATGGCATCTAAAAGTGGAGCAGCGGAATCTGCCGTAACGGGTGGCAAACGAGAGCATCTTCTCAACACCTGATTGAGGTCATCCTGACGTGAAACTGGCATTCGGATTAGTTTCATTTTTTCTGTTAATTGGTCTCCACGGTTGGAGACGTTAACATGTTCTGACGACGGATTTCCAGGATAGTCAACGGCATCAGAGTCTCGTTCCGTTCTAACGGTTACCATTTCCATTGCAGCCACAACATTTCCGTCATTTATTTGTGACTGGTCTTCATTGTTGGTGGTGTTGGCATGTGGTCGATTTCCAGAAAAGGCAACGACATCGACATCGCAGCTTTCTTCTGTTCTAACGATTACCATTGCCATGGCAGCCGCTGCATCTCTGGCGGTTATGATCGGAGTTCCCATGACGGGGGCATCCATAGAACCACTCACGTCTATCACCAGAAGGTACCGTTTTCGTGTGGTGGCTACGTAGTTGAAGGAAAGATGGAATGCTTCTTGCAATGCATTACTAATCTTCGGATTCACCTCCCATCTCAACTTTCCTAATTCACCTTGGCCTTTTGAGTAAGTCTTAAGAGCCACCAATAAGTTAAAAGGATGAATCCTAGCTGATTTATGAAGTTGTTCGCTTTTCAACATATTTACTACTACGTTTTCTTCAAAACTATTTGATTCCAATAGACCAAGACTAGAAATTTTTCCTAAATTTCTAATTAAGGCTGTCATTGGCATGTGCCTTATCAATGCTTTCCATACTTCTCTAGAATTCAACAGCCTAGTTGGCACATTCTCTCGAGCCAGAGCTGGACTATGATCCATAATCATACGACTCATTATGTTTTCATTGTTGCAGTTCTTAGCATCATCGTATAGTTGAAGTCGGTCAATAACCTTTCTTAATTCCGATTGTTCAAATCCCTCCTTTCTTCTTGCCAGTTCCAACTGACTTTGCCAATTGTTTTCTCTATCTCGATGGCCCTCTCTACGACAACAATGATCAACCAGGTATCCCAGGGCATCAAATCCCGTTTTGATGTGACACAGACGGAAAACGTCCTTATGGGTGAACCCAAATCTCGACTTGTATTTTGTCATGTGGTAAGCCAATAAGAGAATCCCTTCTTCCTTATTTTTGTAGTTCTGGTACCACATAGACACCCCCTTGCGATGGGCCCTCCCCCACCCTTTACCTTCTGTATTAACATCCCGACAATACTTGATAAACTGGAAAAGGTGGGTTGGAATTCGACAGACATCAGACAGGGCCTTGTAAGCGGCTTTTTTCGTTGCGAGGTCACTACAGCGGCAACACAAGGCGAGGGCAAACAGAACAGGATCAGCTTTGCAAGCTCTGTTTTCCACGCTGAACTCTCGTATAGTTTCCACGACGTTCAATCCATTACCTTCGCTGATTAGTCTGTAAAACAACAATGATTATGTAGAACTCTATACCGACAAACCTTATTCACCTACAGATTGCTTTAACTTGGATAATTTATTTCTAGTTTTTATTTGACGTATTGATCGGATGTTTAATAGGTTTGAAAGTATTTTATATAGATAAATCTGTCAGATAAAGGTGTAATATGCATTCCTTTATACATGGCATTACCATCGCTGTATCCGTTACGAGTTTTGGGTAGACATGTGTGAAATGCTTCAACAATGTTTCATACTAGTATCATAAATTTTTCAAACAATCCACGCTAAAAGCAAGTCCCTACTTATATATATATATATATATATATATATATATATATATATATATATATATATATATATATATATATATATAGTATCAGATGGAAACTGCAATTCTACAAACTGTTTCTTGGACTTTAGGAATTTTTTTTTACATTTTCCCCCTCATTTTTTGCTTTTTTACACACAGCCTCAGCTTGCAATGCCCTATTAGCAATATTAAAAATCTAATGCATGCCTTTAATTGGTCATTTAGTTAGTAAAATGTAGTCTTCATAGAAGTATTTGCAAACATACCTGATGATGCAATCGGCATTTTCCTTTGTCAGCTTCCCCTGATCGACAAAGTAGGTGCCGCTCTCCGACCCAAGACACAGAAACCGACGGAAGCGAGTTTCGTCCAGTGTTCTGTTGACATACCCTTTTGCGTTATTCTGAATTTGTTCTGGAGTGAGGAGCTCTGTGATGGGCACTTCGTCACCCTCCTGGATAGACATAGCTGGTCAAAGATCGATCTACGGATCTTTCTGAGAATAGTATGCTATGATCAGACCCTAGACACCGCTTTGAACTTCGTGAATTTGTGAAAACCGGAATGCTAGTTTCGATTTGAGTAAAATTAAGGTCAATCATAAGTAACCATAAATATAGTCTTTTTCTGCATGAAAACTATGCACGGGGAATAACTGGATGCAAGTTAATACTATACACGTTTCAAACGGCAATGATAGCTACTAAAGTATATAAATTAAAGGTAGTCTGGGACGGCAAATAAAAACAACATAATAAACATGATTACATGTAATTCATTAATTTTATTAATTCGGATGTTGGAACATTTTTCAAACAAATTCAACTTGAATACATTTTGCATTAAACATATATTTCTTTATCTGGTGTAGAGCTATAATAATCAATAAATGCAAAGTGGAATTTTTTCCTATAAAAGTTTGATATCTCATTCAATACATGCATATATACAAGGTACAAATACAGTGTTCAAAGAAGGACATTTTTCCTAAAACAAGCTTGATTTTTTAAAATAATTTGCACAATCTACAGAATGATTTTGTCTGAAAATAATTGATCCGTTCTGACGGGGATAATTAAGTGTTTTTTAACAATGAAAATATTTACGATAATACAAGGTACCTACTCATTAGAAGATATTTTACCCATTGCAAATATTTTATTTTTAGTAAAAGGTACAAACATTCTGCTGTGTTTTCTTAATAAACTTGAAATGAAAATTCTGGTAAAACGAATTTAATTTTTGTTCATTCATTAAAAAAGTGAAATAATAACACTCGATTTAAACGTTGTCGTTATCTTAAAAAATTTAGTCATTTTGATTGTTGAATCGTTTTGATATTCATGATTTTGCCTTTTGGCGAGTTCATTTGTTTTCTATAGAATGAACCAAATTGGTTGTTTCGTGCCATTTGTGAGTAAATTCATCTCTCTGAAAGTTTTGTGACGCTAGTGCATATGTGAACAAATATATCTATACTTATAAATTAAGGCATTTTGCAAATAAGCTACGAAATGCATGCACCAGAGTAACTGCTTACACCTCTGGTATTTCAACACGAGTGAGATGATGTCCGTAGGCTATAATAGAATTTGAAATGAGAAGTAATTATTGTGAAATTAATTAAAAACCTACTTTCATTTTCGATAAACAAGCCCAAAATAGCAAAAATGAGAGTAAGGTGGTGGACACGCTTTGGCGGATCTAAGTCACTCGGAGATTTTAACAAAATAGATACTTCCAATGATATAATAATAAATAATCGTGTGAAAAGTGAATACATTTAACGGAAATTTATTTTGAGCAAATATAAAAATAAGGATTCGACAAATGTTGAAAAAATAAAATGCGCCGATTCGTTTCTTGAATCCGCAATTTTAGTTTTTATGGAAAGAACGTTCCAGACGATGGTCAAAACGAGATTATAAAATGGCGGAAAACCACCATGACCATGTGCGTCGAGCATCTCAGTCATCTGCTGCATTATCTGCATCTGCTGCTGAAACCCAACAAGTGTGTGTAAGTATTCAAAGATATAGTTTTAATATTTGTAAGAATATTATTGTATTTATAAATAACGCCTGTTTATCGTATTATGTATAAAGCTATAGCCGAGAATATTTTGACGATTTATCCACTGAAGAAATTTCCGAATTTCCTATGCTTACACCAGATCCAGTACAATCTATTTAACTACACATAGCTTAAACATGTTAAAAATCAGACACGTAGCATCAGCATCGTTTTGAAAAAGTGGGGGAAGAATCATCCATAGAATCTTTACAAAGAAAAAGAAAAAAAACCCTAAAACAAGCGTAGTATTTAGCATCAGCATCGTTTTGTAGCGTGGTATGCCTTCAACTTCACTTTTAATTACCTTATTTTCATTTCAATTTTTTCCATGCTCCCAAAAATGTGGGGGGTGGGGGTCAACTCCATGTTAATTCAATTTTTTATATGTAGATTTAAGAAAAAATGTTTGCTGCAAGAAAGTGTGGGGGGGGGGGCTCCCCATGATGCTACGTACATGCCTGGAAGCCGGCCTTCAGTGAGTGCAGCGTTAGTTTCAATTAAATTTCAAGTGCTTGGTAAACAATGCATGCGCGCATCTAGAGGGGGGGGTCGGGGGGGGGGGGTCCCGACCCCCCCTGGAAAATGAAAATTTATTAAATTTACATAGTAAAATTATCGCGAAAATATGCCTCGGACCCCCCCTGGCAAACACAATTATCCTTCGGACCCCCCCTGGAAAAATTTTCTGGATCTGCGCATGCAATGCATGTAGAGATAACAAAGTTTAAAAGGTTTAGGGCAATTCTGTTCATGACCACACAGTTACTTATGAAAGGAGGCAAATAATGGTAAACAAGAAATGTATAGCATAATTGATTGGTAATTATAATTGCCTTTTGAACAATCCCTGTTGCAAATATGAGTGTTTTGCCAATTTTTAAAAATTATTCTCATGAATTTTTTTGTAAAAGATGCATTAATATACAAACCTTTATTTATAGGTATTCTGTACTGGTGTGTGACCAGTTCTTGCCAAGTACCATTTCTTCCCAGTGCATTGTTACATCATTTTTTGTAAACAATTTTATATGTTCTTAAAATGACATAAAAAAGCACTGGCAAGAAATTGTCCTTGGTGAGAATATCGATCATTTGCCAGTATACCTTAATAAAGTAAAATAACTTATTCAAGAGCTAATATAAATTTTAATGAAGAGATCGCTCTGAACCTGTACAATGCTACAATGACTGTAACTGATAGTACCTATACACAATGACATTGACTTGAATTGTCAAGATGACATATATACACACCGCCATTTACAGTGATGCATTACATGCATACATTTTACAACTGTATGCTATACAATGGTATGCAATTCATTGATATATGCTATTAGATTTTAATGCAGTGATATGAGATTCAAATGCTATGCTATGAGAAAATGAAATAAAAGGCCAAATGATATACTATGAATTCCTAATTAAACGTGAGGAATTAATATCTGCGTAAATTCGTGAGAAACCTGTCTCGCGAATTTTAAAATCTCACTTTTAATTTTCAAACATATGTAAACTACATGAAACTATGATAATATTTCAGCATTCGCGATTTTATGTTCTCGCAATTTGATGGAAAACCGTTGAATCACAGAATTAAGTACTCCCGTAAAAAAAGGAATCTACAGTAGTACGTATGCTATGCTTTGCTATGACATAATTAAACAAACCCACTTCCACAATCCACACCTACAGGAGAGTTGCAAACATATAAAATATTAAAAAACCAAAGTTGACCAACAATCTGAATTTAAACATTTTGTTCTTAAAATATCAGTAAAAAAAACCGAGATGAAATGTTGTATGCTATGTTATGGTAATAATGGTATGCTATGAGCCTCTGACGAATGAGAATCTAATGATATATGCTGTAAGATTCCGATCCTATGGTATCAGATTTCAATGCTTTCCAATGCTTTCGTACGAGACTTAAATTCTATGCTTAGCTATGCTGTATATTGTCAAAAATATGGTTGAACTGACTGTACATGTATAGTTGTCATTTTTATTGTTATGCCTATATCGCTACCAGTGATTTATCTACAGCCAATTTATAGGTCTGAATTTTGTCCCTTGAAGTTTCCCCTTGCAAGATATCACTTTATTATTTTTTCCCAAATTAACCTAAACTTCTTATAATTTTTTTGTCCACTTCCCCCAGAATTGCATGTTTATTATTTTGAAAGGTAAAAGAAAAGAACACTAAGATACAATTTGCATTTGTAACAAATCATTTAATTTACTTCACATTTTAATTTCTGATTCAATTTCCCATTTGACCGGCACTTCGACTATTTTTTTTTCCAATTTGAAATTAAGCCACGTTCCTCTATTAGAAAATCACTGGCTACACATCAAGAAACACTATTCATTCTTCATTGCATTGAGATATTCCATTTCACCTGAACACGTTAAACTGGATGGAAGATTTGTAGTCAAGCGTATGTGTTAAAGAAAATATGACAACCACTGCACTGGTACGGAATATCTAATAAAATGCTAAATAAAACAGTCTGAAATCCAAGCACAAATGTTTCAAAAATCAATGATCATTGTAGAAAGTTTCTCTGTGTCCTACTGCTATATATATTACTGCACATGCGCAAACCATACATATACCCAGGAGTTGATCATGTGGTGATAGCTCTGTTAAGAAAACAGACTGTTTATTTGTAGAATTGAAAGTGATTAAAATGACAACACATGGTTAACTTTCTTGCAATAATTGCTTATTTACTTCTGGTAGTTCTGGATGTAATGTTGGAGGCTACAACTTGATGCATACCTTAATTCATGCACTCAGTATGAGTTGAATTTATATTTTAAGGTTACTTTTCAGTACAATTACCAAGGATTCAACATCTCAGAAAAATTTTCTTTGTTTGATAAAATATTATTAATATATGTTTTTACTGGCTATGAGGCATTCAGAGTTTAAAAACAAGGAAAATCGAATGCCGCTGATGAATAATCTCGATGACTATACACCATGGGCAGATAGCATGGAAACCATTTCATGGTTAGATAGAATAGCATGTTAATTCACTGCAATTTTGAATAGAAAATATTCACAGAGAGATATATATATATAGAATATCAATTATGCAAACCCAACTTCCTTTCCCAACAATTAGTCTTTTGAATTTATTGGACTGTACATTACAAAATCGATTTTTAGTGTTATCACAAACAAAGACACTGAAAAATTTGATGACGCAGTACGCAAAAAAAGTAAATCTGGAAGCGTGTAATTCCGATACTGGCTGATTTAAACTGAGGCGAATTGTATGGGGACCGCTCTTTTGAAAAAGTTGTTAAATGAATAGATTTAATTTGATAATTGGAAAATTCATTATTTACATGTAAGGTGGCATGGGACATCTTCATGTTGTGTCATATTATTTATCGAAATAAATAATAAAATCAAGTATAATTTCAGAAATAGTTTCTTTCCCATCACTGTCATCTTACAGCGTAGCACAGTGGGTTAGAGGGTTCACTATGGACCTGTACCAAATAAATATTAGATTTTTTTTTGTGTTTATTTGCAATGATTTTTATTCAATTTTTTTATGTCACATTTATTAAAATACATTTTCTTATAACATCAAGCAGCTTTTTCAGATGATTTGTCGACAGAGTAATAATTAAGAAGATATGAAAAATTATGTTTTGGGGAAATACTAAAAAAGAGGTAATAGCACCTTTTCGCATTATTTCGCCCACACCTGTGTTTGGACGGAAAGTACCTATTACTAAAAATAGCTTCAGGTACATGTACCTATCGAAATATGATTTTCGAATCTTAGATACTGATTTTATAATGGGGTCTGTAACTAGGCTTCAGTATCGCCAGCTACCTCACGATACGATACGTATTAAGATATATTAATGTGATACATCATGTATCACGATATAGTTGTCAACTATAGATAAACTGGTATCTATGGTTGCCTACCTCTATAAGAAATATAGTATTGCATGAAGAAAATATGTAAACTATTTACAAAATCAACAAATGACAAGAGATATTAAATTCAATTGATTAAAACAAAATGAACAAATTTTTCTCACTTTAATTGAAATTTCTTAATGTCTTCATGTTATGTATACTATTTAACTATTCTGCAAGTCAATAACAATTAACTCATACAGTGTATCACGATACACATGTGACGATACGATATGAGTATCGTGGTCGTCGCGATCAATACGATCGATATATCACCGTATCGTTACACCTCTATCTGTAACAACCGATTTGTCATAAATTAGGAAAACTCTGTGTACATATAATATAATGTCAGTTGATATTAAGAACCGTAATAAGTTAAAGGAAAACACAATGAATCTAAGTGTAAATAGAGTACATGTATAGTGTTACTAAAGAGATCTGTTTATACTGAGTGTGCTCATACTCAGATTGAATTAAACAATATAATTTGAAAAAAAAATCCAGAAGATTAGGCCGTCATTAAAAAATTTTCTGTTTGATGTACTCCGACCCACATTTTCAAAAGTTGGTCGGTAGGTAGGTTGTTTTTTTTAATCTGACATATTATTTTCTATTCCGTGATTTAATTGCCGAATATAAAACACAGTTGTGTATACACACCTCCCACTTTGGGCCTGAAAATTCGAGAGAGAAAAAAACATAGTTCGGGTGTATAATAGGCACCAAGACTTTTGACCAAAATGTCATGGTTATTCAGGGAAAAGTGTACGAGGAAATGTTTTGTACTGGAAATTTTACATTCACGGTGTAATGTTTCTGCCGCAGATTTTTTAAAATTCTTGACTTCCTGCATAGCGGTAATCTTCAAACAACTTGAAGGGGTGACTGATCACAGACAACAGGCTATTCACTAAAGATGATACATTTCTTTGCCCCATGGGTACAATCTATGTCCGAGATAATCAGCATGAATTAGTGGCAAGCGCACGTTTGTACAACAATGGCTTCAATAGGACCGCAGAGGTATTAATAATAAAGGTGAAATGAATCTTCAAGATGAGTTGTTTTAATTTAAATAATAGTAATTATATAATCAGGTCCTTAAGATTGCGTCTTAATTTAAAAAAAAAAAACTACGGTAGACTTACTCAATCAGGCCCGCAATCGGGATCTATTGCACAGATCTATTAATAACAACTTTAATGGCGGCGTACACGGAGATGGCAAATGTACAGCTCAGGTTGCTAAATAAACAGTTTATAGTAATTTTAAACGGCCATTTTAATACAATTTTTTTATCAATGGACTATGAGCAATACATTTTCTACTAAATTCACCCAAACACTTTTTTTTTATTGTTTTAAAAAAGCGTTAAACAAACAGAAAAAAGGCTATATACTTACTTAACGATAGCCAATGTTCTACCCGTTTAAAAAAACATAAAAATTCCATTAAGGTGTATAGTACGCAACCCTTTCTCACAAAGAAAATTTCTAGAAAAAAGTGCATATTAAATTCTGCGAACTATGGTAAACTAGGGACGTATATATATACTAAGTTAGAATATATACATGCATCCCTGGGGAAAAACATGCGTCAGAAAAACAAATTTCAAGATGATTTACAAACAAAGCTTAGAATTGAGTATGCTTTAATGATCTTATTCTTAAAATGCTATTTAATATCTAAAATGTCAGACAGCCAGTTTTCTACAAATATCCAGTGCACGGCACGCGGTTGAAACTGTATTGTCAATGAGCAAAGCATGGCTTTGTCCATGATCTTTTTTCATTGATGTTATATAGATGTTCGCAAGTTACAAGCGATATTTTTATGGATTAAAGTGTCTTCGGGATATAACATACGAAACCTAAACGATCGATATATTTTTTACTACATGGTAGAATCAATCCAGTGACGTCAAAATCAAAAGACCTCTGCGTCACCACTAGGCCACGCATCTTATACTTTCATAGGATGTCTTCAATATATATATGGTTATATACATGATTGTATAAGAAAAGTCACTAATTGAAATATTTGTATAATTTCAGTACGAAGACCACGTTAAACGAAAATGAATTCAATGTAAACGTGTACAATACCTGTAAAACATAATTTTAATCAGATTTCTTTGGTCAAGTATTAGAGTGGTTCAAATAGTCAAATATCCAAATTTTTTATCACTAACAACACCTGAATATTTTAATGATGTCGTGTAAGATAACTAAGACTCTTTTAGTATGGTAATTGTGTAATTTACGTTTCTTTGAATATATTTTGACTAAATATTGTACAATACTGAAAATGTCCGATGTTTGCAAAAGTGCCATATTTAAGCGAAATCGTCTATTAAGTGATCTATACCTCTTTCCAATAATAAATGTGAACTTCGTTTTTGGAATAAAATAAAAACCGCAAACCTTACCTTAAAGAGAAAATGTGTAAATATGCATAATGCAGGATTTACTGAGAGTTCTCTCCTTCTAAATTTGAATTATTTAATTTGTATGTACAATGTCATGCATGTATTCAATGCATATACACTACCATTCATCATGTGTATGCTAACACTGTCAAGAAATGTGGGGACATGTGGCTTATGAGAGCTTGCTCAATTTTTTCTTTCATCTAATTATTCATTAAATTTAATTTAGTCAAATTGAAATGGCACTGTGTTTCTATATCAGAGAATTGTGCAAATATGGAGTTACCCTAATCTTGCCACACAATTATTTCTTACCATTAATCCAATGAAGATTGCAAATCAATTGTGATACATGTACTGAAACATGAGTGAAATCTCACTGTTATCATTAGCCTAAAGATAAAGAAACCTACCTATCTACCTAACATTAATTTTTCTAAGAATTTTAAAGAAAACATCCCAGATTTTTGGGTTTTTTGGCTTAATCTATTTATTTGGTACATCTTTTGTTTTAAAAACATAAATATCAATATGATATTCACATAAAATACAGCAAAATAATGTTGTATTTATTTAAAGTTTGCTTTCTTTTTTCTTTTTTCAGATTATTCCAAATCACTGCCTAATCCAAAAGGTGATTTTAAAACTTCAGAAACTTCAACATGATCTTATTAAAAGTACTATGGGAATCCAGTTCTGGATAGAGCACTCTTCATTTTCGGATGTGGTTACTGAAGTTAAAGAAATGCAAAATAGAATTGAAGTTGAATTCAAACAACATTTGAGTGAACTGGAAAAGATCAAAAGAGATGTTGGTACAAATGAAAGTGAATTAAAGAAACTCAGAAGCGATTACCAGAAACTTCTTCAAGATCGCAATGAAAAGGAGAAGAGAATAACAGATTTGTCATTTGGTTACCTGGATTTTCCTGATGAAAAAATGGAAAAAGGAGAAGAGAACCAATAAGATTCAACTCATGTGGTTCAAGTTCCTCTCTAAAGAGAGATTCTAATTTTCCAATGTTTCACAGCAAGGACTGCTCATTATACTTTCATTTTTTAAGGTATAAATAATGCCAAAAAGAAAAACAGGTTGTGGATTCAATAGAAATAAACATGTCGCAACCCCGAAAAATTTAACTTTTAAAGCCATTGGTTCCCTTGACAATTATGTATCATTACAACCTTTACCTACAAAACATGATTTGGGACAAATGAATAATCCATGTTTCAATTGTGGCTCTTTCATGTGGAAAGAAGAAAATCATATTGGTACGCTTGGACATTCTGCAGTTTTCTCAACATGTTGCTCAGAAGAAAAAAATTGGTTACCAACAATCAGTGAGCCACCTTTAATACTGCAAAATTTGTTAACAAATGAAAATGATGAGGGAAAAGAATTTCGTCATAACATAAGAGCTTACAATTCAAGTTTAGCTTTCGCATCCCTAGGAGTTAATGAAGATGTTTTGCCATCAAAAGGTCCATATACATTTCGAATCCATGGCTCAGTTTACCATAGAATAGGACATGTTTTTCCAGAAATAGGAGAACAACCAAAATTTTCACAAATATACATATATGATACAGAAAATGAAACAAACAACAGAATACGCTGGAACTCTGATTTAAACAGAAATATTCTTGAACTGTTACAGAATATGTTGCATCACAACAATCCATTTGCAAAATGTTTCAAACATACAACTGAACTATTTTTAAACCAGAATAGAACTGTGAATATGAAGCTCATTTTGAAGGCAGACACTTCTAAAGACCCAAGACGTTACAATTTGCCTACTGTATCGGAACTATCAGTTATTATTCCAGGTTCATCTGAATATCAACCAACTAACAGAGACATTGTGTTATATAAGCGTGCATCATATCACCCTAATGGTCAAAAACTCCTTCATATCAATGAGACAAATCAACATTATGATCCATTACACTATGTTCTTTTATTTCCTTATGGTGATTCAGGGTGGACAATTGGAATTCAACACAAAAACAGTAATAAGCAAACTTCAATAATGAATTTTTATGCTTATCACATGATGCAAAGAAATAATTTCAACACAATTTTGAGAGCTGGAAGACTCTTTCATCAGTATGTTGTAGATCAGTATGCAAAACTGGAGCAACAGCGTTTAAACTATTGTTTATTTCATCAAAATGAACTACGTTCTGAACTTTACCAAGGACTTGCTGATGCTGTACAAGCAGGTGATACAGACGGTAAACATACTGGGAAAAAAATTATCTTACCATCATCATTTATTGGCAGTCCAAGACACATGCATCAAATGTATCAAGACGCAATGGCTATTGTAAGAAGATTCGGAAAGCCAGACCTGTTTATAACCTTTACATGTAATCCAAAATGGCCAGACATTGAAAGAAACCTGTTGTCAGGCCAAACAAGTACCGATCGTCCGGACTTAGTCGCACGTGTATTTCATTTGAAGTTAAAGGAACTTTTAAAAGACATAACAGTAAAACACGTATTTGGCAAAGTTATTGCATTTGTATATACCATTGAATTTCAAAAAAGAGGACTACCCCATGCACATATACTTTTGATATTGCATCCTACATGTAAACCCAAGTCGTCTGATGATTATGATATGTATGTCACAGCAGAAATTCCGTCTCAAACCACCACACCAGAATTGTACAAAATTATTACTCAACATATGATTCACGGTCCCTGTGGACCTCCAAACCCAAAATCTCCATGCATGGAAGATGGAAAGTGTTCTAAACAATATCCAAAAGAATTTTGTGAAAAAACTGTGCAGTTAGCAGATGGATATCCAAAATACAGAAGACCAGAAAATGGTTTATCAGTTCAGAAGAATGGTGTTCTACCTGATAACCGTTGGATTGTTCCGTATAATCCTTACCTTTGTTCCAAGTACTCTGCTCATATAAATGTAGAGATATGTTCAAGTGTAACTGCTGTAAAATATCTGTACAAATATGTTTATAAAGGACATGATAGAGTTATGGCTAGCATTCAGTGTGATGAAAACAATGAAATACAGCGTTATGTTGATGCAAGATATGTGTCTGCTTCAGAGGCATGCTGGCGAATTTTTCATTACGATCTTCATGACAGATCACCTGCTGTTCAAAGACTCGCAGTACACCTACCTGGACAACATAATGTGGTCTACAAAGAAGGAAAAGCAGAAGAAGCCCTTCAAAATTTTAAAGACACAACTTTGACTTCATGGTTTAAAGCAAACATTGAAATCCCAGAAGTAAGAAATATTCCTTATCACCTATTCCCAGAGCACTTCACATGGAATGCTTCAACATGTACTTGGAAAAAGAGAAAATTAGGAAACACTATTGGACGATTGTATCTTGCCAATCCTGCTGAAGGAGAAAGATTTTTTCTTCGACTTATACTCCATCACAGTCCCGGCTGCAAATCTTTTCAAGATTTACTTACTTTAGAAGATGGTACAGTTTGTAACACATTTAAAGAAACAGCCATGAAAAGAGGATTTCTTCAAAATGATGAGGAATGGATTGAATGTATGAGTGAAGCAGCAGCATCTGGATCTCCCAGTCAGTTGCGTTTACTTTTTGCAACGATATTACTGTTTTGTGAACCAGCTGAACCCGTGAAATTATGGAACCAGTTCTACTCCCAACTTGCTGAAGACTTAAGAACAAGTAAAGAAAATATCAACCACTCTGATGAAGGTACACTGTACAAAACATTGCTTCTGATTGATGATCAGTTAAAGGCGCACGGAAAGACATTACAAAGTTTTCCTGAGATGGCAGAATTGTTTGCTACAGTCACTACCAACATACATATACCAGTACCAAATATTATAGAAGAAGAATTATCTTACTGTGCACAGGACTTATGCAACATATTTTTGGAACATGAAAAAAAAATGAATAAGGATCAGTTTAAAGTTTACAATACAGTAATTGAAGCTGTTTTTTCACCCACACCCAAAGCCACGCTTTTCTTTCTGGATGGTCCAGGAGGTACTGGAAAGACATTTGTTTACAACACAATTTTAGCAAAAATACGATCTATTGGTAATATTGCTTTAGCAGTAGCATCATCGGGAATTGCAGCAGAGCTATTGGAAGGTGGTAGAACAGCACATTCACGATTTAAAATACCAATACCAATACTTGAAACAAGTACATGCAATATATCAATACAGAGTTCTTTAGCAGAATTAATTCGGAATGCTTCAATCATAATTTGGGATGAGGCCCCAATGATGCACAGATACGTGTTCGAATGTGTTCATAGAACATTCTCTGACATAATGAAAAATGAAAATCCATTTGGAGGAAAAATTGTTCTACTTGGAGGTGACTTCAGACAAGTTTTACCGGTTATCCGCCATGGTTCACAAGCAGATGTGATGTTCAGCAGCCTACAACATTCATTTCTATGGAGCCATGTGTGTAAATTACATTTGACAATAAATATGCGAGTACACACATTAAATACCGCTGAAGGTGTATCAAATGCTGATACTCTTTTCGAAAATTTCCTCCTTAACATTGGAAATGGCACAGAGGAATATCACACAAAGCTTGGGATTTCAAAAATCAAACTCCCTACTGAGATTTGTATCACACCTGATGAAACCGGTTTAGAGAATTTGATAAAGCATGTTTACCCACATTTGTGTAAAAAATCCTTTGATCAACAAATATGCAACAGAGCTATTTTGGCAGCAACCAATGAAAGAGTAGACTTTATCAACCAAAAAATTATGGAGGACTTTAAATCAGACAGCTGTGAAATTTATTTAAGTGCAGACAGTGTTCAAGACCCTTCACAAACATCCATATATCCAACAGAATTTCTCAATTCCTTGACTCCCTCTGGTTTGCCCCCCCCCCATTCTTTGTTCTTAAAAAAGTATTCACCTATAATACTCATACGGAATTTAAATCCAAAAGAAGGACTTCTAAATGGAACCAAACTAGCTGTTATTAATCTTGGCCGTCGTATCATAGAGGCAAAAATTATGACTGGAAAACATTCAGGAAAACTGGTGTTCTTGCCACGAATTACCTTAACACCATCAGATTTAGGTCTTCCCTTTCAACTTCAACGTAGACAGTTTCCAGTTAGACCAGCATTTGACAATCAATAAGTGTCAGGGCCAGACTTTAGAATACGTGGGAATAGACTTGACGCAACCAATTTTTACTCATGGACAACTTTACGTAGCTTTATCTCGAGTGAAATCTTTTGACTCAGTTTCTGTACTGCCTGGTCTACAATATCTCAATAGTTATTACACAGACAATGTTGTATACAAAGATGTTCTTATTTAGGTCTTTATTGTGTTCCCCATGCAACAAATTGGTATAATCTTTTTGTGTTTTTGACCTGTCCGTCCGTTAGTCTGTCGGTCAATCAATCTGTCAGTACTGTTTTTATTTAAGGTCAACTTCTTTAAAATTGCTGCATGGTATTTAGAAACTTTGTAGGTACATATATTTAGTACACAATGTCTAGATATGAATACTACCAGAAAATTCAGATTCCTTTATTTTCATGAAAGTTTACACCCTTTTTAGCTAAAAAATTTAGCTATATATTGAATATTGTAATAAACATTTCATAAGTGTAATGCCTCACTGCTGTATGGAATTTTGGCACTTTTTCACTATTTTGTTGAAGACAAAAGTATAGATGTGCAGGAATTTCTGATGTTATTAATAGGAAGTTATGCCCCTTATAAAATACAATTGTCGTCAGTGGATCTAATGCATTAATTAAGTGTAGCATAATCAGGTAATGCGGGAGCCTTGAATATTTAAGTGTGCTCTTCATTTCATTTATTTGTAAAATAAATGTTTTCATTCGTTTATTGAAATGAGATGTTGCAATTATTTCTTTAAAGTTGTTTTCAGCAGACTGGATGGTCAACAAACTAACCATCAGATCAACCTTAAAATTTCATATATGATATTTTTGGCCAAAACAATAATTTAGTAAGGAAGAATTGAAATATTTTTACTTCCAATTTTTAGATTTCTCTATATATCTTTATACTGACCTCTTCATTTTAAGAAGGTTAATATAGTCTTTAAATGGCCATGACCATCCAGCCCTTTTAATGTTAAAGATATTGATCAGCCAAATTATTACATTGTTGATATCACCTATTCAAACTGAATGTAAAATAATAACTGTTCCCACAAATAATGCAATTTTCACACTTTTTATGTATGTCCCATGAGGAGCTGTGTTTGTTATTTACTGTAACTAAGACTAAAGTTATAAAGTGAACTCATCTTTTCAAAAAAGTGATATCACTTATTCAGCTTTTGATCTAGATATACATAAATCCCCAAATCAAATCAAAATGTTACTTCATACATTTGAACAGGTGATATCCCCTATTCATTTTTTTAAAGAATACTCTTCAGAAAAAGTTATGGGGATGATAGAAATCGGTGGATTATTATTAAATTGGAAAAGGGCCCCATGTATAATTTTCATAATTTTAAATATTTCATTATTTCAAGAAGGAAATGATTCCTAAAATTTCTTTCTGATAATTATTCAATTGAATAACGATATATTTGGTTTAATTAATGTTCAGAAAAATTTACATCTATTTAACAACAATATAAAGTGCAAATTCCCGCGCTTGCGCGGGTTATCATCTAGTCTTATTATAAATTTCATTGAATAATAGATATTGCAAGATATTTACCGGGCAAAGGGTTTCTAGGACAACTTAAGATGTTATAGCTAATCAGAAATTCTCTTTCTCAACACTTGCCCATTTTGGCCAATAGCTTCTATTTTAAAAACAATGAGAGAAGCATGAACAGAAATTCCAACGTGTAGTTTGCTTTTAAAAAAATCAAATGATTAATCGATATATTGATTGTTTATAGAAGGTACAAAAAATGTCCATTTATTAAACAAATATAAACGAAAAGTTGAACGTTTGTTAAGGTTTTTGTGCGTATACATATATTTTACTTGAAATGATACCTACAAATCATTGAAACAGCCCCAAACACACGCCATACAAACATTCATGATCAGAATCACGTGTATATACTCAGAGGTTTCCCGTCACAAACTGATGGATGGCTGCCGGAGCACCGGAATCAAATCCAACGATAGCCATCATCAGTCGATCGTCTGGATCTGCGATAGATAAGCCATTGTTGGCCAATCCACATACAATGAGCCGAGCATCTGTTATTTCAGAAGCAGTCCGATATCTTTTCAGGGCTTCTGATGGTTGTATGGTACCAACGTTAGTTTCCGAGTCGGTGTACACAACAAACACATCGTACATTTTCTTGTTTTGAATGGCATCTAAAATTGGAGCAGCGCAATCTAATGACTCAAATTGCATTTGAGAAAATTTTTCCGACAATGCTTCGAGGTCGTCTTGGTTTGAAACGGGTGCTTCCCTGACGTTGACATATTCTGTCAATCGGTTTCCAGAAAAGGCAACGACATCGCAGTACTGTTCTCTCCTACCGGTTACCACCGCCATGGCAGCCGCCACATCTCTGGCGGTTATAATAGGAGTTCTCGTTTCATGTGCATTTACGGATCCATTCATACATATCGCCAGTAGGTATCGTTTCCCCGTTGTTTCTACGTGGTTGATGGTAACATAGAATGCTTCTTTTAACGCCTTTCGCACCTTTTGATTCACCTCCCAGTTCAGTCTCTGCTTTTTTGATTCACTTTGGCCTTTAGAATAAGCTTTCTCGGCCACCAACAGAGTTATAGGATGAACCATAGCTGTTTTTAGTAGCTCTTTGTTCATCAACTTGTCTACTGTTAAAGTTTCTCCAAAGCTGTCAGATTCTAACAGACCAAGACTCGACATTTTTCCTAAATTTCTTATCATGGCCGTCATTGGCATAAATCGCATTAATGCTCCCCAAACCTCTTTGGAGTTCAACAGTTCAGTTGGTACATGTTCTCGAACAAGAAACGGATGATGTTCCAAAATCATCCGCTTCATCGTTTCTTCATCGTCGCAATTTTTAGCATCGTCGAAAACTTGAAGTAAGTCGATAACTTTCTTAAGTTCCGATTGTTCAAAGCCTTCTTTTTGTTTTGCCAATTCCAAGTGCTCTGACCAATTTATATCTGTCTGGTTTTGGTAACGACAAAAGTGATAAACCAGGTACCCCAGGGCATCGTAGTCTGTTTTGATGTGACACAAACGAAAGACATCCCTATGGGTAAACCCAAATCTCGACTTGTATTTTGTCATGTGGAAGGCCAATAAAGGAATCCCACCTTTCTTATTACTATAATTCTGGTACCACATGGATACCCCTTTACGATGAGCTCTTCCCCATCCATCCCCATTAGGATTTACATCTCGACAATACTTGATGAATTCAAAAAGGTGGGTTGGAATTCGACAAACATCTGACAGGATCTTGTAAGCGGCATCTTTCGTTTTATGATCGTTGCAGCGACAGCATATTGAAAGAGCAAATATAACAGGGGTGGCTTTGCATGCTTTGTTTTCTATGCTGAACTCTCGTATAGTTTCAACAACCTGCAATCCTTCACCCTTGTTGATAAGTCTGTAATCATGAAAAAAAAACGAACAAAATATATGTTAAAGGCTTTATTGTAGAAAACACGGTAGCACTTTGCAGTTCTATTAGTACAGATAAACATAACCATTTCACCACCTTAATTCAAATACTAGTATATATCAATATTCAGCATTCACATTGGTCGAGTGAATTTTGAACAGCAATTTGAAAATGGTGGAAAATAATGATTGGAGAAATTGTATTGGTAGATGGTTATGAACGATCTGAACTGGACACGTTTTATATTTTGACGATAAGCTGCGGATTTGTCGATTTTGACATTTGTCGATTTTGACATTTAATTTGTGATATTTTGTTCAAATCAAAATGCTTCAATAACATAATGATTAAAAGTATGAATCAAAAGACAATTTTTGAGATACCTGGTCATGTCTCTTAATTGCCAGAAGAAAAAAATCCGACACAGAGGCACATTTAAATATTACATAAAGAAATCTGAAAAATTATTGGCCATTTCGATCGCCTGGATACAGAACCGTTTAAAAGGCGAAGATTATGAGAAAAATCGCGAATGACCTAATCAATTAGCAGCAAATAGCGGTGAACAGTAAAATTAAAATTATTTGATTACCATACACTAGTGCATGCATATAGTTTTGCATAGATATAAATAAAATTACCTGTCGATGCAACTGACATTTTCCTTGCATGTCAGTTCCATTTCATCGGTGTGGTAGACGCCACTCTCCGTCCCCAGACACAGAAATCGACGTAGGCGAATTTCGTCGATCGTTTTGGGGGCATTATGGATTTGACTTCTTTCCGACTTACTGTGGGATCGATACGAGTTGACAATTTCTTCTGGGTCCCCGAACTCGTCCTCCTTGAAAAAATCATACATTTTACGTTTCTAAGAGTCTTACACAATAAAAGTTTCGAGAGGAAATCCCCGTACCCATAATTAGAATACCGGTAGTTTCAGTTTTGAGACGAGAATTCATGTACTAGTAGTGGACGGTATAATGAATTTAAAGGGGCATGGTCACGATTTTGGTCAAGAATTATTTTCCCGATTTTAATGTTTACAATGCTTCAGTAAGGCATTTTTAATAAGCAACCAAAATTTAAGTGTCATTTATTGAGTTATAAGCGAGATACAGAGCTTACAATTCTTTGCTATGTAAACAAAGCCTTTGTTTACATTTCGAACGTTGAAGTAAAAACTCCAGTTTTAGACCGAAAATGAAAGTTGTAAACGTTAAGATCTGTTTATTTATGCTTACAATGATTATGAAGTTAGAAAAATTAGCTTGAAAAAGAATTTTTACCGGTATATTGAACTAATGTAAACAAAAACAGGGCACGAGCCTTGTTTTCATGACAAAGACTTGTGAGCCCTGTATCTTGCTTATAACTTCACTACTGACTTTCCAAATTTATTTGATCACTGGAAATGCATTCCTAAAGCATTGTAAATAATAAAAACAGAAAAATAGAATTTGACCAAAATCGTGACCATGCCCCTTTAAACAATATTTATGCATTTAAGATGGCTCACTACACTCAATAAAACTTTCTAATGGTTCACCCTAATAAATATAATAATTTTGAAATTACAAATTAAAATGATGTGAAATTTTCAACATTTTGTAACTGATATGTCTTCTCATCAATAACACAGATAAAATAAAACAACACCGATTGAAATCGTTTACCCGTGACGACGCGTCAAAACATTAAATTGGTATTTTTCTGCGCATGCTTAATATGATTGTTAATTTTTTGTGATTGATATAAGTCCTTGGTGATTGTTTAAAAAGCAAGCCACTTAACATGGTCAAAATGATCACTGAGAACACAGCCAGAGCCGTTGAAATATTGGTGTCTGTATTGTTTCTATAACAGATTGTACTCACTTTAAATTTGATGTTTATTTTGTCCTCGATATTGTTTTAAATATTTAGCAATGCTAAGGAAACGTTATTTTGATACAATTTTTCTATTTCATAAGCGTATTATCATGTTCATCGGCAATTTAAAACAGCCCAAAATCTCAGAACGAAATTCAACCAAATCGAAAGTGTTAGTGATATTTATACATGTAGCAAAGGTCAAGGTCTCGGGTCGCAACCAGAGGTCAATGCTTCGTTCTTTACAATTTGAAAGTAAAGTGAAAATCAGTCACCCTGAAAATATAATGAAGTATACAAGTCAAATAGGCGAAAAAATGAGCAATTTGGGGGAAAACATATGATTTCATAAAATTTGATTCAGTAATTGTAACCAAAAGCCTCAGGCGGATTTAAACACGGGATATGCGTTTCACAAGCCCGATACTTTAACTACTGAGCTATGATGATCTTGCTACAAACAATTTCACAAAACATTTGAATCGCCATTTTGTGTCATTTTAGTCTCATAAAAAGTATAGTGAGTTACTAAAATCAGACCCAGGTGAAGTTTGAATTTTGGACAGCAGTTGGTAAAACCTACTCATCTAGAAAAGATACAAATATTGTGAAAATAAGAGAAAAGGATATTCAATTATTAATTTTTTTTGTATTGATGATTTTCTTCCTTTGCCTACTACCGTACGAAAAGCAACGGAACTTCCAAGTTTAAAACAATATAGATACAGATAGTAGCTCACTAAAATGATAGTTATACTCAAAATATTCATCTTTGGCAAAGATAGATTTTTTAAATTTCATTCTGTTTAAGAGTGGCCATTTCTGTATTGATGTCCTATTGTTGTGCAATAATACCAAACTGATTTGGTGATAAAACAATATTCGCTAATCAATAATTTTAGATGTTAATAAAACCTAATATTCTTTAAGAGTAGCATCAAATCTTCGGCAAGTATGAATAACGCTGGTAGTTGATGGCGACAAATTTCCCACTTTTCAATGAAGTTTAAGTTTTTAAGCAGGGACCAATCCAGGACTGTTCCACTGGGTGTTTTCCAATACATGTGTATGAACAGTCTTATTCATGTATAAAAATAAAGCTTAACTCCATATACAGGGCAAATTCAAATCCTTGGGGCTTCTGGCCCTTAAAACTAGCTCCACTCCTCACATCAATCTTGTCAATTCCAGGGCTGGCACAAGGACTACTCCTCTCAAACCAAAGGCTAAAACGCCCAACATAAGTTGAAATACCAGTAAAATACTTCAGAAGCATTGGTGTTATATTTTTATGATCGGAGATGTGTTTGCAGGGTTTGATGTTATACAGGTTGTCATAACAACAGTTAGAAAACAAAACGTCACCATAACTGATATTAAACGTGTTTATTTTGATTGTTTATACGAAACAAGAATATCTATTTATAAAACAAATTATGTTACAAAAATTAATTTTATTGCTGTCATAACATGACTTTTAAAATAACAAAGAAATATTATTTACAACAGAAAATACAATGAAAAACATGTACATCATATCAAAATATATTTACAACATACCATCTCCAATGTCAGTTTCATGTCAGTTTCATTTCTCTGCCCAGAGACGCTACAACGTATGACGAAACAGAACTAATGATTAGGAAGGTGTCATTTTTGTGTAGTGTCCGATATATTACAGGCTTATTGGGACTACTTTGCCGGACAGAAACTCAAGTGAATATTCTTTAAGGTATAAAAATCCTTTTATGGAGAGATTAGTATGTTGTCAAACTTTGATACTTAAACCCCCTCCCTCCTACTCTATTATTAACAAGACCTGATGATCAGTATATGTTTAAATGTTTCCTGTCACAAACTGGTGGATTGCTTCCGGAGCACCGGAATCAAATCCAACAATATCCATCATCAGTGGATCGTCTGGATCTGCGATAGAAAATCCATTACTGGCCAATCCACACACAATGAGCCGAGCATTAGCATTTCCAGATACAGTGCGGTAATTTTTCAGGGCCTTTGAAGGGTGAACAGAACCGACATTAGTTTCTGAGTCGGTGTACACCACAAACACATCGTACATTTTCTTGCTTCGAATTGCGTCCAAAATTGGAGCAGCGCAATCTGTTGACCCGAAAGGCAATCTAGAGCATCTCTCCAAAACTGTATCGAGGTCATCCTGTGGCGAAATCGATAATTTTGTGACACCGGCCTGATTTTCAGAAAAGGCAACGACATCGCATCTTTGTTCTGTTCTGACGGTTACCATTGTCATGGCAGCCGCCGCATCTCTAGCGGTTATGATCGGAGTTCCCATGACGGGAGCATCCATAGAACTACTCACATCTATCGCCAGAAGGTACCGTTTTCGTGTGGTGGCTACGTAGTTGAAGGAAAGATAGAATGCTTCTTGCAATGCATTACTAATCTTCGGATTCACCTGCCATCTTAGCCTTCCTAATTCACCTTGGCCTTTTGAGTAAGCCTTAAGAGCCACCAATAAGGTAAAGGGATGAATTCTAGTTGATTTCAATAGATCTTTGCTTTTCAGCTTCTCCTCTGCAAGTGATTCTCCAAAGCTGTCAGATTCCAACAGACCAAGATTAGACATTTTGCCCAAATTTCTTATCATGGCCGTCATTGGCATATGCCTCATCAATGCTCCCCAGACCACTCTTGATTTTAACAGGTCAGTTGGCACATGCTCTCGAGCCAGCTGATGTTCCAAAATCATTCGTTTCATCGTTTCTTCGTTAGTGCACTTCTTGGCATCTTCAAACACTTTCACCAGAGCGGCAACTTTTTTCAATTCCAAGTGCTGGAATCCATCATCTCTCCTTGCTAGTGCCATCGCCCAATCGTCTTCTCTCTGGTTGTTTTTTTGACAAAAATAATAAACCAGGTACCCCAAGGCATCATAGCCCGTTTTGATATGGCACAGACGAAAAATGTCTTTATGGGTAAATCCAAATCTTGCCTTGTATTTGGTCATGTGGTAGGCCAATAAGAGATTCCCACCTTTCTTATTCCTATAATTCTCGTACCACATGGACACCCCCTTACGATGAGCTCTTCCCCATCCCTTCCCATTAGGGTTCACCTCTTGGGCAAACTTGATGAACTGGAAAAGGTGGGTTGGAATTCGACAGACATCTGACAGGGACTTGTAAGCTGCTTCTTTCGTTGCAAGGTCACTACAGCGGCAACACAAGGCGAGAGCGAATAGGATTGGCTCGGCTTTGCAAGCTTTGTTTTGCAAACTGAACTCTCTTATAGTCGCTACAACCTGTTGTCCTTCGCCCCTATTGATGAGTCTGTAATTAGCAAAATAATTAAATATAGAAATTTTTAGATCAGCAATACATTTCCGTGTTATAATAACATGCAAGCTGAATCAGTCTGATATAACTAGCTGCACAACTGCAGCGGTGGTCTATATTAATCTCTAAGAGAGAGAGAGAGAGAGAGAGAGAGAGAGAGAGAGAAAGAGAGAGAGAGAGAGATTTTGGTCCTCGGTTTAGACGCAAGTCGTAGAAAGAGATAGCAAATATATATCAAAGCGCTGGCAACTAGAAGTGGATTTGGTGAAGATGACCGAAATTTTGTGATGATCAACTCAACGAGGATTTCATAAAATAGGCCATATACATTTTAACTTCCGGTGACATACATGTAATTGCGATTCTATAAGCAATTTACCGAGGCTAATTCATAGAGTGGAATTAGCCATGGCTAGTGGATATTTTATTTTTATTTTTTTTTTGGGGGGGGGGGGGGGGCAACCTTTGACAGGCATAAGAGATTATAAAGGAACCGTATCCGTATACTGTATATATAATTCATACATATGGTCTATCGATCGTCAATTGATACATGAACATTATATGACTGAAGTCAAATGCCAGAATTGAAAGTTAATAAATGATATAGCTACCTTGCGATGCAGTTTGCGTTCTCCCTTTTAAGTTCGATCTCTGTGGTATGGTAGGTACCACCCTCTGTTCCCATGCACAGAAACCGATGTAGACGAGTTAACGTTATGTCTACTGTCCTGAAGACGTGCCCTCCCGACTCATTCTGGGTCTGATCAGTAGATGGTAGGGACTCGTTGATGGGTACTTCGTCACCCTCCGGGAATGACAGATCTGCCCATTCATCCTCCTCTATATCTATATCCATCCCGCTCATTTTAGAGGCTGTTTTAAAGTGTTTTCTTTATGTAAAATCGGACCCAGGACAGCGCCGTGTCCCTAGTCAAAAACGGTTTAAAAGCGGAAATTCCCTAACCTATTTATAGATTAGTTTCAGTTTTAGAGCACTTAAGAGTACAGTATATGCTAAAAGTTATATGTTTATATAGTGCTATGGAAAAAAAAGTAAAAAAAAATCTGAATCGATTACATGGCGAAACGGGAATCAATTTAAACAATCGATTAATTCATTTGAGAATGATGGGGGATAAACTTAATTTTAAAGGGACCTGGACACGATTTCAGATGAAAATTTTATTTTTGATTTTTATGTATTAAATAGTTTACTTGTGTATTTTAAATGATTTACCAAAATTTGAGAAAATAAGTCGTTGTTATGTAAACAAAGCTCGAGTCTTATATTTGTTTACAAATAATGTAAAGTAAAGAAATTACCATTTCTTTGACAAAATAACTTGTGGAAACAAGTTAAACTTATTAAATGTGCTCATAAATAAGTTTATCAACAACAAAATGCAACATTAGATTGAAACTTTTACCAATTCAAGACATAATTATGTAAACAATAACAAGACTGGAGCTTTGTTTACAAAACAAAGTATTTTAACCTCTGTAACTCGCTTGTAACTCGATATTTGACTTTCAAATTTTGATAGAGCATTAAAAATATCCATATTGACCATTCTAGACATTAAAAATGAAAAAATAAATTTTTGAAAAAATTGAGCACAAATCGTGTCCAAGTCCCTATATAATGATACATCTAGATTGAGTAAAAATTAACTTTTTTTTAGAATGCACGTGCACGAATTCATGAAATGTGTCGTAGTTTCTCTTTAAAAATATTTTGATTAGAATGAGTTTATTTTTTTTATTTGTGTTAAAAATTCACAGGTATTATTCACACAGTTTATAGATTATAAAATCGATGTTCTTCAACTATATTGCCAAAATTTCGATTTCATTTGTTGTATTAAAGAGGTTCGATCCTCTGATTTTGGGTAGCCATTTTGGGTCACCTCTAGTCTGGAAATTCTGTGTTATATATTAATTCTACTTGTAAATTCCTATTTTACAATGCCAAATAAACTATTTTGAATAAAATAGTTAAGGGAAAATTTCATATTTACAGAGTTAAGTAAGGGACTATATTTTGTGGCGGAACGTTTTTAAGAAGAAAATGAACATTTTTCATAACTCAGTTGTTTTAGAGTTCTGTAATTTTAGCTTCCTTATTTTAAATGCAGACCAAATTTCCAGCTAGTTTATGCATTGGATTATCTTTGTGTTGTTTCAAAAAACATATTTTAACAATAATTCAATATTTCTATCGACATATATTGGCACATTTAACTAATATTTTATAAAAGTCGAGAAAAAATGAACTCCAATTTTTGCCTAAAATTAGCTTATTTCATGCTATATCTCAAAATTTACATCATAGACCCATACTTTTTGTTTTATTTTCTGAATTTTAAGATACTTTTGACAAGTCTATAAAAATTTGAGAAAAAGTTTGAGACTTTTAAATAATTTTATTGCATGTTGAATTGTTAATGGATACAAACAGCGTTTTATCAGTGCAAAAAGGTCAAAATATCAATTAGGTGAAGAAATTGAAAACTTTTTCTTTATGATTATTTTAATTTTATTAATTTTAAATAATATAAATTTGTATTTGATGTCATGGTTTATTCCGATTAAAATTAAAAAATACTTCAGAAAAAAACTTAGAGACTTATGATTGCAGGATCCAACCTCCTTAAATTAACACTTGTTTAATTTGTATATGAAGTCCAAAATCGTGCGCAACTTTTTGTGCATAATGAATATGGAGTTTTTTTTCGTATGGGTGGAACTGAACCCAAATTTAAATTTGTACCGTTGAGCTAGAGTTCTGCAGCTAATGTTCGATGCATTTTTGTCATATTGGCACTTATTAATTTGGGCATGGCATGAACACATCTCTCCATTTCATTTGTTTTTAAAATAAAAAAATCTGGGCTGCCACTTTTTTTCTAGTTTTTAGGTGTCCTATAGAATATGCATAATATTTCGAAAATGTGACTCACTTAAAATTCATATTATGTGCTTTTTTAATAATCGAGTTTTTTAACGGACACTACAAATGCAATGGGGGTGTCCAAGCCCCAAGGGCTTGTGATTTATAGCTTAATTAAAAAGTTAAATAAGTATTTCATAACAAAGGCGTCGGAACTAGGGGGGGGGGGGCTTAGCCCCCCCCCCTTTTTTTTTGCAAAGTTAGACATAACCCCCCTTTTTTTTGCTTGTCAAGATTTCTGACAAGTCTAGCTCCCCCCCCCCCCCCTCTTTCAATTTGCTTCCGACGCCACTGACAAACGTACACTTGTATCATTCAACAATTCGGGGAATTATTTCTCAATTATGAAAATCTTTATTTTAATCTTTAGGGATATGATGTTCTTGCATGTATACCAATTTGGTAAAAACGAAGACTATCAATGAAACGACATTCAAATTCAAAAGGCCTACTTTTGCGGAGCATTGTGGGTAGGTCGGGGAAAAAGAGATTCATTTTATGTCAGTACGTTACAACACGAAAATGAAATAATTTATCAATATTGAAGCCTTGTTGAATTCTGCTAGTAGGGACACATATAATTGCATTATAGATTTGAATGTCGTTTCATCGATAGTTTTCGCTTTTACTATTGCGGAGCATTATGGATAGGCCAGGGAAACAAACTATGGTGGACCCTTAAAAATAAATCTTTTTCTTTCATTCTCAATAGTTATATATCTTTGTTGGGGTCTTTAATGTGTCAAACAATGAAATTCTATCTATTTTTTCTTTTATAATTGAATTTAAAAAATCCCATTTGTATTGTATAATATACCAAACACATTGTAATAGAATATAGATATTTTCTTGACAAGTTTTAAAGACAATTAATTTTCTCACAATCCATATAAAACAATGTATTATTTTTTTTTTTCAATTTTATCCAAATGTTAGTATTTTTCTTTAAAAGATGCAAGGTAAATATATTCAGGTTAAAAATATACAACATCTTGTCATAACTACCTCGGCAGATTTTGCATAATATTCTCCTGAACATTTTTAATATTCCTAATTGGTGTTATATGTTTCAAGTTCTACATGAACTTTGAATAAAATGATTTATTGCTAGTTAGAACAAGCTTGCAATGAAGAAAAATAAAAAACAATTGAAACAAAACAAACCAAATTACTGGTATATAAAACATACCCAATTTTTTTGTCCAAATGGACATATACAGGTAAGCACACATCAACCTCCCCCCCCCCCCCTCCCAATATCACACTTAGACACTATCAGACACTCTTTTTTTTCTGACAAGGGTTTTAGTTGTTACTATTTTTTTCCACATCATCTATTCTGGGTGCATGCATTTATTAGGCCACCATAACATTTACATGTACAACTTTCCCAATTTCTTACTTATACTGGCCAAATAAGTAAAACAAAAAAATCATGTAAAAAATTGTTTCATATGACACATACAATAAAATTATTGGTAATTCTGAATGCCTGAAAGCATGGATCTATCCTAACATGTAATAAATTATAAAAAAAAAAATAAGCAAGACTGTTGCATATGGCATAAAAATTAAATTTTTTGATTTCTAAGATTGCTGTCATCAACTTGGAAGTGGCTTCAAATCCGGTTGCACAAATCTGTAATACAAAATCAATATTCAATGTAAAAAGTGTCATACCAGTGCATATAGTTTTGTTACTTTGATTACAGCTAAACTTAGCACCATCATACCAAAATGTTATCTATGAACAACGTTACTTTGTATTGCCAGTCACTGAAATGGTTCAAATTTACAAGCATTTCTGATTGCTTGAGGCTTCATTGCATTTATGTTTTCTCCCTTTATGTTTCCAAGCAGAAGTTTATAACGATAAATATATGGGGAAATCACTAATCACGAATAGTCACCAAATTATTTGGTTATATACTTGTAAACAAAAGATGAAGTACACAGTATTGACTGTACATGTACATTGTATTTACTTTTCATCTAACACTGTTTGACTATAATACAAGTGCTTTCTACATTCAGCTAGTACTTACTGATGTCTGGCAGTGTCTGAGTACAGGTGACTGTGGGAGTAGTACTGAGCTATAACAGTCTTGTCTAGAAGGTAGTGGTTCCTCTCCAGAAACTCTTCAAAGGAGGAGACCCCCGGAGATTTCTTTATGGCGTGGGCGACCTCTGCTATGTAAAACATTGTGATGGTTTCGTGGAATCCAAACTTGACCTACCAAGAAGTAAGATGTGGTTACCCTTTCAATTGTTTGCAAAAAAAAAAAAAAAATCATACTGTAGTTTTCAGTATACTCAATTCAATTCATTTATTTATAATTACCATGTCAGCATACAGTCATGAATATGAGTTCCATAAAACATAAGCATGCAAAAGTTAAACATTAACTAATAAATCTACAATGGACAAAACATTGGGTGTATAAATCATTTATATCAAAAATTGTTATTCAAATTCTTTAATAAAAGTTTTGAGTATAAGTACCTTGTCTTTATTTTGTTCATTAAAATTCTGAATACCAAGTCTGGAATAAAAAGAGAGATAACTAAGTCACACAGAAAATAAATCACTATTATTCCTTTTCAAAATTGTTAAGTTAATAAAAGTCAAATTCTGTCAAAATTTGTTAAAATTGTGTGCTAATTAATTATTATTCACATTTTTTTAATTCACTAAAGCTAAATTTTTCATCAAAGTACAGAGGAATGATGAACCTTAAAACATTTAAATTAAGGTATCTCACTCCTCAATGTAGTGTATAAAGTGTATTAAGTAAATCTTGAGAAGTATATCATTAAAATCTGTAGACAAAACATACTTGAAAAATACAAAGAAAAACAGGGGTCAGTATTCATCTCTCTGAGTTATGGCGCATATTTGCACCTAAAATGCAATTTCAGCCCCACTGCCTGCTGTCTGCAACTGGCATTTGTTGTTGGTATTTTAAATTCAGCAATATTTTCCAATTATGCACAATGATGAGATTGAAAAGAGAGATTACGAAAAAATTCGGTATGAAGTGCATAAATTTTTTCGAGACCTTTTTGCACTGGGTTAAAATAGACAATTTCTTTAATACCGGTAGTTACAATTTGATTTGAAATAAAAGCTTTTTGAATATCAAGAATTTTATCAAATTAATTCAATTTGCCTATAGATATGTATTCAGTATTATTTTGATATAATAAAATATGCAGGTGATTGATGTCATATTTTATTTAGAGGGCTTCAAAGGAAAAATTCTTGCAAATTCTTGCAAAATTTGGTTTAAAAATTTCAAGACTTTTTCTATATATTGGCATAATTTTATGATTAAAGTCTATCACACTCTCAAGATTTAATTATGTACATGTTACACAGAACCTATAGAATATGTTCCAAACCTATCAAATGTCAAAAATGTGTGTTTATGAACAAAGTATGATAAAAAGAAAAGTATTTTGAAATTTTATATAATTGCTTGATTTCTGTCATTTACGTCTAAAAAACCTCGAAAAAATAGTTCCCCCCAAAACTTGTTTGTTTATTAAATTCAAATGGGATTTCTTTATGACTGTTGTGTAGTTATGAAATAATAATCTTTCTGTGCTGATTAAATATATAAAATCATACTAATTTACAATATGATGATCATGTGCGCAATGAAATCAAAACGTGATGAGCGATATACCTTAATTACCGGTACTTTGATTCTATGTCAATTAAACTCACCGTATGTGAGGAATGGCGCCTTCTTTGCCATACTCAGTGATGTAGTTCCAGGCCATTCTCAGATGTGCCTCGTGAGTCCAGTCCTCAAAAGGCAAAGTGGCATCCTCGAATGCCTGTATAAATATTTCATCTCCAACAGATCGAAATGATCTACAAGGAAAAGAAACTAGAAATACATACAAGATGTAATTATAATCGGGGCAATTATAAAGTCTCCCAAACGAACAAGGCTATCATATAGAGTAGGGATGACCCACAAATTTTCATGATGTTCCCAGGGGTGCTTTACTATATATCAGGTGAACCAACATGACCCAAGATACAAGAATTTATATGGTTTAGGGGTGGGGATCTCAACCGTTTTCAAGTTAAATGTGCACTTCCTGTTTGAGGGGGGTCAGGACCATCCCCGGGGCCCATGACCTACATACCATATTATGCCCCTTGACACAAGGAACAAGAATATATATGGTTTAGGGGTGGGGATCTCGACTGTTTTCAAGATATTTGGGCCTTTCCTGTTTGAGGGGGATCAGGACCACCCCTGGGGCCCATGACCTACATATCATTTGATGCTCCTTAACACATGAAACAAAAATATATATGGTTTAGGGGTCAGGATTCTAACAGCTTCTGAGATATACGGTCATTTCCAATTCCTGGGGGGGTGGGGATGACCCCAGGGGTCAGATCTTATAAACCCTAAATATATTGCCTGTAACAGTCAATAAATGGTTCTGAAAACCCTATATTATTATCTTTGTCCGTTTTTAAGTTATAACCATTTACAATAGAGTCTTTGATTTTTCCCATAAGGTTCAATGTTAGACCCCACACCATTTTGACCCCCAGAAAAGTGATTGACCAACCCTAAATGAGAAAAATCAAACCAGCGTGCACATCTAGATATGCAGGCCTATCGTATCCTAGAGTTTTGTACAATTCTGTTCAGCCATCTCTGAGAAACGTGACGGACAAGTTCAGAGCAAGAAAGAAGAAGAAGAAGAAGAACCGTACGAAAACAATAAGTCTCCAAACTTCGTTTGGGAGACTTAATAATTGATAACTACAGGATAACTACATGTAGTTTATTTATTACCCATAGCAATATTATCTGTTGCAAAACTTGCTGTTTTCATTAAATTTAGATAGTGTTTCACTGCCAAAGAGCAATAACCTCTTTAGCACCTTTAAAAGCAGTTTATAAACAAGAGGCCCATGGGCCACATCGCTCACCTGAGCAACAATAGGCATGATAAAATCAGCTTAATGGAGATCGACATAATACAAAATATCTGGACAATGTAGTTATACATGTAGATATTCTTATGTTTATAATCAAGTCCCTTTTTTGACAGGATGATTTTATATTCATATCACATGTTGAGCATCGCAGTTCTCAACAAGATCCTAGACAATTGTTTATACATGGGATATAAACCTACATCAAACTCTGAACCCCTTGTGAGGCCCAAGAATCGTCCAGGGGCAAAAGTCTTAACAATTTTAAAGAATCTCAAATTGGCAAAATGTTTGCATATAAGTAAAACCATATATATTATAACATTTCAGTTTTTGTGAATTAAAAATGTTTTCCTTTGTAAAATTGGATCCTGAATGTGGCCCCACCCTACTCCTCAAGATTTTTATTTTAACGAATTTGAATCTACACTACCCAAGGTTGCTTTTACTAAAGTTACAGATTTTCTAGACAAATGGTTTTGTAGAAGATATTTCTCCATATATTCCTATGTCAAAAATTTGTCTCCCTCCCCCCTCCCCGTTGTGACCCCATCCTACCCCTGGGGGTCATGATTTGAACAAACTTAAATCTACCTAGTCCTTACCTGAGGATACTTCCACATAAGTTTCACCTTTCCTAGCTACTTAGTTTTAGAGATTTTAAAGATTTACTCTATATATTCCTATGTAAAAATTCGATCCCCATTGTGACCCCACCCTACCCCCAGGGGTCATGATTTTCACATCTTGATTCTACACTAGCTGAGGGTGCTTCCACATAAGTTTCAGCTTTCCTGGCTGATTAGTTTCTGAAAGGAAGATTTTTAAAGATTTACTCTATAAATTCCTATGTAAAAATTTGACCCCCCCCCCCATTGTGGCACCACCCTACACCCGGGGGTCATGCTTTTCAAAACTTTAAATCTACACTAGCTGAGGATGCTTCCACATAAGTTTCAGCTTTCCTGGCTGATTAGTTTCTGAGAAGAAGATTTCTTAAGATTTACTCTATATATTCCTATCTAAAAATTTGACCCCCCTCATTGTGGCACCACCCTACTCCCAGGGGTCATGATTTTCACAACTTTGATTCTACACTAGCTGAGGGTGCTTCCACATAAGTTTCAGCTTTTCTGGCTGATTAGTTTCTGAGAAAAAGATTTTAAAAGATTTACTCTATATATTCCTATGTAAAAATTCAACCCCCCATTGTGGCCCCATGCCACCCCCGGGGGTCATGATTTTCACAACTTTGATTCTACACTAGCTAAGTATGCTTCCACAAAAGTTTCAGCTTTCCTTGCTGATTAGTTTCTGAGAACAAGATTTTTAAAGATTTACTCTATATATTCCTATGTAAAAATTCAACCCCCCATTGTGGCCCCATCCCACCCCCGAGGGTCATGCTTTTCAAAACTTTAAATCTACACTAGCTGAGGATGCTTCCACATAAGTTTCAGCTTTCCTGGCTGATTAGTTTTTGAGAAGAAGATTTTTAAAGATTTACTCTATATATTCCTATGTAAAAATTCAATCCTTATTGTGGCCCCATCCAACCCCCGGGGGTCATGATTTTCACAACTTTGATTCTACACTACCTGAGGATGGTTCCACAAAAGTTTCAGCTTTCCTTGCTGATTAGTTTCTGAGAAGAAGATTTTTAAAGATTTACTCTATATATTCCTATGTAAAAATTTGACCCCCCATTGTGGCACCACCCTACTCCCTGGGGTCATGATTTTCACAACTTTGATTCTTTACTAGCTGAGGATGCTTCCACATAAGTTTCAGCTTTCCTGGCTGATTAGTTTCTGAGAAGAAGATTTTTAAAGATTTACTCTATATATTCCTATGTAAAAATTTGACCCCCCATTGTGGCCCCATCCCACCCCCGGGGGTCATGATTTTCACAACTTTGATTCTACACTAGCTGAGGATGCTTCCACATATGTTTCAGCTTTCCTGGCTGATTAGTTTCTGAGAAGAAGATTTTTAAAGATTTACTCTATATATTCCTATGTAAAAATTTGACCCCCCATTGTGGCCCCACCCTACCCCCGGGGATCATGATTTTCACAATTTTGAATCTACACTAGCTGAGGATGCTTCCACATAAGTTTCAGCTTTCCTGGCTGATTAGTTTCTGAGAAGAAGATTTTTAAAGATTTACTCTATATATTCCTATGTAAAAATTCAACCCCCATTGTGGCCCCATCCCACCCCCGGGGGTCATGATTTTCACAACTTTGATTCTACACTAGCTGAGGATGCTTCCACGTAAGTTTCAGCTTTCCTGGCTGATTAGTTTCTGAGAAGAAGATTTTTAAAGATTTACTCTATATATTCCTATGTAAAAATTTGACCCCCCATTGTGGCACCACCCTACCCCCGGGGATCATGATTTTCACAATTTTGAATCTACACTAGCTGAGGATCCTTCCACATAAGTTTCAGCTTTCCTGGCCAAATGGTTCTTGAGAAGAAGATTTTTGAAAATTTCTCAAAATTTTCCAATAATTGCCAATTATCTCCCCTTTAAAAAGAGCGTGGTCCTTAATTTTCACAACTTTGAATCCCCTTTGCCTAAGGGTGCTTTGTGCCAAGTTTGGTTGAAATCGGCCCAGTGGTTCTGGAGAAGATGTTGAAAATGTGAAAAGTTTACGGACAGACAGACAGACGGACAGACAGACGGACAGACAGACAGACAGACGGACGACAGACAAAATGTGATCAGAAAAGCTCACTTGAGCTTTCAGCTCAGGTGAGCTAAAAAGCATAAAATGTTCCAAGTTATACTTTTAAAACTAACATTGGTAGAAATCAAATTCATTCCTTATAATTCTTCTAAAACTTACTGACATCTTTTGCACACACATCATACTGTGACTTAAATAAACATTTCTATATGGTATACTGGTAGATTAATTTGTTATATAATCAAGTGAAGTGTTACAACTTCAGCTTTGATCATGGCCTCTAACCTGATGTAGTACAGCAGAGGATTGTCTTCGGACTCGTTGATTTCGGCATTGAACACACTGCCGTACCAGACATGGTGGTCTCCCACAGTGTGAACAGAGTGGGCTCGGCACTCCATAACGGCAGCACAGTCGTAAATTATGGGAATACCCTGGAAACGGAGTCTCCAAATTTATCACACAGATTAATGCAGCATAATTCAATTCATTGCATTATTAAAATGGTATATACTTATAGTTATCCTTAAGTTAATTTTTTCAATTTTGTGTTTATAAAGAAGTAAAATTCAGAATGATTTTTATTAAGATATAAAACAAAAAAAAAACGGTCATTGATTTGATCATGATAATGAAAAAAGCTGTCTTTATGTTGTTTTGTTTAAGACCTACCTCATTTGTCAAAGCATGTGGAATATTTCTGAATTGACATTCCTCTGTCTCTAAGTGTTTTGAAAAATCTAAACCATATCCAACCTGGAACCACAAAAACATTTTATTGAAGTTTGAAATAACATATTCATTTTGAATTGACTCGGCATCAGAAAACAGTTGCTGTCTTGGGGAACAATAAATTTGTTTTTTCCTCATAACAAGTAAATAGGCACGTAACTTAAAAAAAATTATGTATTTTCTTAATTATCATTTTTGTCTCACCTGGTTTTGCTTTAACACATGGATGGCAAATTGCTGAGTTCTCAACAACAATTCATGCATATGACTGGAATGGTACAATTAAGATGTTTTCAAATTTCAATGTTTTAACTGATTTTAAAAAACCTTTAAGACAACAGTAAAATGTAGTCAGTGCTAAAATTTTATCTATTTCTATAAAACCATTTTATCTTTATATATACCTGGGGTTATTCATTCATGACAAATAACAGTCAATAAATTTAAGTCAAAGCTTTAATTTTTTTTCATTTTCACCCAAATATTTCTATACCTTGGGTTATTTATACAGATGGACACAATTGGGGGTTGGTAGGAAACATTTGTAAAAGAAGTACACGTCATTCCTCTTTTTATCCAGCGATTTTTCAGCATGTCGAATTCCCCTGCTGTCACCACCACCACTATCAAGTAAATTTTAAAAGTCAATTTGCTGACTTGCAATAAACACTTGAAAACCATTGCAAGACTTCAATTTAGGCCATTCCAAGTTTTTTCTATGTTTAGCGTCCGCGGACGGATTGGTTTTGAGATGTAAAAATATAAAAAAACCACAATGGTTTTTCATAAAATTAGATCGCTTTTTCATATGTCGGAAATCAACTACATGTACTAATTATAACAACATTCAAAATGGAAACCATAGTAATTATTTGTTAATTTGTATTTTTGTTACAACATGAAGAAAATACTTCAAAATATATAATAAATTTTATTTTGTTGAACCTTTAAAGTTATGTGTTTTTTCTAAGGTTTGTTGTTTTTTTCCTGATAGAAAGATAGGTTTTTGAGTTTTGGGTAGACACTAAACAAAGAAAAAACTTGCAATGGCCTTATTAATTGTAGTGAAGTTTGTTTACTGTATGTCTATATTTGCCTGCATAATATATAAACTATGTCAATTGCTTTTAAAAAAAAGGGGGGGTGCCGCGCATCAGATATTTTTATATTTAGGCCATTAAGCCAAAATAAAATTATTGTTTGTTTGGAATATGCCTCCCGCCTCATTGAAATACCTCCCGCTGATAAAATTTTCATTTTTCATTTTTTTTTATATGGAGAATTTTATTTTTTACCAATTTTTAATTAGTTAAACTTCAAGTTTGAAAAAAAATTCCATCCCTCCTGGTTCTAGAAGCCGAATTTCAAGCGGCAATTCCAAACAAACATTTTTTAAAGGATGGCCTTATAGAGACACTTTGTATACCATCTATTCTATATGTCTAAATGTCAAAACCAAGTTTCCAGAAAAAGTGCCATTGTTGTCTGCAAAAATAAGAATTATATGAAAGATATAACAATAGAAAACAGAAATTATAAACCCACCACATTGAGGAACTTTTCTCATTATCTTCTTGTAGTTTTCTGTTGTGTGGCTATCTATTTGGAAGTTGGATTTAGATGATCCTAAAAGAGAAGGTTTGAAGAGACAATATAGTAAAAATTGGTCATATAATAGTGGTTTGTTATATCAATAACGAACATATCTTTTCAAAGTTTATAAAATCAATGAAGTTACATAACGGATAACGTTAATTAAGTTTACCTGAAGATAAACATCTGCAGCATCGCTTGACCCAGCCATTAACAAGGCCTTTCTCGCTTATCCCGAACGTCTTTCCTATTACAGACAAGAGTCTCATATGTTTCATTGTAATCCCGATTTTTGTGAGGCTTTTACTGACGATGACAGTCCCTGATAAAAAGAAAGAGAAAATTCGGAATGCGTTTTACATAGTAAATGATGATACACGATTAAGAAATAGGATTTGTGACAAATTGTTAATTATTACAATAGAATCATACAAAATTTACACGTATAAGATAAATGAACGAATATATATTTATCATAATAAATAGTTCGTTAAAAAAATAATAACCCGGCACCTTTGGTGGATATTCTTTGTATCACAATCCCGATGAAAAAAATATATTATTTTAAAATACATAATTCACAAAAGCGCAAATCACAATTCATTATAGCATACACTTTGATTTTTAAAATAAAGATATTTGAGCCATTTGGAGAAATTTTTTAAAAAAATTATATACCTTTTTTCGGCAAATCGTCAGTGAACGTCACAAGAGGAACGTCATAATGATTTTGACGCCACAATCAGTGTTGAGATAACAACAAAAATTCACAAAAATGCCTACTGCAAGTCAAGCAATGATTATTATGTCTGGAGATGGAGAGGATCCGAGGATTCCTCGACGGAGGTATGGGGGATCAAGTGAGTTCTCCGTGGCCAATTACGACATGGAATTGGCTCTGCGATTGAAGAACATTGGATTGTTAAACCAAGGAGTTTCCGGAACGGGACTGCCTGATCCGAGTGCTAATAGCATGGCAAGTGTCCTGAAAGCCCTCTCCACTGGTCAAGGTTCATATGACCCAGTTCGAAAAGTCTACCGCTGGCAAGTTTCGAACACGTACCGCGAGAGACGACCGCTGGTGAGAAGCAGTGACACAAACACCACGGAAAATATCGTGTGGTTTCCAGATAGGGAACGTTTAAACCACAACAAAGCGAGTAGCAAGGAAATCAATTTACCAAAGCTTTACGGTCGGTCTGGTAGCACTCCAAATGCCGTGAAGGAGGATGCTGGAATAATTAGGAAAAGGAAAGTCAGCGGATCCGGGCTTCCTCCGCACAAAACATTACCAGAACCTCGGCCTCCGGCCTCGATCGTCGCTCGGTCCAAGTTCGTCCTGTGTTCTGATGGTCAACAGAGGGTTTCTCTGGAGAGTCTGTATGAACCGGAACAAGCTGTGGGTGACAGTGTAAAGAATACAGCACCTGAGTAAGCACTCTCAATTAGTCTTTTCAAGTACTTCAAAAGTATTCCAAACGAATTGTGTGTCAAGCCCCAACCCACCTCCATCCCACATATACACACACCCATATCATATACAATACCATGACATTAGCTTAGGCCCCCCTCCCCCCAAAAATTGAGTTCTAGTAGAGCAAAGCAAATAATTTCAGTTTCTAATACGCGTATAAAATTGTAACCCTAACTGTGATTAAAAAAAATATATGAAGAATAATATTTCAGCCAGCTTGCAGATGTATAGATACGAATTTTGAATCGGTGGGTTTCAGTCGGAACGGCTCCATTACTAGGTATGCTAGAGGACCAAGCCGGAAATTAAGTAAAATAACAGTTTACGGTAATTAAGTTAGTCCAAAAGGTTTGCCGTGTTGAACACCTTGCTTCATGCAGTTGTTTGCGAAGTTGCAATTTAATCTAGTGTAAATACTCAAAGACACAAGAAACCAATAACGAAATTGAATGAATACGGCTACTAATTATAAACTATTATTATAATTAGACCATTCCGTACCTTATCCATTGTGTATCTACAATAACGTTTTTGCATGACTACAATATTTAAACCTGAATGGGAAAAGAAATAGAAAAGATATATAATAGACTTAACCCCGCCTCAATAAATCTTATGTTTGTTTTCTTTTTTCAAAAGATGTAGAACAGCGTGTGAAAATCTATCACACGATCAAAAGGGGTACATTGTCCGGAAAAACTCTACATAGAAATATTTAAATAGTATATTGTAAACGGGATAATTTCATCAATATTTGACCTAACTTTACATCTGTTTGCCATTATTGTTAATGGAACCGAGAGTGTGTATACTCAAATAATCAATGTTATAATTTTGGGGTCGAACATAACAAATGCTACTGCGTGTAAAGAATTTTAAACATTATGTATATATTCAATAGCTGGTGGTTCTGGTACCAACATCGCACAAGGCAAAGTGATTGGAGTTAATAACATATGCTTCTTGTAGGACTCCAAAGCCTCCAAAGCTTTCACTACTGGAGGATGTAAAGAAGAGAGTGAACTACGATTGCCGAGTCCATCCAGCCATGTACATGCGCAAACTCCGTCCTCCACCGAACCCGTTCGCCATCTGCTTCAGTTTCCGCGAAAACGACGATTACAACCACACTGAAGTGAAAGGCATCTTGGAATCGCAGATCGGTCTTAAGGTCCGCTCCGTTCAGTACGACCCTCTGTCGATCCGCTCATCGGATGCGGATGTGGGAACGAGGTGGATCGTGACGTATGCTACTCCGGCGGAGTGTGAGTTCGCGGTCAGCAAGGGACTGGAAGTGAATGGAGATAAAATCGCCATCAAACTGCTTGATGACGTCATCAATTGTGAGTGCGAGGCGTATATTTTGCACAAAGAGGAGGAGAGACAAAAAAGGATTTCCGAAGGAAATCAAATAATTTGTAAGGAGAGAAAACGGCGAAAGAAACAAATGGTTTCTGTTTCAACATCGACTTAATCTGTTGTATTTTGCGAAATACATAGATGAATATTTTCTAAATGTATTTGTTTTGTTTGGTGGCAATATTACTTTTATGACCAATATCTCATGTCTTTCTCAGTTATGTTGTATTTTTCATGCATGCATATCATATACATTATCATTGTTTCAAAAATGATATGATATTGAATTTGTTAGCGGGATTCATTTTTTAAAACCTGTTCACGTTGAGAAAATAAACGGAAATTCAATAAATATTGACTACCTGAATATGTAATCTGAAGTTTTTGTCATCGATCAATGAAACATTTCTAAATGCATATGATTATGTTAATTAATTTAGAGGCGTGTTTTGACGAAAGCTTATAATACGCACTGGTTCTTCCTCTTCTTCTTTTTTTACTCTGTGACATTTAAATACAGCGTTTTATCATATTTATTCATAAATAATTTATATATAATTTTTAATACAATATAAAAAGATAACAGATATTGAACATATTTAAAAGAAAACTTTACATTTTAAAAAATCTTTTTTTAAAATCAATTTTCAAAGTATGTTAATGGCGTGAATATATCATCAAACTAGACCTCTTTTAAAAATGGTTATAAACTAAACATTTATAATCAAGTTTAAGATAAATGCATTTTGTACAAAGCGCAATATTTCAATGCTTAATTCAATTCTAATATGAGTCCTTCATATACAGATGATAAGACTAAATAATAATTATGGTCTCAATTTGTTTTTGCTTAGCTTGAGATCCAGATAGATTGGTTTTGGGTTTTTTTTGGGGGGGGGTGGCTTTTTTTATTTTTTTTTTTTTAAACAAGGAAAGCCTTTTAAACCGGCTAAAACTTCAAATCTGATCCTGCTTATCTGTTAAGGTAATTTAATTTTATTTCAACATAAAACGGCCATACATGTCAATTGATACAGAATTTGAAAAGAAATATTTCATATCTGGTAAATAATGTTCCTGTGTTTAGTGATGACTGAAACATTGGAAGTTATCGTGGAAAATTATTTTGTTGATAACATGGAATCTTTTTCATTGTACTCTGACTTAGAACCATTTTAACAAGAGCTTGGACTTTGGGTAGTTGTGTCAAACAGCAATGCTAGCCACTCAGCAAATCAACAAGATTTGTCTGGCTTTTGAGCTAAGACTACGCAGTCGGTGCATATTTCGCTTCATACCGCGTCATTTTTAACTTGCTTTGACGCAAGAAATAGATAGCTACGTCCTAATGAAAGTCCAAGGTATTGTTAAAATGGTTATTATGTATGAACGATTGAACATTGCATAGCAGGCACGTGACATCGATTTTGGAAGAGAGGGAGGCCAGACCTCCCCAACATCTTAACATCAACAATCCTCTTCTTGACACCACCAGTCATCTTCTTGACACCACTTGACATCACCATTCCTCTTCTTGCCTCTTGCCATCACCAATTCAAATCTTGACATCACCAATCCTAATTCTGACATCACCAATCTTCTTCTTTACACCAATTGACACTTGACATCACCAGTCGTCTTCTTGACACCACTTGACATCACCAATCCTCTTCTTGACACCACTTGACATCACCAGTCCTCTTCTTGGCACCACTTGACATCCCCAGTCTTCTTCTTGACACCACTTGACATCACCAGTCTTCTTCTTGACACTACTTGACATCACCAGTCCTCATCTTGACTCCACTTGACATCACCAGTCCTAATCTTAACTCCACTTGACATCACTAGTCCTCTTCTTGACACCGCCTGTCCTCTTCTTGACATCACCAATCCTCTTAATTCATGATCTCACCAATCCTAATCTTGACCTCACCAATTCTCATCTTGACATCACCAGTCCTCTTCTTCACATCGTCAATTGTAATCTTGACCTCATCAACCCTAATCTTGACGTCGCCAGTCCTCATCTTGATATTACAAATTCTAATATCCTTATCTTGACATCACCTATCCTAACCCGTTGACGATGGGGGCATCTAGACAATTATTATCATGCATATTTCTTAACACTGTCCGAATCAAGCAGGAACATTTCGTTTAAAATTTTCTATATTTTTTAAATACAACTATAAGAAAAATGTCGTTAATATTGCTTTGCTACGTGCATGCTTGCATGGTGATCTCCTGTGTAACACTGACCACTAGGTACATCAAGTATTACAATTGATTAATAAAAATGATGATTGAATGATTGAAAATAATTAATTACAAAATGTACATGTGCTTGCACAATCTGAAGGCCTCGGGAACTAGGCTAGATCTGGCGTCCATAGCCTAATGAGGAGTGTTCACCGATCAGGGTGTCCCTAGCCTGATAAGTAGTGTTCGCCGATCGGAGTCTCCCTCTAGCTTAGTTAGAAGTGTTCACCGATCGGGGTCTCCATAGCCTAGCGAGTAGCATAGTGTTAACCGATCGTGGTCTCCCTAGCCTAGTGAGAAGTGTTCACCGACCGTGGTCTCCCTAGCCTAGCTAGTGAGAAGTGTTCACCGATCGGGGTCTCCCTAGCCTAGCGAGTAGTGTTAGCCAATCGTGGTCTCCCTAGCCTAGCTAGTGAGAAGTGTTCACCGATCGTGGTCACCCTAGCCTAGTAAGTAGTGTTCACCGATCGGGATCTCCCTATATAGCCTAGTGAGTAGTGTTCACCGATCGGGGTGGGGTCTCTCTATATAGCGTAGTGAGTAGTGTTCGCCGATCGTGTTCTCCCTAGGCTAGTGAGAAGTGTTCACCGATCGAGGTCTCCTTAGCCTAGTGAGAAGTGTTTACCGATCAAGGTCTCTCTAGCCTAGTAAGTAGTGTTCACCGATCGATCGGGATCTCCCTATATAGCCTAGTGAGTAGTGTTCACCGATCGGGGTGGGGTCTCTCTATAAGCGTAGTGTAACCGATCGTGGTCTCCCTAGCCTAGTGAATAGGATGTACCCAGCTTTAATTTGTGAGTTGAAAATTACCGGGAGGAATGTGTACCTTACCAGGTTACTAGTGTCTACATATTCATTTCTAATGTGTTGTATGACAGAAAATGTATATAGTTTGCCATTACGTACTAGTAGTTTTTGAAATGAATATGAAGTTCAGTTTAGAAATATATATAAACACAAAATAACATTATGTACATAATTACAAAACACATAACAATACAAAACATAATAAAAAAAATTTCTAATTAAGAAATTATTGATTTTGCAAATAATGAGCTATTATATAGGTTAAGTTAAAATATTCTTCTGGCTTTTAACATTTTTTAAGGTCATATCAGAGTCCGGTTCTTCTCTTGACTTGAGGCCGACTTTATTGTTTTCACTGCGCATGTTTTTGCGCATTCTAGTAAAATACAATGTATTTATATCTTTAAAGAATTTTTTTTCGATATCATTAATAAAATTAAACACAATAAACAAAATACATGCAAAAAAAATTAGACTTTTAAAGGAAAATTGTCCGTTGTACGGTAGGTGATCGTTGTCAATGTGCATTTATGACGTTATGATAAAATGAAGCTTTGTAGGAGTAATTAAGTTATAAGAAATAACACAACAGAAAAAGTAAAAATCGTACGCCGCTAAAATTATATACACAGAATAATGCTATCCTCTGGGTATTTTTTTTTTAGTTTTTAATGAATCCATTATACCAATTAATATATCTTAAATTTAAAACACTCCAAGTATATATCAAAACTACCAGACGGTAGAATTTAGAATTTTTTACATCAAATATTACAATTTGAGGAAAATCGCTATTCATAGTATTTTTTTATCTGCTTCAAAGCGCGGAAAATGACAATTTCCTACATATTCCTATAGTAATTGTATGTATTTTGAGATAGTCCCTAAAAAGAACCAGATGGTCGATTTTCTTGACACTTTTGCTATATATTGTAGTTTTTCCGCCCCCCCCCAAAAAAAAACCCCAGCAAAACAAAACCAAAAAAACACCCAAACAAATCGGCCTCCTTAAAACGAAAGAAAGACCCCGTAGTACTTAAATCAGTCTGTTTTATAAAACATAATATATAAATGGAGAAATGTGTATTTTCTTAACAACCTATCCAACTTCCCAAACTATGGAAGATTTTTGCCGGAAAAATTAATTATGTTTTGATTGGTTTTTAAATTAGTCGTTAAAAAGTAGTTCTTCGTAAAAGGTTATCTTATAACACTAATTAGTGGTTAAAATCTTTACAGAATGACACTCGGAAATAAAGCAATTACCAGGGATATATATATCCCTCATATGAACAACTTAATAGAATAATTAAAACTCGCCATCAGCGCACGAATATCAATCACAATCGCACTATTTTCTTCCTTTTCCATGTGCGATCGCCATTGGTAAGCACGTGTTTATCTTTCGTGAAGCCTATTTCGTCTGACATAAAGTCAGAACATTATTTTAGCGATGAAAAATATTCTACCTGTTTAATTCAAACATACATTGATACGTAAAACAATTATGTATGGTGATTCTAGGGAATATAACATACACAAGTCATGAAATGCAGGGAAGGGGGGGGGGGATTAGGTTGGAGTTCTTGACATTTGCAAGAAAATAAACATAATGGAATCAATTTTAGATAAAAATGCCCGGTCGTGTCCCAATCAAGAGGAGTAAAACCTACACAACTCCTAGACGTCCCTTCGAGAAGGAACGTTTGGACCAGGAGTTGAAACTTATTGGAGAGTTTGGTCTGAGAAACAAGCGTGAAGTATGGCGCGTGAAGTACACTCTCGGGAAAGTACGAAAGGCCGCCAGAGAGTTGCTCACCTTGGATGAAAAAGACCAAAGACGACTTTTTGAAGGTATAAGGAGTTTAATTTAATTTTACTTAAAATATTTATTACAATTAGGATGGTTGTCATACATTTGCCATTTACATTCTTACATTGTCTAAACAATACAGAATACTTATTGAATAATTATTCTACACTGTTATATCATTGTGTTGCTGTATCTTCTTTTCAGGTAATGCTTTGCTGAGACGTCTTGTCAGAATTGGTGTGTTGGATGAAGGCAAAATGAAACTCGATTACGTGCTGGGTTTGAAACTGGAAGACTTCTTGGAGAGAAGACTACAAACACAGGTCTTCAAACTGGGTCTTGCCAAGAGCATCCATCATGCCCGAGTCCTCATTAGACAGAGACACATCAGGTTAATATTAAAGGCATTCTCCATTTTCTTTGAAATGGCAGAAAGAATACAATATTAATCACCTATCTTTTTTTAAATCTGCTCTGCAGAAATAATGAACTTCAATTCTTAGACCATTGCATTTTATTGATGTTAAATATTTTCAAATTTGCTATATATCATGATGAAATTGACCTTGTATTGCAGCTGAAGAAAGTGACTTTTTTGAGTATGAGATAAAATTTCAGTTAGGCCACTTCTTAACCCTGTGTGGTTATAGAACGCCTAACATTGCCCAGGTTCATTGGCACTAGAGATTTGGAGAACATGCGTTCAAGATTCTGTTGGGCCACTTGAGAAATTTAACATTTCTCAACGTCCACTTGTCATTTCTGAACTTTGTTCAGTTCTCTAATTTGATGACGGTGCCTTTCCTTTTGAAGTAAAATGAAGGTATATCAATCGGTATCGTTTGTTTAGCATTGTCCATGTTAATGATATTCATGACTTGAGCTCATGAAGTTTTGGATTCCACAGAATTACATTTATATATTGGTGCACAGCAAAACATAACTGTAACATTCCCATTGCAGAGTCAGGAAGCAGGTGGTCAATATTCCATCGTTTGTGGTGCGTCTCGACTCCCAGAAACACATTGACTTCTCCCTCAGATCACCTTACGGTGGTGGACGCCCAGGTAAATTCTACTATAGATTCAAGATTAATAGAAAACAACAAATATGGATGTTGAGTGAATATGTAATTGTTGAGGTTTTTGTCTCTTTCAATTTAGAAACCGATACAATATGAATCCAGTAAATCACCATTGATGATTTCTTTGCTTTTTTTAGGCCGTGTCAAGAGGAAGAACGCCAAGAAGGGAACTACAGAGGAAGAGGAAGATTAAATGTACATCTTGTGACAATAAACTCCTTCACTTTCAAATGTTGTATTTTTAATTGGTTAATGAATATTTTTTATTTAGGAAAAAACACCTTTTGGGGTGTTAATTTAAACCAAAAAAATGGGGCAATTGTAAGATTCTTGGTAAATGCCCGTGAATTCAGTTGCATAAAAACAAACATTTGAATGTGAGTGAAAGCAAACTTGGATATGCTTAAAGAGGGACGTCATAGGTTTTGAAGCCATTTTGTAGATAATCTCCAGTCACTAGTTGGACATGGTATTATTTCTGATAAAAAATGAACATTTAGTTCAGAGAGCACAATGTGTCTGAACATATTGATTGCATGTTGGAGCCATCATCAATACTTTTGCAAACCCTTGTGCTGTAAACGTGGGTTTCTCGTCATCTATAGTAGAGCAGATTAGGGGGATGATTACAAATGGCCTGGAACTGTAGACCCTTCAAGTTAAAAACCAAAGCTCTACCAATTGTGTTAACGGGTTAACCCACAAAGCTAGTGCGAGTAAAAGCAAGGCAGTGCAAAGCATATTGTACAAAGTATTGCATTCTCCCCACTTTTCTTGAGATTTTTCTCCTTTGCAATCCCACTCGCTTTACCATTAGCCATTCCACCTCAGTCAAAATCCACTGATTGAGCCAAATATTTAAAACACAAGGTATTGTAAGAAGAAGCATGGTAGTACTAAGCCTATTATTCAAAACTATCACATTCTTCCCCCTTTTCTATTTAGATTTCTCTTTAAAATCCCACACACATAACTGTTCCACCTGGGATATTTTGTAATGGGTTATAACTGTATAATAAGGGGATGACCACAAGTGGGTTTGAACTTAAAGCTGAACACTGCTCGTACATGGGCACTGTCCACAATATTTCTCTTTAAGCACCACTTTTTCTACAACCCTTATATAAGCCACAGACCTCTTAACAGTTTAAAGTATTTCACTGTAGAGGTCTCACTTGTGTGGACATGCATCTTGCTTCGCCGGGTTACTCTGTCGCGATGAAATTATCAAGTTTTACACACTTTTTCTCAAACCAGGAGAGTAATAACGTCAAATAAACAGGTCAATGCATTATTTAAAGACAGAATGTGCACATAAAATAAGAATTAAATGCATAAAAATCCAAAGACAACGAAATATTTTAAGAACACTACACGTCAGCCACGAGTTTCAGGTGTGCATTCGGGTGTAACGAAATCGAAGGGTTTATATACCAGGTACCTATGTCACGATGCCTATTTACGAGCGGTGTTCAGCTTTAAAAACCTACACTATTGATAGAGCTATAAAGGGTTAACCCTATTTACTGCTATAAATGCAAAAAGGAGCATACATACTCTGCCTAGTGCCTATCATAAAACTATTACCATATTATGATATATCTCAGAATAGCAAACACTGAGGAATACACAAATACTTTCCTACAATGCATCATTTTAATTTCTTTAAAAAGTAAGCAATCTTCAATAGAAGATATGACATTTCTAAGTTTAAGTCAAACACTGTATAAGGATTTGTTAACATCAATAATTGATAGTTCTTCAATGGGAGTAATTGTTTCTGGGGACAAGCAGTCATATTGTTCTTTCTGAGAATTTGATATAATGTCAGGAGAATCCACAGGTGCAGTGTTTATGAAAATCAATCCTTCGTATATAACATAACTTCCTAAGAATAGCACACATAGAAAAGGAGGGATAGCGACTGCAAAAAACTTGTTAGGCCAGTAGGTAAGACCCATCCATTCCTGGTATGATCTTGGAATGTAAGCCCACATCAAATAGATGAAGAATGAAACGTAACACAACAGACACGAAACAAATCCATATGTCGCTCTTTCCGGTACAAGAGATGGTGGAGACTGCGCAATTTTTTTCATATCTTGTTTTCTAAAACAAAAAATATAGTATAATGCAAGATTCACATCACCATGATCACATCTCAAAAAATGTTTAGTATTCCGATCCCAACTCAAATTCCCCCCTCCAAGAATTTCCGATCCCGATGTAAAACGTAATACTGCATTTAGGTGTTCTATACAGCCTTATTTCAAAGCATATCGAGTGATCTGCTAATTTTAGCGCAATAAACGTACTTGGCCCCAAGATCATGAAGAATTTTTTAAGACTTAAGTCAAAACTTGTACACTAGCTGTCAAAAAAATGAAATGCTTTTAAAATGTGTCTCCTATATGATATATCATGTTAATGAATGATTAAAATTTGGACTCAAGTTTAAAAATGCTTCATAATCCCGATGCCAGGTATCTTTATACTGAGATGAAACTTTTATTTTTTTAATACATTTTTTAGGAATTATATCTGTCAGTAGCAGTATATTTATACAGGAAAACTACCTAAAATTAGTGACTATAGGTATTTTCCAGAATTAGTAAGACACAGAACCAGTAAGATTCCCCATTTAGGAACCTCAAGCTTTTTACTGGTTTCATTTCAATCCGTTTCATTCCGTAAAGTACCAATATCCAAATAAAGAAAGTAACAAAATATAATTATGTTGAATCCAATTACAATTAAATACCGTTTTCACTTTCTAAGCAGTGAAACAAGAGGCCCAGGGGCCACATCACTCACCTGAGGAACAATAGCCTTAACTCTGATCAAATTAGCATTACAGCATCAAAATATCTTGACAACTAAGTACAGTAGATCTTGCGCAAAAAAATTGAAATACCAGCTGATTTTTATCCACATAGTTTTATGGTAAATACCAAGCCCCTTTTGTTGTTGTACCTGTAAAAAGATGTTTCCCTATTCCTATATACACCCCCCCCCCCACTTTGTGGCCCCATTTTTCTCTAGGGAATCATGGTTTGATCAAATTTTAATCTGCACAACCCATGCTTTCACACAAGTTACTGCTTTTTGGACTTTTTAAAACTTTCTGAGAATATTTTTAAATATTTTCTCTATATATTCCTATGTAACACCCCCCCCCCCATTGTGGCCCAGCCCTACCCCTGGGGACCATGATTTAAACAAACTTGTATCTACACTATCTGAGGATGCCTCCACACAAGTTTGAGCTTTTCTGGCCTAATAGTTTTTAAGAAGAAGATTTTAAAAGATTTTCTCTATATATTCCTATGTAAAAATTCATCCACCGATTGTGGCCCCACCCTACCCCTGGGGACCATGATTTGAACAAACTTGAATCTACACTACCTGAGGATGCTTCCATACAAGTTACAGCTTTTCTGGCCTAATAGTTTTTGAGAAGAAGATTTTTGAAAAATACCTACAAATTTTAATAATTCTAAATGATCTCCCCTTTAAAGAGGGTGTGGCCCTTCATTTGAACAAACTTGAATCCCCTTCACCTAGTGATACTTTGTGCCAAGTTTGGTTGAAATCTGCCCAGTGGTTCTGGAGAAGAAGATGAAACTGTGAAAAGTTTACAATGCCAACAACAACGCCAACGACAACACCAACGACGACAGACAACGGACAAATTTTGATCAGAAAAGCTCACTTGAGCTTTCAGCTCAGGTGAGCTAAAAAAAAAGGTTTGTGATAGTTCTAGTATGGGTAAAATATTCTTCAATTGATGATAGAAAAAACCATTTCAAAGGAGTCTCATAGTATTTATTCCTAAAATATAAAAAAACAAATCTAACAAAGAAGAAAGGAGTAATGAACTCAAAGAATTCAGTTCCAATAATATACACAACACCTCTATTCTATAGAAAAACAAAGATATAAACTGCACCTACTATAAACTACAGTATATGTTTTATATTTTCAATAAATATAGATATTTTATATTTGAAAATTTTATAACAATTGCTCCATTCTTGCTCATATCAGACCTTGAGCACTGCAAGAGCTAGCACATTTACAATTAATTTCTCCCATAATAGAAATAACTATGGAACATTTTACTTGAAATTTTGAAATCAAATCAAAAATATATATTTAAAAAGATACCATCATTCCATTGATAATAAACATGTAAAGCTGCATAAAAATTAACAAGAGTTATCTGCAATAACTTACTCTCATAGTTAAACCAACAGTCCACTAAAACTATATCCATATTATTTCTTCATTTAAAAGGATAATAAGGAGAACGACATACATGTAATATGTGAATTCATGCAATAAAGTACAAAATAGTAATGTCACACTTATACAAAAGTAGCATGTGTACATGACTAACAAACACAACTGTTATCAGCTTATCAGCACAGTCTCGCCATAAATATAAAGAAATTAATTTTTAAATCCTACTCATCTATAAAAATCCAAAAAACAAAAGACCAGGTGTGTAACTTATAGGAATGAATTCGCACACAGAAGAATATTGAACAAAGATATGGACAACACAGTTGGAACTGTACAGTCTTATCACAAGGAGGAAAATGCCCTCGTACATGGTTTATGGATACACTGACTCAGAGGCCAAGACCTGCATAAAAACTCAACATCTCCATTGTAGATTTGTAATCCGACAGAATAGGGCAGAATTCCAAGAAAATGAAAACAGAATTCAGTTTCCCCTCTGTCGTTGAGAATTATCTCCCCTTCTTAGCAGCTCTTCAGTCAAGGAAGGCAGTGGTGGTGTTCTTTGCACATTTGAAAACAGAATTGATGAGTTTTACAAAGCCAGTGTCCTTTGGTTTTTCTAGTCCACGCATAACTCTCTGTTTCATCACAGACACAAACTCCTTGTTGCTTAGCTGTCCATCTCCTGAAAAAATAAATAATTTGCAAATTAATTAGTCATCAATGATCATGCAAATTCGAACTACATGTACTTAAGTAGTTCATTTTTGAACATTTAGAGTTTAAAGTATTCCTACACATATATTTCCTGAGATACTACAATAATACATTATCTGATGCACACAGATCTTACCGTTTTCATCAAACAAAGTGAATACCAGTTCCACCACATGGTCCGAGAGCTTCACCCCTGCCACTGTGGCTGCTACATGCTTCAGGGTCTCTGTAAGAAAAAAAGGAAATCCCCATATATACAAAAGAATAAAGGTCAAGCAAGACCAAATTGTATGTATAAGGCATTTGAGTTGTTAAAACAAACCTGCTATGTCAAATTGTTATATAAGGAACATGTCATTTACTGATAAAAAAAAGCAATACAGCCTGCCAAAGAAAATGTTAGCCATGAGCATAACCTGGTTTCATTTTATAATAATACATGGGCCAATTTAATACTGTAGATAGGCAAATAATTGCGATGGTTTAAATTTCACTATGTTCGCAATTTATTATTTTTCTGTGAAATTAAACCCCTTGTGAATACTATCATTCTTTTTTCAAAAATGTTTCAATGCTTCTACTTAAATCATTTAACATTTCTTGCAGCATGAAATTAAAACCATCGTGATTGGTACTTTTTTAAGAAATCGTGAAGGGCCAATTTAATACCGGTATACAAAATTACGAAAGTAATATAACGACAAGTCACTGATTGCTGTAACAAACCTGTACAAACAAAAAAGGTTTGGTGTTTTAATAACCCCTATCACATTAAGTGGAGCCTTCTGTATATACTGGGTACCGTAACATTGCTCACCTTCATCAATTGAAACACCCGCAAGGTGGTAAAAACTAAGGGCAGTGTCCACATCATTAATGCTCTTTAGGAACATCCAGAAGTTCAGATACTCATCAAAAGTTATACCCTGTAAAAAAAAAAAAAAGTCTGAAACTGAATCAACATGCCGGCTGAGGGAAGATGCTAATGATGATCTTGAAGAACATGTTTGACTTGGCTTCCATATTTGGTCTTAAAGAAAAGAGTAAAATTCAGTTTGGTGAGATTATGCATTCAGAAATGACCCTTTTTTCATTATTTTTTTATTCTGTTTAGCTCCAGACCTTTGGATCTTCTTTGTACTTCTTCTTGACCCTCTTCAACATGCGTGATTTCTTCTGGTCTGGATATCCTGCGTAAGTTAGCAGAATTTGACCAAAATCCTTCTCCGAGATTTTTCCCTTTTCTTCGTATAGTGGATCATATCGATCAAACTGGGATAAAAAATAATTGATAAATCATAACTTTTTTTGTAACTATTTAAAGAAAGAAATACAATATCTATGGGAATCCGTTTTAATATTTTTGAGGCATTTTCTGATATCAAAAAATGATTTTTTGATATCAAGAATTCGAATTTCTGATATCAGAAAATGATTTTTTGATATCAGAAATTCGAATTCTTGCTTAGAAAAAATACGGTCAATTTTTTTTATATCAAACACTCGATTTTGTGATATCAAAAAATTATTTTCTGATATCAGAAATTCGATTATATGATATCAGAAAATGATTTTTTGATATCAGAAATTCAAACTGATTTTTGATATCAAAAATTATATTTTCTGATATCAGAAATTCAAATAAAATGGCAAATTAATTTCACATATTTAATGAACACTCCCTTGACCAAAAATTAAATTGCTGAACTACAGAGCCCGAATTGCATTTTAATATTTGTTGTTTTCTATTTGAAGATTTATTTAATGTAAGAATTTAATAAGTGTTCTTGATAATTCTGGTCTTATGTATTGAAAGCGCTAACTGAAGCCAGTATTATTCCTTTATATTATGCGACGCCATTCACAGCGAATTGCAAAGAAAGCAGTGCTAATCATTGTATACTAGTATGTGGACAAAAGTTGCATCACAGGGAGCATTCATTAAGTTGATAGTAATTTTATGTAGGTCTTATTTTCTTATATCAAAAAATCGATTTTCTGATATCAAAAAATACAAATGATTTTTTGATATAAAAAAATGAGTTTGATATCAAGAATTCGATTTTTTGATATCAAAAAATGATTTTCTGATATCAAACATTAAATTTTTTGATATCAAAAAATCAACTTTAATTCTTGATATCAACAAATCTATTTTGTGATATCAGAAAACCATTTTTTTTATATCAAGAATTCGAATTTGTGATATCAAAAAATAATTTTCTGATATCACAAAATAGATTTTTTGATATCAAAAATTTTAAAAATATCAATTAATACATACATGATAACAAACCTTACATAAGTTACATGTCTCACATGTTTTGTAAATTTATCTATAAGAATGAATGTCAAATAATTATCCATAGTGATTAAATACGACAAAGCAAAACAAGAGGCCCAGGAACCACATTGCTCACCTAAGCCACATTAACCATAACAGATCAGAAAAGCTTTAGACTGTCTTTAGAGTTTCAAATACACAGAATATCTTGACAACTAAGAGAGTTTATCTTGTTTAAAAAAAAATTCAAAATTTTCTCCACATATTCATGATTTAAATATTGTGCTCCTTTAGATGTTTCAGTTTTTGAGAATAAGATTTTTAACAGGTTTTTTTTTCTATATATTCCTATGTAAATATTTGACCTCCATTGTGGCCCAACCCTACCCCTGGGGTCATTATTTGAACAAACTTGAATCTATACTACCTGAGAATGCTTCCAAATAGGTTTCAGCTTTTCTGGCCGAAAATGTGTTGAGAAGAAGACTTTTGAAAAATACCAAGAAATTTCAATAATTCAAAATTATCTCCCCTTCTCCCCTTTCAAGGTGATCTGACCCTTCATTTGAATAAACTTAAAAGCCCTTCCCACATAGATGCTTTGTGCCAAGTTTGATAAAAATTGACCCAGTGGTTCTGGAGAAGAAGATGAAAATGTGAGAAGTTTACAACAACAAGGATGATGACAACGACATACAAAAAGCTCACTTGAGCCTTTTGCTCAGGTGAGCTTAAAATGAATTTGTTTAGTTAATAACATTTATCAACAAAATTTTAATATGGTTTTAATATAAAATCAGTGTCAAAATTTCTGAAATTCAACTATTTTAGATTAAGAATCAATGAAATTTCATCTCCAAGAAAATTTCTGCCTCTACCATGGGCAGAGCTCTTTGCAGTGAAATTCAGCTCCTACATGCAGTAAACATTTTTTTCATTATAAGAATAAAATCCACCAACCTCAATGCGTAGTACTTCATTCTGTAGTCTCTGTTGGAATGTGAGAAATTCTTTGACGGTGAGTTTCTTTTTACCATCCGGGCCGAAAAAGAAGGTCAGAAGGGCGGAGCCAACACCTCTGTTGACACTTCCTGTTGTGACATGATCCTTGTGACGTTTGCCGATACTCGTCTGGTTCCTAATGATGTAGTTAACCTACAGGGGTAAAGAAATGATAAAAAAATTCTGACCAGAGTAACCAAACTATCAGATAGATAATTATGACCAAAAAATTTGTTATTGCTTGAAATTCGAATCAGTTTTCAATTTCATTAAGCTGTATTCTGTATTTATCTACAATAGACATTTTTAAATTGGTGTAATAATCTGTCTTGCCTTTTCAAACTCTTCAATGTCCACTTCCCCATCTCCATTGAAGTCAAACATTTTAAATGCAATCTGGAAATTCCTTGGTGGTGCTGAAACCAGTCAAACAAATGTACAGTTTAGTACACTAAATGACTACACAATCATAACTGATTTATGATTCACAAAGACATGCAATACGTGGAGAGAAAGACATCATTCTACAATCATTGGATTGACTATTTATGATAATTTCTAATTGCATTACTATATTGTCAGTTTGAATACCTGAAAAGCAAATACTATTTTTTTGTCATTTAAATTAAGTTATATATTCTATGCAAATCTGACTCATATACAGTAAAACACGGTTATAGCGAACACACTTATAATGAATTGAAGCTTTCAGCAAAGTGATTTTCATTCTCCGTGACTTTATTACATGTTGTTATCTTGACGGATACAGTATAACGAATATGTTTATAACGAAGTAAAATCGCCCATCCCTGGCACTTTGTTATAAGTGTGTTTTACTGTAAATTTTTCGATTACATCCAGAATTAAAAAAAAAAAACAATGCTATGATTAATATATCCTTACCCCCTCCCTTCCTCCCCCACCCCACTCCCTCCATCTTACTGTTAACATAAGATGGTGTTCTATACATTTCTGCATCTATGATTGATCAACTCGACCTCTCCTGCCCCTTTTTTCTGAACACCCCTCCCCAAAGCCCCCCATCCCCAACATCTTACTGTAAGGTCTGTATAGATTACTTACTTGACAGGACTGTCAACAGGAAGATATAATCGGAGAATGAGATGAGTCCACTCTCCCCCATCTGGTAGAAGATGCTGTCCTCCCCCAGGTTCCATTCCACCTTGCTATTCTATTAACCATGCAGGAAAAAAGAAAACACATGCAGACTCAAGTTACAATTCTGGAGAGAAAAAAAATTCAATATATGAGATGATAATGAATCAATTTAGTTCAAAATTATTTTAAAATGAAAACATTTGATGATTTTTTTTCCCTCATAGTTGCTTAGATTTTTCAAAGAATTTTGCATGTACATTTATTTCATTTTAGTATGTACGTTTATTCAAAATGCAGTGCATTAGTTTGCATGATTGATGCCATTTTTTTTATTTTACAAGCTGTGCTGTAGTTTATTTAATAGCAATTAGACTTAATTAACCAACATTGACTTGAACAGAATTTAACTATTAATCATTAATTGTCAATTCAAAGAAAAAATATAATACAATAAATTACAACAGAGGTACTGAACAATATGATTATTGAAATATTGAAATACAATATTCTTTACAATTATTGAGTAAATTATAAAAAACAAATTACAAATAACATCTTAGACATGCATTCACTTATACACTCATATCAAATGGGCAAACAAAATTTTTGAGTGTTGGTTTGTAAAATTTTCTTGCAACAGATCATTCCATTAAAATTAAATTCATTCCTTATGCTTTTGTGACAGTAAACAAGTTGGTGCCATTTTATCAATTTGCAAGACTTCTTTGATGAATTCAACACACAATAGGTTGGTAAGGCCGAATAAATTCTGCAGGCAATGGGGTGATCAAATGCAAAAACTGTTTCTTAGCAAAATTCATTTTTGCATTTTGATTATTTTTTCAAATTTATCATGTTTGTGTGTTTCATGCGGGTACAATCACTTATGTATTAAAGTAACAAAAAAAAAAAAAACATGGCAAAAAAAAAGCAGTTAGCATTGCAGCCATTATAACTTTTACCTTAGTTTGTAAGCACTAATAAATTCTTTATCTCGTAAATGCCAGACAGTTTTGAATAAAAAGATAAATGAAAAAATAAAAAAGCTTAAATTTTAGAATGATAATGCTAAATAAAGATGCATTGATTTCTCTCAAACCAGTATGCTAACTAGTACATGATAAACACAATTTTTCAAAAGAATATAACCACAATTGTATTGTTTCTTATCATAAATTTTAACTATTTTATTTTGCTGCATTGGATTAAACATGGTGGTGTCTCTCTTTCTTTGACATCAAACTCTATGAGAATATTTGAACAGCTGATGACAAAAAATCTTTGAGCTACAGCCATTTTATATCCATTATACATGCACATAAGAAGTATGCTGTAACTGTTTTCTGACTAATACATGTAATGACATTTTGGGTACTGGTAATAATTAAACCAATGTATGTATAATGATTAATGACACTCACGCCAGACCACAGATAATTTGCACAAATGTGAAATGCAAAATAAATTCAAAGGCAAAGCCAAGCATTGCCTTGCATTACAAGACACACTTCTTTGCAATCGGTCAGAAGATCCACACAGAAAATTAGTTCTTTGCCAAGTATATAAACTATATCTATGATGAGTTATAAACTTTTAATATTCCATAACAGTACATGATGATTATAAAAGTCATTTCCTTATGGTACTTCACATGAATTTTTAGAACACATTCAAATGTCCAAACTGGCACTGAATGTTTAAAGTGGCAGCCATGGGATACTAGTTAATGATACTTGGAGAATAAATGTATGGTGAAGCCTTTAAGGTGGAATAACACATCATCACAAAATGGCTGACCTCTGATCGAAAAGACATTTCGTATTATTAAAACAATTTTATCGACAGCAACATGTATCTTACTCCATAGCCGAGTGGATAAAGTGCCAGGCTTATGATCCGTACATCCTGCAGGGGCTTTTGTTGTTACTTACTGAATTAAATTTTTTAGATAATCATTTTTTATCCCCAAACTGCAAATTTTTTGCTTATTTGACATACCGGTATGTACATTTTATTTATCATTATATCTTTCATAATCAAATAATTTACTGTTAATTTGAGTGACTTTTTCCAGGTGTGTTATTCCACCTTAAATTGTACCCTTTCAAATATGAATCCAATTTCAGAACAATGATTCAGATCTTTCATTAACATCTATGGGTATATACCGGTATAAGTAATTTTTCTATTCAAAGTCTCCTTATCACAGATAATTACTTTCCAAGGTTATACTGCCATGATGTGCATGAGTGTGTGTGTGTGTGTGCTTGTTTGTGAAATACCAAAGGGGGTGTAAAAGAGTTGATGATTAAGTTATCACTGTGTTTCTAAATGTATTGAAAATGTGTGAAAGAACTATGCTTTTTTCAGGGTGCATATACCGGTAATGTATGACTGATTTTGTACAAAAGTATCACTATGTAAATCAATGGTTTACAGAGTATATATGTTTTACAATTAATGCAATACATATCTATATAACCCTAAAACATGTATTAAATGGAACATCACAATATTGGAGCAATTTAATCTATACAACTGATGAATAATAATGATAATCATTACTGACAATACACTAACAGGGTACTAATGGCTAACAAAGTAGTACGATTATGTAAAGGAATATATAAACATTGTATATGAATTAACACAAATTGTTTCCACAGAAATGCTTACAATTTAAAACTAATTGACATTAAAAGACACAACTGAAATGAAACAAGTTTGAGTATACACACAGATATACCAACAGCTACTTGTTGGCGAGGGCATTCATGAGCTAGTAGTAGAGCAGACTCGATCAACTGAGTATAGATATACAGATGACATCATTCTGAAGCAGGCCGAGCAATAACTCACCACCTTAAGCAGACACAGCCGTGGGACAGTTAAGATTTTTTTCTTCTGTTGAATACGATTGGACAAAGGATGAGACATTTGACAAAAACGGACGACAAAAAAACGGAAAATAACAATGCCCCTCACCCCCCACCCACCTCCAAAACTTAGACGTGACAGTTATGCATTCATATGCTGTGTTTGTTAATTGCTGATGAATGAGAGACAGAGACAATACAACACAAAGGAGAAAGCCAATCTCCATTCAAATTACTTTGTACATGGATGACAGGAATACACCATATTAGACACAATGGAATAACCATATACATGTAATTATTGTCCGTGATAAAGATAGCTTGATGAAGACAAAACTGACAATTTATCACGTGAACGCATGTCTATATATCATATCTAATGTACATGTGGGATTTACATGCATTACATTTATAGTAGAAACAATATTGTAATTTAAAAACTGTATATGAGTTATGAGATGAACATTTTCACCATGTTCAAAGATGTATTTTTTTTTTGAACCGTAATGAGTTTGTTACAGTTTCGTCAAATGAATGTTTAAGTGTTACACATGACAAGAAAATGAAGATGTTGATAAGCTTAATTAAGATGATTATTCAGGTGCTTCCCGTTGTTCTGAGCCTATAAATTGTACATAAATGATGGGAGCAAAAATATCTCTATGGACCATTTATAGTCAGGAATAAAATCCACAGGTTTGGGGATATACACATATATGTTCCTTACTTTGATGAACATTTGATATCCTGGATTGAATTAACATCAAAATTCAACAATGAAATCCAAGAAAATTAATTTATGTTCAACAAAAAAAAAAAAAAAATGAAACCAGGTAACATTTGGTTACATGTATATGTGCATATATATACAATTTCAGTTTGTATCACATTTTTGATTTGCTCAGATAATTATTTACTACTAGTGTATGTAACACAAATTCTTATCAAATGATGCAATTTTTTTATATTTAAAAAATCATAATACATGTAATGGGATTTAAAATAGATATTTGTCAAATATGAAGATTGAAAAACTGTCTGCATAAGAATTTATAAAAGGTATTAAAAATGTTACATTTAGCCAAGCATTTGAGTATTTTATGCATTAAATAAACACAGGCCTATAATGATATTAGTTAAAGAATTGCATTAATTAAAAAAACATCATATCTAAATAATAAAGCATCAACTCATAAAGTTAATGAATTCTGATTTTTAGTAAAAAAAAAAAAAATAAAAAAAAAAAAAATAAAAAGATTTGTGTATTTTCAAAATTGGAGAAGAAATCTGAACTAGAAAAAGCATTAAAAAACATCATTAGTAGAGATAACGGTTAGTCAAAACACAGGGCAGATGTTTGATTCTATTGTTCAATTTGTTTTTAACTGATCAAAAAGCATCTTTAAAAGAACCAAGTTCAAATCTCCTAACTTCCAATTCAGAAAGGTTGTCTTATTTAAGGAATAAGAAATCATTCTTTTTATGTATTATGAGGTGATAGTTTTGGTCGGGGTGTGATCAAATCCAATAAAGGCCGTATGATGTCTTCTTTGTATTTTTCATATGAAACAAAGTAAACATATGAAACAAAGTAAAACTTATATTATAGTTACTTAAGTTTTAGCTGACATTTAAGTAGCTAAACAATACAACTGAAAGCACATTTTAAAAGTAAAATGAATGCATGTACTCATACGCGAACATTACATTGTTTTACTCGACCCCTGGAACCCCCCTCCCCCCTCTGGATCTGCCAATGACATGTATAAGCTGTATCTAAATATATATATATCTACATTTATAACTTTGAAGAGATAAACAATGTACCCAGTAGAAACAAATGCCTTTTAGTTGAAAAGATTCATCCAAAAACCCGAAAGTGAATAAAAGTCCTAGATAACTTTCATCGTGATACCGCGTAAGCCCCAAAGAGAAGGAAAATATTGTAAACCAACTTTTATTTGTGTGTGAGAAAATATGCAATATATGAAAATAATAGATATTTATCTTCATAAGCTCTCTCAATTCAAGCCAGTTAATCGCTGGTTAATTGCGAATTAAAGTTGCAGCAAAATAAAGATGGTTTACAGTAACAAAGAGTGTAAAAAGAACCAGAAAGTTTACATCCTTTTTATTTAAACAACTCTGAATATATATTCTACGTAAATTTCACAAGACCTTTATAATATGTCCTATCAAACTCAAACCAAAAAAATTCTATTTAAAAGGAAAAAAACATATATAAAAAAAACTTATGAATGAAATCTCTAAGAGAGTGTGTAGCTATATTTTAAAAGATAAAAGATTAAAATTGAAACATCTGCCCTCTTTGAATTTTGTTGTCAATATGCAAGAAAAAAAAAAGAACAAAGAAATACTGCTTGCGACTCACCAACATTTGCTTAAAATCTCCCGTCTTTGCCAAGACAGACAGAATATATAAATACTTAGTACAATTCTAAACTGAATCATTGCACTATAATCGAAATACATGGACATGAATCACTTTGACAAACGTAAACATGCATAAACAGATTTAGAGTTCTTGCATAAACATTCATTTCTACTTAATTTTTTTTTTTTTTTTTTTTTGCGAGACATTTAACACAACAAACTCAATACTGCAAAAACTTGCTCACAAAACATACTGAAAGTAAAATATATGCGATATTCATGTTCCTCTTTTAGAATAATCTAGAAACAAAACTTTGCTAGCTTAATTTGATGCATTATTAGTTTGCAACTTTGCAGCAACAAATGTTGTTCCATCACCGTTCTGTGCGCTGCCACTATAAAGATTAATTCTACTAGAACTTTATCAGTTTCTTTTTTAAATCTAAGTTTCTATTTTTTTTTTAAATCTATCTATTTTGGGGTTTTTTTTTTTTTTTAAATTCTATCTTATAGTGATATGGTCCAGTGCATGAATAAAAGTTTTCCATTTTTGCATGACATATTAACGTGTGCCCAGCTTTAGTTTATATCAAACACTTCATTTCTCTCAAATACTGTATTTGAAATCAAAGTCTTAATCTATATTAAAAACGCTCATACACTATATACACATTTGTATTAATTTATTTGAAAGTTATGGTATATTTCTCTAAAATCTGTGTTACTGCTAGCAGCATATTTTAAAACTTATTTCTAAAAAATAGACTTTCTGGCAAATATGATTTAACATATGTACTATATTTACTTGAACATACAACTGAAAAAACAACAACAAAACTGATAAGTCCAGTATTATAATTTTTGAAAGAATCCAAAAGGACATTCAATGTACTGAAATGATGGTGTACGTAATATATTTGTGTTTCATCTAAGATTTTATGAAAGAAAATTTACTTTAGGGTTATTAAAAGGCTCTATTTTCAAAGTAATTTTTTTTTCAAACCTTAAATAAGGAGGCACCAGATGCTTTTGTATTCATTAGCTAGGGTATTACATATGCTGTATTATAATTTTAACAAAATGGCAGATACTAGTAAAAGTACTTTCCTTTTTGCTTTTTGAACGGTAATGACAAATACCGGTATATATTATGGTACATCATTTATTGTCACACTAGCTTGGGTCCAGACCCCCCCCTCCCCCTCCCATAAGATCAGGGCATGAACTAAGTCTCTAAGTATGCTTCACAGCAATGGTGATTTTTATCACAGAATGAAATGCAAGTGTATTTTCAAAAGAAAAAAAATATGGTCGCTATGGGTTAACAGTATTGCAAAAGATGAGATTAACTTTAGAGGGTTTGATTTTAAAAAACAATTACTTTGAACAGTGAAACTAGAATGTTAAAAAAATTGGTTCTATAAATAGAATGAAGTTTTGTATTGAAACCACAAATTTCTTGGCTTACCTGGGGGTCAAACTTAATAAACTTGTCCAAGTCAAGACCTACAATGCAAACATTGGTTAATAAAACAAATAATATGTTAATACATCAATAAAAAGAATTGAATAATTACAATATCAAAACAAATTCAAAACTGGTAGACTAGTTTTTAAAATTATTTACTTCAGGTATAAAATAATATACATGTACTTCAAGGCCCATATAATGTAACTATCGGGACATGTACTTGCATTCAATCATATAGGTATCACAATGCTGTAGGTTAGACTTAATATTGCCTTGTATATAAAATCAACAAGGAACTCGTTATTTTTTTGAAGCAATTACAATAAACATTAGCTCAGGGATTTGTCAAATTAAGCTGTGAGTACAGATATATTCTACAGTAAAAATCATGATAATGGTACTTCATAATGAATGCCCTTAATGAGGCTGGATGGTCAACAAACTACATGTACCATTCAGATCTGCCTTAAAATTTTGAAGATTATATTTTTGGCCATAAACTATTATTTATTACCAGTTTATAGTTAAAGAAAAACTCTAAATATCATAGATCTGAAATTTGACTTTTTTCCTATGTTTTTATACAGAGCTCTTCACCTAAAGTAGACCAATATAGTCTATAAAGGGCAACATCCATCCAGCTGAGCCCTCTTAAAACTAAAGGCATTCTCTTCTATAAAACTGACCCTCTGGTTGCTTCATCCCCGGGGTGATGGAGCGAACAAAGTCCTCGGGGGTCATGTACACCTCCCAGGAACCGGCACCTTTCTCATCACCTTGATGAACTTTCAACGTGGCAAAATAGCGAAAAATCTTGTCAGGGGTAGAATAGGCCCGGATCCTGTTCTCATATTCTATGATCTAAAATTGAAGAAAAAAAATAAAGTGAAAGATTTCTGTCCTAATTGTTAGAAATGACTGAGTTTCAAAAGAGGTTCTCAAATTCAAAACAGCAAAACAAGAAAGTTTTTGAAAAGATTTTCATGGCGATGTGATATAACAATGCATTTTGTGTTTTCATTTTTTTTTTTTCAATTCCTGATGGTTTACGAACAGTTAGGAATACATACAAATAAAATAACCACCATCTTTACGTTAACATTTCTGCATTGAATTACATGTAATGATAAATCACATACATTTTCATCATATTGCATGTCTTTGAAAAAAAGAACTGCAAATGTACTATATAATCCAATCTAATTAAAATTAGACCTTTCATCTCGCTCTGTCATGTATGGTTATCGCTTGTGAAAGTGATCTTTCACAAGCGATAACCATACATAACAGATAGCAAGATGAAAGGTCTAATTTTAATTAGATTGTATTTAATCTAATGAATACATTATGACAATCCTAGTCAGTGGGAAAGTTGAAAGGGGGGTAATAAATTAAAACAGACATTAATCTACATACCAGTAAGTTAAAATCTTTTTAATAGTCAATACAGCTAAGGATGGGTGAATATAAAACAAGGTAAAATCATTTTCATGCATATTTGAACAAAATTAACACATGACAATAATTATAACCTTATTCTCATGGTTAATGTGTAAGTAACTATAGAGTACATGCATATTCTTACTCTCTTCTCCCTGAAGCCAATTTTCTTTTTCTGGACCTTATTCTCCTCCTCTCCCTCAGACTCCTCTGTTCCCGTTACTGCTTCAGGCTCCTCAGCTTTCACACTATATATATGTGCAACATTGTCAGGATTAGAATTTTAGGCAGTAAAATACTACCAAGTTTTGAAATAGTCAAACTTCGTCACTTTAAGCTTTTTTAAGAGGACTGGATGGTTGTGGGCATTTTTTAGACTACACTGATCTTCTAAGAAGAAGAGCTCTCTATAAAGGTTTAGGAAAATATTCAAAAATTAAAGCTACAATTTATGTGTAATTTTTCTTTATTAAATAATAGTTTATAGCTTTAAAAATCATAATATCAAGAAATAAAAAGAAGATCGGATGGTTAATTTGTTGACCACCCAGCCTCCTTAAAGGGGCCAAGAAAAACAAAGATATCCAAGGATTTGAAATATAGTCAAACTACGTTATCTTGAACTAGATGGGACTGTTTAAAAACTTCGAGATATCCTGGTATTCTAGATTAAATTAAAGAGAAAAATTAATGGTTGGGACTTTGACATATCCATTGTATTCGAGATATCAGTGTTCGAAATATCGAAGTTCAACTGTATACCAGTAGAGGTTAAAATACATAAAGAAACAGTAGTTAGGACTTCTGAGTTTAACATATTCATGAATAATCAAAAATATTGATGTTCTCTATATCAAAGTTCAACTGAATTTTTTATTGTGTTCCCTAAATTTCTTCTGGCTCCTAAGCTACATGCATTAAGTTTGGAAATGATATTGTGTCAAGATAATTTGTTTGTAGATATTTACAACCTGACTACAGAGATGCTTCTGTGGGGTAAAGTAAACGAGATTCTGGCTTTCTTCAGATAGCAGAAATTTTACATTTACTGGCAAGATGGAATTTAGCAAAGCAAACCTTGTAATCATTTCAAGTTTATTCAATACATGGCTTAATGCAAAAATGTTGAAAATTGTGAACTAAAATTGATCATTAAAAGATTTTATTTGAAGTTTTTTAGAGCATTTTCATCTGGTTTAAGTTACCTCTTGTCATCACCAGAGTCATCATCAGATTCAAATGGCCCAAATTCACCAAAGAGTCTACAAAAAAAGGCAAAAAAAAATTTAAGATTCAGTAATTGTTGTATAAACAAAGTCAAACTAATCAATGTTATATTCTCAATAGCTCTTAAAACTAAAAACACTCAAGTTCTGATTCCTTATTTGACTACTGTATACAGGGAAATATTCGCCCCCATTTTATTTTGGCCCCTTTCGCCTGAATTGAAGACTGGCTTAAATTTTCTATCTTAAACAAACCTATGTCTAGGTGAATTCAAGACAGGGCGAAACCGTTTGCAAGTGAAGAAGGGCGAATATAACATGGGGCGAAAATAACCCTGTATACAGTATATATTTACTTAATTACCGTAATATATCTGTATCGAAATGATATGAAAAGTGTCTGCATGTAATAGTAAAATTCATAACAATTTCCACCATGCAAACATTTTTACTTTTTCAATTCATTATTACAATGTACTACATGTAATAAACAAGATATCTGTGAGCCAATGCTCACTAGTGATACCCCCGCTCTGATGTGAATATGCAAAATAAGCAAAGTCGACATTTAACAGAAAGCTGGCATCCGATTGGTACAGAAATATATCCCACAATATGGCATGCCTAAACAAATAGTGTGTTAAAATTTCAAGCATCTGCGATAAATAGTTGCTGAGAAATCTTTGAGGAAAATTTGTTTGAAAATTTTGGCTAAAAATAAACAAAGTACTCATTTAACAGGAAGTTGACGTCCGATTGGTACAAAAATATATCCCACGATATGGCATGCCTTAACAAACACTGTGTAAAAATTTCAAGCATCTGCGATAAATAGTTGCTGAGAAATCTTTGACGGAAATTTGTTTGAAAATTTTGGCTAAAAATAAACAAAGTCGTCATTTAACAGGAAGTTGACGTCTGATTGGTACAAAAATATATCCCACGATATGGCATGCCTATACAAATACTGTGTTAAAATTTCAAGCATCTGCGATAAATAGTTGCTGAGAAATCTTTGACGAAAATTTGTTTGAAAATTTTGGTTAAAAAATAAGCAAAGTCGTCATTTAACAGGAAGTTGACGTCCGATTGGTACAAAAATATATCCCACGATATGGCATGCCCTAACAAACACTGTGTAAAAATTTCAAGCATCTGCGATAAATAGTTGCTGAGATAAATGCGACAGAAATTTTTGTTACAGACGGACAGACAGACGGACAGACGGACGGACGGACAGACAGATGGACAGACAGACACACAAGGGTAAAACAGTATACCCCCTCTCCTTCGGAGCAGGGGAATAATTAAACAATAGATATCAAACTTACCTCAGGCACATCGTCGTAATGATCGTACCCATCACAATTAAATATCTTGCTTTCCTGTAATTTACTCCAATTGTTGTGGGGAGCCCCGAATATCCTGCCCCTCTCCTGATGAACAGTCTGGGACTTGTCTTGTAAAACCGGACGGGCTTTAGACACAGGATCGGCAAGGGCGGGGGAGCACTGATCTCGAACGGACATGGTCTCTTTTGTATATTTTGCCTGCACATGATTGGCTGGGAGACTCTACAGGATGGGATCAAAGTCCTGCTTATCCCTGCAGCACTCGAAAATTTGGATGCTCTGAACATCTTTAAGGACTGGTTATTTTAGTGATCTGGATATAATCATAAAATATGTAAAGCTTTACAAATCATGATATCTTAATTACATGTAAAGATCTACTTATAATATCTATTTGAGTAATTGTCATATTATGGTAAGGCCATTGCAAGTTTTTTCTTTGTTTAGCGTCCACCCAAAACTCAAACATAGGTAATCACAGATTACAAAGCTCACCGAGACGAGGCATCACCTTTATGAGGAATCACCTTAATGAGACCACCTTTACCATATTATTTGAAAATCATAGTTAATAATGAACTTGGATATACATGGATACTGTTTTGACACAATATCGTACAACTATATCATATGTTAAAAAATTGTATAATAATCATATGTTCATTTCATAGGGTATTATATGATACAATGTTTATCAATACAATAATATAAAATACGATATTGCATCCTATGATACCTATAATATATATCATATAATACAATAAAATACTGTAATAAATAATGATGAAATATCATATTGTAACATATGACATGACATTGTATCTTGTTATACATTATTGTATTTGATCACATAATACAATATTGTAACGTGCTAACGCTACACTTTGGATTAATTTACCGTATACGGTGAACCATAAATTTTATACTTCTGACACCAGGTACTTTTACTGGCAAGTACCAAACCCAAATAAAATAAAATAAAATAAAGAGTCTGCTGTAAAGTTCCACAATTTATTAATTACACAAACCAATTCTTATAAGACAGAAAGTAAGTAAATAAATAAATAGTCTCCTCAAAACAACATTAATTTAATTCCTGCCCTTTACACTGTATGTATTCACTGAACCTGATAGAGTCTGATTCAGATAAAACTCTGAATATGTGACTTTACTAAAATTACCTAGCCTAATTTAAATATAAGTACTAATAAAAATTCCCAAAAAGAAGTTTATAAGATCTGATTCAGATATAAATCTGAATATGTAACCTTAATTAATTAATTCACTAATTAACTTTAAATTAATTGATCAGATTTCCAAATTATGGAAATATGTGACCAAAATTTAATCTCTTAAACCCAATTAATTTCCCATAAAATAAATCACTTACATCTCTAAAACCCCCAAAATTGCAGACTAACTAAAATTAACGGATTCTTACTATATATACCCCGTTCATATCCGTTAAGCCATATCACTTCTAAAATTCGTCTACTAAAGACAGATTTTGTTTACAGTAAACGGAATACATCCCAAATAACATAGTTCTGTGAATAAAAATCACAAACAATCAAAGTTAAACTTTTAAAACGCTACTTTTCATTCAACATATCTAGTATCAATATAAAAATACGATATTGTTTACTTACAATGTCAATTTCAATGAAATTCACCGGGTATGAATATTTATGAGGGTGAACTTTAAAATAAGAAGTTTGACCCGGAAGTAAAGGTCAACTTCGAAACAGCAGAACAGAAATGCATACATGTGCAAGAAAAACAAGTGAAATACTCAATAAAGAGGAATTACAGAAATGAGAGGATAAAGATACATACAGATAATGATATTACAACCCTGTAAGTACATAAATAGCCATTCTAAAACAAACACATAGGCTGAAATCGTATAAAACATGACATTTCGAATTTCCTCTGTTCTGTATATACGGTAGCAATTTATAACAATAGATGCATAGATAGCAAGTAATTTTCTATCAACCCTAAATATAGGATTAAACTCTACAAGATTACGTATATGTAATCTAATTATAATCACTTAATCAACATTATCCATATAAATTCACAGGACTTAAGTTATTTGGGGGAAAGTGTCAAAACACATATTTTGACCTATTTAAATAAAACCACCCACACTCTACATTTATCCCCCTCTTAAGTTTCCAGTGTCCCCACGGAAACTTAATAAAATACATATACACAAAAACAAAATTTAAATACAACTTTAAACTTACAAACCATTCAATATGTAATTATAAATAAATAACTCATACAATATACTAAAATCTCCAAGGGTCATATCATTCACAACTTATCGTCTTCCAAAATAATGAACACTTCATGTCTTCTACTTCCTCCATCCTCTCCGTCTAGGAGGTGTCCATCTCCTGGGTGGTGTCCTTGGCCTGTTTGGTACTGGTTCCCTTGGTCTTGGTGATCTTGACCTTCTCTTGACGACAGCTTCTTCTCTTTCTGGTTGTCTGGCATCCTTTATTTCTTGTAGCACTGCTGTTTGGCGTTTCATCTCTCCCATCATGTGGTGCAATACATCGTGTATCATGAATAGATGATTGTTCATGATGTCCACCTTTGCAATCAAGGTTGACTTCAGCTGAGATTGTTGTTGAATTTTCCTTTCCTTTACTCTTTCTTCCTCCTCCTCACTCTCGCTATCACTTGTGCCACTGTCAGAGCTGCTGGTACTGCTGGAATCTCGCCTCTTCCTCTTCTTCTGGTCTCTTTTCACACCTTCCCTTTCTTCATCCATCTTTGTCTTTCCTTCCTTCTCTCTATTTTCTTCTTTCCTCTCTTGTTTCTCTTCTTCTTTTTCATCCCCCTTTCCAGCCCTCATTCCTCCCTGAATGCTTAAGATCTCTGTGGCTTTTGGAGGGGAAGCGTACCCTAAAATCCGGTCCAGAAAATCAAGATTTGGTTCACAGCTGAGGAAGTCATCCATTATAGGAATGGCTGCGGCTCCTACAGACTCAGCAGCCAACAGGGGCTCTGGCGTTCTTAGGACATCCCTAACTGGCTCGGGCTCAACATCGACCACAGGGTACGATGGAGTGGTATTACTTGGTTGGAATCCCAGGTCAGGGATAACTGTTGTACGCCTTAATCGACTTGCCCACAGGTCATGGGACTCTTTCCTCCCCATCTTGGCAAAATGGCTTCCCTCCACCAGTAGTATGGGATCTTTGTTTTCATGTAGGTAGCTCTTGCCATTATCCGCCATATCTTTTGCAGCCTCAGTGTGCTTTACATAATGACTAACATGATCAACTAACTTCTTTTTCTCGGTTGCAATGAAGTGACAGAGACTGCAGTAATAAGGAGCACTGTCCAGGGGAATATGGTATTTGTAAATATGGGGAATCACGTGTCTCTTCTCTCCCTGGTAACGGTCACACAGGAGGCACTGGTAGGCCCTTCCTCGCCTCAGGATTTCTTTCTCTAGATCTGCCATCTGTATGTAAAGTACACACACAAATAATAAGAAACATAATAAAATTCTAAAGAGCCACCCCCTAACCATATAAAACCCTTAAATCTGCCCTGATATATATCTTTATAAAACTTCAGTTTTGAGGAGACTGTACAATCATCAGTACTGTAACTTAAAATCGACATGGTATCTTCAGCTTCTTCAATAGCTTCTTCACCCATTCTGGTTTGTCTTCTCCTTCATACTTCTTCAGCTTGTTATGGTGAACAACGCGAGAATCGTTCGGACCCAAATGAATGTTAAATATCAAGTCGTTAAATTTCCGCGTAATTACAAACGGACCGAGATACGTTGGCTGTAGTTTTTGACATACTCCCAGCCTTCTGTTCTCATTTAAATACCAAACCAGTTGTCCTTCATCATAACGATGTTGCCATGCTTTTATGTCATAAGTTTCCCTCTGATGTTGTGCAGCTTGTCTCAAATGTTTCCTTGCAATCTCATGCGCTTTACACATGCGTTGTCTCAAGCCTTCAACGTAGTCCCCATAATTGCACAGTATTCCTTCTGAAGTTGTATTTCCTAATACTAAATCCGCTGGTAATCTGGTCTCTCTCCCAAGCATAAGAAGGTTTGGAGTTAACCCTGTTGAGTCCTGTGGTGTTGCTCTATAGGCAGCTGTTATAAAATGTAGATTTTTGTCCCAACCTGTCTGCTCTCCTTTTAAATAAGATTTGATCATCTGCACTAGTGTCCGGTTGAATCTCTCGGCCAAGCCGTTGCACCTAGGGTTCCGTGGGCTTGTTCTTGACTTCTTTATTTCCAGTAAGTGACAAAATTCCTGAAATAAATGACTTTCAAAACACCTACCTTGGTCTGAGAGAATTGAAAGGGGACATCCAAATTGACAGACTACTTGCAGCAAATAGTGTGCACATGTCTGGGCTGTTTGGTCCGGAACAGCGATGGCTTCGACCCACTTAGTGAAATGATCTGTGACCACTAGGACATATTTATTTCCACGAGGAGTCTCAGGGAGGGGGCCTAGTAAATCTGTAGCCAAACGGTCCATTGGTCCTCCTACTTGGTTTTCTCCCAATCTAGCTCGAGGGGTTCTTTGTTCTGGTTTGTTCCGTCCACATGTGTCACACTTTCTTACCCATATCAGAACATCTTCTTTTGCCTCATACCAATAAAACCGTTGTTTCAACTTGTTGTAGGTTTTGTTGACTCCCAGGTGCCCACCCATTAAACTATCATGCATGTGTTTAAGAATGGTTCCTCTTAAGGATTGGGGCACTATGATTTGCAGGTGTTCGTCACTATCACATCGTCGATAGAATTTCTTACATAAAACATTATCCACAATACAAAGGGAGTTCCAAAGGTGCCAGTAATGACGGATAGCAGGACTCAATTTGCTTACCTCTGCATGACTTATCCTCTGGTTCTGTTTTACCCACTGGTAAACAATTTTTATATCAGGATCATTTTGCTGCAGCTCTGTAACATTGATCTCACCTGAAAGTGGAGCTGGGTTATTTCCCCTTGATCTAGTTGTGATCATTCTGATTAAGTCAGTTGATACTCCAGGAGTTGATTTCTTACATTCTGTGATTTCTTGTTCAGACTGGTCCTTTAACAATTGGCTCATCATCTCCTTAGTCTTCTTCATGCATTTACTACATGGTCCACACTTTAAAGGGAGTGTCTCCAGATTGTCAATCTCATTATTTTCACAAGTACAATGCCTAGGATTTATACACATTCGAGACAGGGAATCAGCATTTCCATGCTTTTTGCCTGGTCGATACTGGATGCTAAAGTTGTATTGGGATAATATCTCTATCCAACGTGCAATACGCCCCTTTGGTTCTTTGAGACTAAATAGCCAAACCAAAGCCTGATGGTCAGTCCTTACAATGAACTCTCTTCCCAGTAAATATTGTTTATAGTACTCAATGAAATATCTCACAGCCAGCAACTCTTTATCTGTAACACAATAATTCCGCTCTGATTTTCCTAAAGTGTGGCTTCCATAAGCTACCACCTTTTCCTGTCCATCTTGTTCTTGGCTGAGTACCGCCCCGATAGCATAATCACTAGCGTCAGTATCCAATATGAATCTCCCTTGGTCTTTTGGGTATGCCATTATATCAGCTCCAGTCAATGCATGTTTTAATTGATTAAAGGACTGCTCACACTCCTCTGTCCAATCAAATTTGGCATTCTTGCGAGTCAGGTCAACCAGGGGTTTTGCTATCTGGGAAAAACCTGCAATAAATTTCCTGTAGTAATTACCCAACCCCAAGAATCCCCTTACTTCTCGTACATTCCTGGGAACTTTCATCTGTACCAGTTTTTCAACATTTTCAGGATTAGGTGAAATTCCCCTTTCATTGATTACGTGACCAAGAAAAGTAACTTCCTTTTGTAGCAACTGGCATTTTTCTGGCTTAAGTTTTAATTTTGTTTGCCTGATACACTCAAAGACTTGTGATACTCTTTCCATGTGCTCTTCTACAGATGATCCAAATACAACTACGTCATCTAAGTAGATAAGGCAGATTTTCCATTGAAGACCCTGAAGTACCAATTCCATCAGCCTCTGGAATGTTGCGGGTGCACATGAGAGTCCAAACGGCATTGAAAGAAACTCATACAAACCATACTTGGTCACGAAGGCAGTCTTTGGGATGCTGCTTTCTTCCATAGGTACTTGATGGTAGCCAGATGTGAGGTCAAATGTGGAAAAATACTTGGCTCCGGAAACAGCATCTAGGCAATCTTGTACTCTTGGGAGTGGGAAAGCATCTGGATTTGTGACTGCATTTAATTTCCTGTAGTCCACGCAAGGTCTAATCTTCCCATTTTTCTTCACCACCAAACAGAGGGGACTCGCCCAGGGAGATCTAGATTTTCTTATTATACCATTTTCCTCCATTTGAGATATAATTTTTCTCTCTTCCTCTGCATAGGCTAAGGGAACTCTCCTTGGAGGTTGCTTGATTGGTTTAGTGTTTCCGGTATCTATAGAATGCTTGACAAGGTCAGTTAGTCCTAAATCAGAGTCAGATCTGGAAAAAATATCTGAAAACTTGCATAACACTTTCCTTATAAGTTCTATTTCTTCTGAACTCTTGCCTTCAGAGGCCTGATTAAATATGTCCTGTAAATGTTCTGGAACTATACTAGGGGTCTCTATAGTATTGACCTGGCGAAGGGTTGACTCATTAGCATCATCTCTCTGTTCTGGTATCAAGATTACCTCCCCTTCTACTTCCTCAGCAAAGCCAATACAAGTATCCTGATAGAGTTGAACAACTCTACAGAATGGATTTAATACCCTTACCTTATTTGTCACCTCTTCTTTTGTGTCAACTAAACAATGCGCGAGAATTACTGAATTATTCTCCAAAAATTTGCGACTTGGTTCTATTAAAAATTGTTGTGAATTATCTCCCTCTCCGATACGTTGTACGTATGCATCAACCACTTTCTCACTAAGGGGAGGAATACTGTAGTTATCTGCCAATAGAACCTTGCGCACCATTACGGGTGATCCAACTCTTATGATTGGTATCCGTTCAGTGCCTAGCTCCAAAAAGCTGGCTTTCAGGTTAATCTCTGCCTCTCCTATATCATTGTACATCAAAAAATCTATTCCAATCAATCCATCATCTTGGATATCTGCAACAATAAACTCAAAACTTAATTCAACATTATTAAGTTTGATCTTGAAAAGAGCCTTTCCAAATTCCACAAGTGGATCTCCGTTTACAGTAGTTAACATTGATGACTTTTCCAATGCTGGTCTTTGCAATGTTGGGATTTTGTCGTAAATCCTCCTCGAAATCACTGACTTCACCGCCCCTGTGTCTATGGTGAAGAATATCTTGATATCCTCAAGTGTTCCCTTCAAGTAAATACCATCAGCTTTTGGTTGCTGTCTACTAATTGAAAACTGGTCAGCTCGAATTAGGTTCGCTGGCTCTTTCACTCTTTCCCAACATTTGTTATCATCAGGCACTAGTCCTTGGACTCCTTCACCTTGACCCACTTCATCCCCCATCTCTGTCATAATGACTTCCTCTGCATTATGTCCCATGGAAAGGCCTTGGGTCCTTGAGTCCTTCACCTCACCTGCATCTGTAATATTAAAACTTCCTTCAGTGTGATCCTTGACTCCTTCACCTTGACCCACTTCATCCCCCATCTTCTGCATAATGGCTCCCTCTGCATTATGTCCCATGGAGTGACCTTGGGTCCCTGAGTCAATCACCTCAGCCTCACCTGAACCTAAGACATTACTTTCAAATAAATGATTTTTCTCGTTTTTACATGATCCACTTTTGAATTTAGATAGGCCCCCTTCATCACCTGGGGTCTGCTCATGGCCTACTGAGCCGACCCACTGCAGTTTAACTGTTGTAACTGTCTTGGAATGAAATCTTTGGCATTTGTGTTGTAAGCAGTGCGGTTTTCTAATCTGGATGAGGAAAATCCTCTTTGTCTCTCATCTGTCATCCTGTTCATCCTCTGCGAACAGTTCCTTGATATATGTCCAGGCTCCTGACAGGCAAAACAAACTATTCTCCTCCTATTCTCATTGTTAGTACCGGTAGGCTTACCTGGGAACTGGATTTTGTCCTTTGAATCCTGCTCTTTCCCTTTCAGATCAGCCATAATGTCTTTGAGCATTCCTTCCAAGTCTTGTTTGTTGATACAAATCATCTCTGTTTTCTTTGGCTGTTCTGTTTGGTCAGGTTTTTCATTTTTTTTCTGTTGTGCAGTCTCTTCATGTTTTGTTTTCTGTCCAACATCATGGTCATTTTCTGTGTGGTCTTTGTTTGGTTTTACCTGTCTTGTCCTCTGGTACCTATCCCGGTCTTCCTCCTGGTGATTCCCGATGTTGGTATTTCGAGCAGCCTCAAAGTAATGTACTACATGGTGAACTGCCTCCTCGATGGTGTTTGGCTCCTTGTTCAACTCAACATGCATCCGGGCATTGTTGTTATGCAGCCCCATCAAAAATCTCCTCAGCAGATCTTCTTGCCTCGTCTCTGCTCATCTCTTTGGATATGCCCTGTCATAAAGCCGCTTAAGTTCCGCTGCATATTCCTCTGCAGATTCTCTGAGGTTTTGATTACGACGAGAAAATTGTGTCACATATGCTTTAGTTGTTTCAATGACGTCAAACCTCTCTCTCATCTCCTGGACCAGAATCTTATATTGAGACGTAACTGTGGGTTTTAGTTGGCCATAAACAAACTCTGCAGCCTTACCTTGTATCCTTGGTAATAGCTGTTGTAATTTCTCATGCTCATCCCATCTATTCAGATTAGCAACTGATTCAAACCTGTTGTGCCAAACTTTCCATTGCTCTGTACCTGTAAAGGGGGGTAACTTGGCCCCAAAGGTTTTACTATACCTATCGTCTTTTATTATGCTGGAGGTTTTTCCAGTTGATACACAGCTTCCATCATCATCATCTTCAGTGGATGAGGAGTCTGTACTTACCTCTCTTGCCAGTTTACTACGTGTACTAGAGGTAAAATGACGTGAATTAGAGTGTGTAGAACCATAAACTTTACCACGTGGCTTCTTACCGGTACATGTACTCATTTTTCCATTCAGCTTTTGTACCATGGACTTCATCTCTGTCATGGTGGTCGTCACTTCCTCAATGAGAGCTTTGAAAGTACCTACAATCCCTGCTTTTTCCATGTGTCTTTCAACAGCTGCCTCGTCATTCTCTGACTCTGCTCAATAGAATGGTGGTCGTGCACTGACAAGCGGAGATCTTGCACGAGTAGAGATAGGGGTGTTCCTTACAGATGGAGCTATGAATCTTACCTCGTCTTGACTACTATAGTCTATCTCTGCACTTGTCCCTCTGTGGGAATTAGAGCCAACCCTACATGTATTAGAGTTTCTGACGAAGGAGGGTTGTTGAGTAGGAAGAACATTATTGTCTGAAGTACTTGCTGTTTCTCTAGTTTCTGTCATTACTATCTTTGGACTGTTTCCTATATTTCGTTTTACCGATATCTCATCAGCTGACTCCCCATCCATTTGAGGGTCTACATCACTTGACACTAAATTGTCACCTGTCTCAAAATTATTCACCCTTCTCTTGTGTGCTCTTGTCGCATACATTGTTTCCGTGAGTTCGTTTCACTGGATCCTAGTTTTAAAAAAAAATGCTATAGGATCCCACTTCTGACACCAAAAATATGTAACGTGCTAACGCTACACTTTGGATTAATTTACTGTATACGGTGAACCATAAATTTTATACTTCTGACACCAGGTACTTTTACTGGCAAGTACCAAACCCAAATAAAATAAAATAAAATAAAGAGTCTGCTGTAAAGTTCCACAATTTATTAATTACACAAACCAATTCTTATAAGACAGAAAGTAAGTAAATAAATAAATAGTCTCCTCAAAACAACATTAATTTAATTCCTGCCCTTTACACTGTATGTATTCACTGAACCTGATAGAGTCTGATTCAGATAAAACTCTGAATATGTGACTTTACTAAAATTACCTAGCCTAATTTAAATATAAGTACTAATAAAAATTCCCAAAAAGAAGTTTATAAGATCTGATTCAGATATAAATCTGAATATGTAACCTTAATTAATTAATTCACTAATTAACTTTAAATTAATTGATCAGATTTCCAAATTATGGAAATATGTGACCAAAATTTAATCTCTTAAACCCAATTAATTTCCCATAAAATAAATCACTTACATCTCTAAAACCCCCAAAATTGCAGACTAACTAAAATTAACGGATTCTTACTATATATACCCCGTTCATATCCGTTAAGCCATATCACTTCTAAAATTCGTCTACTAAAGACAGATTTTGTTTACAGTAAACGGAATACATCCCAAATAACATAGTTCTGTGAATAAAAATCACAAACAATCAAAGTTAAACTTTTAAAACGCTACTTTTCATTCAACATATCTAGTATCAATATAAAAATACGATATTGTTTACTTACAATGTCAATTTCGATGAAATTCACCGGGTATGAATATTTATGAGGGTGAACTTTAAAATAAGAAGTTTGACCCGGAAGTAAAGGTCAACTTCGAAACAGCAGAACAGAAATGCATACATGTGCAAGAAAAACAAGTGAAATACTCAATAAAGAGGAATTACAGAAACGAGAGGATAAAGATACATACAGATAATGATATTACAACCCTGTAAGTACATAAATAGCCATTCTAAAACAAACACATAGGCTGAAATCGTATAAAACATGACATTTCGAATTTCCTCTGTTCTGTATATACGGTAGCAATTTATAACAATAGATGCATAGATAGCAAGTAATTTTCTATTAACCCTAAATATAGGATTAAACTCTACAAGATTACGTATATGTAATCTAATTATAATCACTTAATCAACATTATCCATATAAATTCACAGGACATAAGTTATTTGGGGGAAAGTGTCAAAACACATATTTTGACCTATTTAAATAAAACCACCCACACTCTACAATATCATTTATATAATGATATTGATATTATATGATCATACAGTATAATAATATATGATACAATATCATATCACATAATACATCAAAATATTGTAACATATGATATTATATTGTATAATATTATAGTATGATATTGTATTGTATGATATTGTATCATATTTGATACATAATAGGATATTGTATCATATGATACAATAAAATTAGATACAACATTGTATCATATCAATTGATACAATATCATGTGATATAGTACTATATTATATCATACAATATCATATTATACTATATTGTATTATATGATACAATATCACATAATACAATATCATATAATACATTTTCATGTGATATAATAATATATTATATAAACCAATATCATATTATACAATATCATATCATATGATACAATATTATATGTTGCAATATCATATGAAACAATAGCATGTGATAAAATAGTATATAATACAATATCATATTATACAATATTGTATCATAATAAACAATACTATACATAACAATATCATGATACAATATCATATCATACTGTACCAACAAAATTGATACAATATCATATTGTATCACATAACTTTTTACAATATATCATATAATATTGTATCATGTAAAACAATAGTGTATCATATCATACAATACTATATCATAGGAACCATATTATATCATTTAACAACGAACACATCTATCAAGCAGGTTTGAGATAGGAGAATTTTTGTAGCATCCTTGATAATGGAGATCTGCATCTGAAGCTACCTCTGCAGTTCATTAATGTTATAGTTAAATCAACTATGCAAGCTATTATCTATAAAATATGTGACCTGTTCCAAAAAAACAAATTTCATCCAGCATCCAAAACCTAGTGCTCAGATTCAGCATTCAAGCCTGCCAGGTGCATCAGTATCATAAGGTGCATCATCCATGCAAGTTTGGTGAAGTTAGGACCAGTAATAACTAAGATATAATCATTAGAGAGAGCACCTGCTCCAAAAACACCAGCTCTTAAAACCTTAACCTCCATCCAGCATCCGAAACTCAGCATTCATGCCTGTCAGGGGCATCAGTATTATAAGACGTACCATCCATGCAAGTTTAGTAAAGTTAGGACCAGTAATAACTAAGATATATTTTATAGCATCCTTGATAATGGAGATCAGGCTCTGCATCTGAAGCTACCTCTGCGATTCATTTATATTATAGTTCAATCAACTATGCAAGTTTGAAATAGTACTAATATTTATTAAACATGTGACCTGTTCCAAAAAACTTAACCTAATCCAGCATCCGAAACCTATGGTTCAGATTCAGCATTCAAGCCTGTCAAGTGCATCAGTATCATAAGACGCATCATCCATGTAAGTTTGGTGAAGTTAGGACCAGTAATAACTAAGATATAATCATCAGAGGGCACCTGCTCAAAAAACTTTAACAAGCTCTTAAAACCTTAACCTCCTTCAGCATCCAAAACCTATGGCTCAGATTCAGCATTCAAGCCTGCCAGGTGCATCAGTATCATAAGACGCACCATCTATGCAAGTTTAGTGAAGTTAAGACCAGTAATAACTAAGATATAATCATCAAACGACACCTGCTCAAAAAACTTTAACCAGCTCTAAAAACCTTAACCTCATCCAGCATCTGAAACCTATGGCTCAGATTCAGTATTTAAGCATATCTGGTGCATCAGTATCATAAGATGCACCATCCATGCAAGTTTGGTAAAGTTAGGACCAGTAGTAACTTAGAAATTGCTATCAAAGGGCACCTGCACCAAAAACTTTAACCTGCTCCAAAAACCTTAACCTCCTCCAGTATCTGAAACTCATGGCCCTGATTCAGCATCCAAGTCTTTCAAGTCCATAAGTAGGTCAAGATGCATCATCCATGCAAGTTTGGTGAAGATAGGACAAGTAATAAGTTAGATACAGGACCTGCAACAAAAACTTTAACCAGGTCCGGACGCCGACGCCGAGGGTATAGCATAAGCTCCCCCCGACTTCGTCTCGGTGAGCTAAAAACCTGTCTTTCTATCAGGAAAAATAAAAAAACTTAGAAAAAACACACAATTTTAAAGGTTCAGCAAAATAAATTTTATTAAATATTTTGAAGTATTTTCTTCATTTTGTAACAAAAATTTAAAAATAACAAATAACCACTATGGTTTCCATTTTGAATGTTGTAATTATTAATATTTAATTTCCGATCCCAATTTAAAAATGTGATCCCGAGTCCGACATATGAAAAAGCGATATAATTTTCTGAACAACCATTGTGTTTTTTATTTATTTTTACATCTCAAAACCAATCCGTCCGCGGACGCTAAACATACAAAAAACTTGGAATGGTTTTGCAGAGTCAATTATTGCTTCAAATTCTGTCCATAAAGTACCCAGTGTACACAGCAAAACATCAGAGCAGAACCCAAGGTTCATTTCGTATTTGCTTTGGGTCAACTAGGAGTTTGCTCTACAAAATTTGGTTTCATTTCATTCCACTCTATGTTTGCCTAGCACCTACTCTGCATTAGTCAAGAACCCATTAAAGCAAACCCAATGTCCACTACTAATTAAGGTTACGTGTAGCTTTAGGCAAGTATTCAACAAATGTTAAATACATGTATTCTTTGTTTTGTTTGACTACAATTCTTGGTATATCTACTACTGCAAGCCTTCACTATGTTACACAAATCTGATACCCACCACAGCATCTACACATTGGATAACTTAGTGTAGTTTTGTCTCATTAACAGATTAATGTGTATTTAACCTGGATGAAATTCTATTATCAGGTTGGTCAGGAGCAAATTTGCTCAGGGTTACAACATCAAAGGTACATGAAACATATTCTTGCATTGGTAAAAACCCATCCGAAATGACACATATATATTTCTAACTATAGAACTAACTGCTGAAACATTGACTATTGATGTTACCATCTGATACATATTACAGATGAGCCCCTTTCTGTATCAGGAAATGAGCCTGCAGAGGACTAAACCAAGGTTGCACATTCAGAAATGTTACCACATGGCTAAAAGATCAGGACCAGTTGCAGCAATTAATCTAGAGCATATTTACTACCGATGTTCAGTATTTTCCCCCCAAGAGAGATATTTACTTAACATCCTTGGCATCCTGAACATCTGCTTTTCCCCTTTTGATGAGTAAAAAATTCCCCATAAAATGTCAAAAAACTCAAATAATTGTTTTTCTTTTCATTATACTTATAGCTACCTTAAACAGAATTAAATATGTAGATTTGTGATTTTATCTATTTCTTCAGAAAGGACATTTCCCCCCAAAACCTAGATTACTTCCTGAACAGTTGGAATGTGTGTGATCATTCATTATTTCACATACCTACAACTCTCTACAACACTAAAACTTTTTTGGACAAGAAATTTTTGAACTGTGAACCTCTACAAACTTTAAACAGGTATGCAAAATGTAAGCATTGATAAAATCCTTGATGATATATCCAATTACATGTAATGATTACCCCCCCCCCCATTCTCCATACAGAATGGCTGAATATTCATATTTAAGAAATGTATAGGCCTCCCTCTGAATTTCTTTCAATAAACTGTTAAAGGAAGGTATATCTTGTAGCTTAATTCTCAGAATCACTTACCTCAAATTTCTTTGGCTATTTCTGAAGACAAAACTTGTTTTACGTCTGAAACATGACATCATAATGTAGACTGAGGACGCAACTTTTAGTTTAACTTTGGCTTATGATTTGAGTAGGCAGGCAGATCCTAATGTGCGCGTTTTAAATAAATTTTACACTCTCTTTTACAAAAATCAAAGTGTATATACATCACCCTTGTCACACATTTAATAAAATAACAGTAAGCTGTTGAAAGAAATTCAGAGGCCTATTAGGTTGTTGTGTGGGATATTCAAGGATGTGTACTTATATGGCTATGCAATTTTTCAATTCTAAATAAGCATTACTTGTTGCATCATTAGTGGAAGACGTAAGAGAAGTCAAAGAAATATACTAATACCTGTTAACTGCATAAGGAATACTGTGGATATGGCTCAAAGCCCAATTTCTCCTCAAATTCTACACTGTCTCTATTCTGTTTTCATGATCAATGTCAAAGTCAGACTTGAAATTAAAAGGCAAAAATATGCCTTGAACAAACGCAAAACTGACAAAGATATGCTTGGGAAACCGACCAATCGCAAATTCGATTGCACATATTTCCCGCCATATTGTTGTACACACAACATTTGGCGCCAGTCAGCAGTACCTACAGGGAGAAGGAGAGAGGAGACGGACATAGTTCTTGTAAAGGAAAACAAAGAAACAGATTTTCTTGAAGCGTCGACTGTGTTAACTTATTTTGTTAGATCTTAATTTATTTGTTCGGACGTTATTTACTCTCCATTTTCATCATGTTTGAGGCAAGGCTTGTTCAGGGTTCTTTGTTGAAAAAGTTGATGGAGGCTATTAGAGACTTGATTCCCGAAGCAATATGGGACTGCAGCGGCACTGGAATCACACTTCAAGCTATGGACAATTCACATGTGGCTCTTGTAGCAGTCAACTTACGGAGTGATGGATTTGAAACTTACAGATGTGACAGAAATCTTTCTATGGGAATGAGTTTAGCAAGGTAACATTTTTGGCGCTCAATTCGTTGTATTACATACAAAGAACACAAGATATGCCAGAAGATTTAAACTCTCATTATGCCAACCACAAATTTAGCATGTTTATTTTTATTTTGTAGTAAAATCGAGTCATCAGTTCTTTGTAAATATCATTTTATGACTATTTCAAAGATTGTTTCAATTTTTTTTGTAGCATGTCCAAAGTTCTAAAATGTGCAAGCAATGATGATGTCATTACATTGAAAGCCGGGGACAATGCAGACACAGTGACATTTATGTTCGAATCTCCAAGTAAGTAGAACATGTTTAATTGGGCATCAACATTAATTAACATTAATTTGTCAGCCTTCAAAAATGGTACAAGTGACATGTGTGCATGTGTGGATCTAGAGAGGTGGGGTGTCAGGGGGTATGGACCCCCCTGCAAAGTAAAATTATCGAAAAAAATGCCTTGGACCCCCCTCCCCTGGAAAAGATTTTTCTAGATCCGTGCATGAAGTGGATTTATATACTAACTTATAGTTGAAAGGTCAAGACTCGAAATCTTTACTGTAGATTTGTATTTCATTTATGGTTAATTAACCTGCTTTTTTCATTTTTACAGATAACGAGAAAGTGTCTGACTACTCCTTGAAGCTGCTCGATTTGGACTGTGAACAACTTGGAATTCCTGTAAGTAATCATGGAAATACTAAACCTCTAAAAAAAATTATTTAACATTGTAAATGTCATAAAATTCATTGATTAAAATAAGAACTTGCACAAAATAAAATGATTAAGTGCCAATATATTGGTAAGATAAAATAAAATCAGATTATAGAAATATGAAGAGAGAAAAATCTGGACTTGTCCAAACTCCCAGTGTTTTGTCTGACTGAAGTAACCATAATAACTTCTTATCAATTTTGCAGGACACTGAATACAGCTGTGTTGTCAAGATGCCCTCCCATGAGTTTCAAAGAATCTGCAGAGATTTGAGTCAAATTGGAGAATCCATGGTAATCTGTTGTACAAAGGAAGGAGTGAAATTCTCTGCTAGTGGAGATCTTGGAACAGGTTGGTACACATTTGATGAATAATAATTTAATTCCCATTTTTGTAAGTTGATGATTCACTACTTTGAGTTAAGTCTCTTGAATTACTCAATTCTTAACATTTTGTGTGATTTTTTTTTACAGGAAATGTAAAGCTTGCACAAAATGCAAGTGCAGATAAAGAGGAAGAAGCTGTCATCATTGAAATGAACCAAGCTGTGACCTTGACATTTGCCCTCAGATACCTCAACTTCTTCACCAAGGCAACCCCCCTCTCCGCTCAGGTCAGCCTGTCCATGTCACAGGATGTCCCTCTGGGTATGTATTCATATCATAGACTGACATTTCATCTACAGACTGGCAACTCATTCACAGTCTAAGTTCCATGTATTTATCTAACTATTTATGTTGTATTTTCAGTGGTTGAATACAAAATTGCCGACATGGGATTCCTGAGATACTACCTAGCTCCAAAGATCGAAGAAACTGATGACTAATGAACTAACTACATGTAGTTTTGTGATAACAAGGTTATTGACTGTGAAGTGCTCCAGACATGGCAAAGACTTTTATACACCAGTACACATTATCAATCCTGTAATAAAATGTTATGAAATTTCGTGCAAGTTTTGTTATTAACGAAAATGATATTCTGTATGGCCAACATTATGGTATCTATTAGAGCTTGACCTGGATGTTAACAAGTTGTGAGAGTATAAACATGCTTAACCTATAACTTTGTGCACCGTATTACTTCACCTTTATTTTAATTTTGGTGTACGAGTTTCAGGAGTTATAAGGACTTGCTTCGGTGAAATTATTCATTGAATGAATATAGCTCACCTTGGCCAAGAGCTCAGAAAGTCATCAACAATTTTCATTTCTTCAACTGAAACGAGGGGTCTTTTTGAACTTGCACTTGCGCAAATATAGAAGTAGGGAAGGGGGGTTAGTTCACTAAACCAATATTGGCATTACTTGTTAGCTTACCTGAGCTGAAAGCTGAAGTACTTTTTGTACATGTCAGTCTGAACTTTTTACATTTTTGACAAGGCTAATTTTAAACAAACTTGGAACAAAGATTTATTGGGTGAAGGAGATTAAGTTTTGTTTCAAAGAAGGACCATGCCCTTTTTCAAGTTAATTATTATCAAGAATGATTGAAAAATTGTTGATATTTCAAAAATCTTCCCAAAAACCAATAGACTAGAACAGCTGTAACTTGAGAGGAAGCATCCTCGGGTAATGTGAATTCAAGTTTGTCCAAATCATGACCCCTGGGGTAGGGTGAGGCCACAATGGTAGATGAGGTAGAGTATCTACATAAGAGCAAAATTTTAAGAATTGATTTGTTTGACTCCGGTTAGGCTATATTTACATGTACCTCCTAGAAGAACTTTGTATAAAGAATTAAAGATATAAGGAAATGTTCAAATTTTAAAGCTGAAATATTTGTATTTTTTCTTTACCAATTAATAGTTCATGGCAAACAATTTTAAGGCAGATCTGACAGGTAATTTGTTGCTTAAGAATATAAGAAGAGTGACATAGTTTTCTTTTAAAAAAATGTAAAATATTTTCCGATTGCCGTACCGGTAAATCTAGGGTTCAGGGAAACCTGATGAAAGGGAGGCAACTACATGTAATTAGGAGAAGGTTACCTCAATTCCATATCATGATGTAGGTCAGAAGTTTGGGGGAGGGGGGGGGGGGGTTGTGCAATTAAGGATTTAATTTAGTGTTGTAGAAGACACGAAGCATCGTTTTTGAAAGGGGATCGAGGGGGGGGGGGCAGACATATCCGAAATTTTGACAAGTGAAAAAAAACCAAACAAAACAAACAAAATAAACAATCATCAAAAGGGGGGGGGGTTGGTACCTAAAACTTCAATTTTAATGTTAATTTCGTTAATTTACCTTTGTTGCTTTTTTTATGTTCCCCAAAAAGTGGAGATGGGGAGAGGATTCCTTCGAAATTCAATTTTCAATATGTATACATGTATTTAAGAAAAATGTGGCGAGAAAAAAAAAAGAAGAGCGATGCTACGCGAGAGCAATTTTAGTTATCGATAATACTTGTATTAAAATGTTGAGAGGTTTTTCAAATATACGCACAAATGCCAATTGAATAATAATGGGGGGGGGGGATGTGTGTCTAAAGCTTTGTAAATAAATATTAATAAATTTAAAAAAAATCTTCTGCAGAATATTGCAATTTTTCAGGTCACACGAGCTGCAATTTTGAGCTTGCCGTCTATTTTCCATTTCTTTAGAAACGCTGGACCCAATTCAACAAAACTTGGCATGCACTAAACATTTTCAGATGAAAGGGAATATAGCTTTTTGAAATTATAGATCCCTACGTCTTCAAAGTGGAGGAAATTTTAATAAAACCTAAAAATATGAAGAGTGACTCAAGAACATTCACAAGAACTGATGCATGAATCAGAAATGCCAATATTAAACAATAAACTACATGTACTAGTTTTATTTTTGCCCGTTAGTGTTTCAGTCCGTTATTCATACGCGAGAAAACTGCACTTAAGATTAATTGTTATTCTTGATTTTGACACATCAAATTAAAAAAAATAATGAAAATTTATATTTTGTATTTTAAAACCCAATGAGACTGCTGTCTTTTTTAAACTTGTCTTATTTTGCTACCGCACTTACTTCTGAATTGTCATGTTGTAAATTTTGAATTTACCGGGTGGCAGTAAATACAAAATTTACAACATGACAACTCCGGTAAATTCAAAATTTACAACATGACAGTATTTATAAATTGTACATCTAATGTTTACAAGTTAAATTGCATTATTTAAACAATGGACAGCTTTCTTTGGTGATTCATGCGAGATATGAAGGTAGCGACACTGCAGAAAAAAAACCCCCAAAATCTGCGTTAGCGGGTAACGGTATGTAATTTTGTTCTGCAATGATCGCTACCTTCATAACAAGCATGAACCATCAAGGAAAGCATATTAACATCTTTCTTGTGACAAATTAATAAATTTATCGTAAAAAGTAAGTAAAATTAACTAAATCATTGTTAACGTACATCAGTACGTTAGATAAAAGAAACAGCAAAATCGTCTTCTATGGGAATTTTAGTCTGACGTTACATTGATTATTCGGATTATAACGCATTCCCAAAAAACGTTATAGTAATAACGCCTTTCCGCGTTATAACACATTTTGAGAAGGCGTTTTCACGCCTTTTTTTCAGTTACATAAATAATACTAATAGGCTTTCGTATGCATTAGTTTTGAGGATCCTCGACACCCCGTGACTTCTACTTTTTACGACAGTACGCCAAAACATGGCGATTTAACGCATTGAGAAACAGTTTATATCTCTGCGGCGCAGTGGGTATAACTTCGGTCTACCAACCCAAAGGTCACGATTTCGATTACTGCAGGGATTTTTATTTTTTATTAAGAGCGGTAAAATTTAAGAAGTTGACCCCCCCCCCCAAAAAAAAGTTGAAAGTTTTTGTGGTAATTTTCAAGTAGAATACATGCTAAAAGTCCATATCTTCAAGTAACTTAGGAGAATGGGTTTGTATGCAGAACTTTTCCCAGGTGTGTCGAGGACCCTTAAACAAAATTTGTTGATTTCTTTATTAATGTTTGTTTTTTTTATTTCCCGCAACAAATTGTTACTTACATTTTCCATGCAGGCAAACAGTTTTTACGAATGTGGAATGTAGACAAACAGACAACAAAGTAAATTATTATACTTTCATGTTAAATACTGAAATCTGATTGGTGTAGACGCAGTTTACAATCCGTTCCCATACCCTCAGCGTTAGCAACACACTTGGCAACGGGCCGATAGAACGAATTGTTACATGCGCGTAAATTATGCGCGTACGGTTCGCCGTAGAACTCACGTCTTTTCTATATAAAAGCAGTAAAATTTACTATAAAATTAAGACATTCAGTATAATAAAATAAATAGTGCCTGTTTGGGAGGGTACCAGTTGAAACTGACACCCCTCGAAAACCATTGTCAACCTCCGCTTCGCGTCGGTTGACCGTGAATGGTTTTCTCGGGGTGTCAATTTCAACTGGTACCCTCCCAAACAGGCACTATTTATATAATGTGAAATAAAGACAGATTTAGTTGATTAATCTTTAATATGTTTGGACAGAGCATCATTGCCCCCCCCCTCCCCCGTCCCAATGATGCTAGATCATATTCAACAGTGTTTACAAAGGAATGTAAAAACGATGTCCAGATTTGTCAAAGTACGTTGATTTTGTTCCAGATTTAACGCACTTTGGAAATAATTTTCAAAGTCCGTAATTTTTTCCACAGTGCGTTGCCACAGTGTATGGAAATTCTTATTTGCTGTATTTATGTAACATATACATTGCCATCTGATCCATTTATATGTACATGTAGTTTGATAAAGCAATGTAGTAGCCTGGGGTACATGTGATCTTGCTCACTTTCTTCTTTCATTTTTTTAAGAAGAGATTTTAAACAGAGTTTTCCCTATCTAAATATATGTTGTTCTCTCCATGGGAATTACCGGTATTGGTCTGGGGTCAGTTTCAACAAACTTGAATTTACTACTATTTAAAGAAGCTTTCCTGTAAACAATGCATTTCTGGTAGAGCAGTTCTGTAAAAGAATGTTTTTATAAGACACACACCTTATTTTCATATTTTTATGCAAATAAGAAGTTATCCTTGGTTCATTTCAAAACTGAAAGGCCCTAATTTAAGGATTTAGTGTATCAAGTTTCCTTAAATTTAGATAAATTGATCTGAAGTAGACAAAAATATGAAAAGCCAATTTTTAGACTCCCAGTACATTTATCTCCTTTAGAAGAGAGCTTTGTATAAAGATATAGAAAAATATTCAAACTTTAAAGGTAAAGCATTAAAATTTTTTTTTACTAATTAATAGATTATGGCTTAATCAAAATTATTTAAAATTTTAATATCTTATGGTTAAATTGTTGACCACCCTGCCTCCTTAAGGTGGCTCACTAAAATCAGCTGAAAATTACTTGATTATGATAGATATCATAATGGATAAGAAGTATTTAAGGTATCCGATCCATATTAGACCCAGATTCAATGAATCTGGGTGCAAAACTGATGTATATGGGCTGAATAATCAGTATACTTGGACAAAATTTTCATGTTCAAGTATCAATATGTAAAAGTGGAATGTGTCCTAATTAATGACCTTTTCCTTTTCGTGAAGAGTTGCTCCCCTTTGCTTTTATTCTATAAAATTTAATTCTAAAAAAATCCATTTGGTATAAAATTTATTTTCAATAGTTTTTGTATTCCTAATGATAAAATACATCTTTCCACCAAAGCATTTATTGATATTCCAAGTATTTACTTTTTTATTTAAAAAAATGTGCTTGTCCACATAGACCTTAATGCAATCTTCATTAATTAGTTACTGCTTAGTTAAAAATATTTTTGAAAATTTCTCTCGGTAAATCTTTTTCTACTTTAAAATGCTTTAAATTAACATCAAAGTATGAAATACATGATGGATATTCAAGGTTGGAAAAACTAGGTCCTAATATGGATCGGATAATTACATTTTAGAAAATTTAATTAGGTAAACATGAACAAAAGCTCCAGGCGGATTCGAACTCGTGATCTGTAGTTCAGAAGCCCAATACTTTAACCACTGAGCTAAGACGATATACAACCGAATCGAACGATATAAACAGTTAAACAAAACATTTAAATCGCCATCTTGTGACGTAGTGTCTTAAAAAGTATAAGTCTGGGTGTAGTGAGGTACCTTAATACGAATTAACAGACACAGACAGCTGTTGTGAGCTAAAAATGAGAACAATAAAAGAAGAAAACAAGTTTATATCATTTATTTTTTTCACATGATAATAATTATTTACAAATCTCTCAAATGCATACAATATCCTCATTATAAAACATTATGAATGTATACATGTAGAACCATATGTTGGTCAGCATCATTTGGCAATAATAACTGTTCTGGAGAACAAAAGAAAGTGTGAAATTATTTTTCAAAATCTCAGTAAAATGGCAACTGATGAAAAAAAAATACTTTAGTCAAAATTAAATTGTTTTCAATGTAATGAATTTGTTCGCTGAAATAGTAGATTCCTGTTTAATTTTATTATCGACTGCATATTGATTTAAGACACACTGAATCTTTTAGAATTTTGAGAAGAAAAACAGTAGTCTCCCTTTGTATGGGATTTCAGAGAATGCAACACATTAAATAATTCATTTATACAATGTGTTAATTAGCACCTTGATAGAGTTTTAAATGTGGCAAATTATCCTCTTTCAGAAATAAAAAAACAAAATTTGCTATGATACATGCAGTTTTGAATGAATGACATTTATAACTGTGACCATCGATATTCATTCCATCATAATTTCATCCCTTTTTTTTGTAACATTGCACAAATTCTAATAACCATATTATAGCACCTTCCACGCAGCACAAGGACAAACAAAACAATTTTTGGACAATATCTCGCCCTTCATTCTTCACTCTCATCTGTTCTTCTCTCACTCTTTATTTTATAACAAATGCACACACCTCTAAAGACTAGCATACCAAACAGGTGAGCACCTCGCACAAGCTAATTAATTTATGATTAATTAATCAATTAAAGAGTTTTCACTGAACAAATGTGATGATGGGGTTTGAACAAAATACAAGCCGATATAACTTCTATCAGGGAATAAATAAATCTGACATCATAATACACAGGTGAAAGACAAACATTGTTTAAAATTCATTTCATAAGAAGTTCATTCATACACTTCTTTTTTTTTCATGTTCCATCATGTTCTCTTCTGAATAGAATGTATTTCATTTCTTCAGAAGTTAGATGCACAATGTGTGTTGTGCACTTGCATCATAAAACACACATATACACATAATGCATTACATGACTAGAAAAAGAGTTCACCTTTAATGATAAAATGAATGGAAATGCATCTGTTTTTCTGGTTTCAAAGATTTGCAATCTATGAAATAATAGCTTCAATTATGTTATAAACAGCTTTTTAATCATTGATTTATCAGTAGAAAGTTTGAAAAAATGAATATAATAATGGATTTTTATCTTCTGTGTACATTAATAATTTTTGGCAATGTAACTCATGCACATGTGTGACACATATTTCTTTAAAATCACAGTCAGCATGTAGTACATGTACATGTTTTTGAAATTGTCCATGATGTTTAACCATGGCAGAAAAAAAAACCAACAAAATATCACATCGTAAAACGGAACACAAGGGTTACTTCCCTTTGGTCCTTCTCTTTCAGTCTCTTTGCTGTAGCACTTAGATACAAAGAACAACAAAACCTGCACACTGCTTTGTAATATTGCATTGGAACAGCTGCTCTGATTTCGTTTTGTCTTTTTTTTTCCTTGGCTTAGAGAGGAAAGCACCAGGAATTTTGTTAAAACAAACTACATCGGTAGCGTAATCATCTCTTCTCATTCCCACACTTCAGAATTGTCAAATATTTTACTCTGGTAGAGGGAATTATAGAGTATGACGGTGTGTAATAAATATTTGGTCCTAGCCTCATCACCCTAGTGAAGTCACTAGCTTCAAGCCTCTGTAATCAACAAGCAGCGATAGCTTGATCTACATGTCATTGAAATAATGGGCAAGTTTCTAGCTTTAATCCTCCTTTCTTCCAGGAATGAGGCTCAACCATCACATATCAATGCAGAAATTTTTTCGTTAACATCGATGGGAGTTTTTCAATCCCTGGGGTTTGGATTTCTGAATTCCTTTGTTATTTTCTCTTTATTTTAAATTTTTACACATGGACAGTCCTGCTGCCCTGGAAGTCAAAAGTCAGTGGGATCATAACCATGCTCCTATATCTTTTTCCATGACAGCTGCTGCATCCATTCGCCCCATCACCCGGAAAATGTTCATTAAATCTGTAACAGCAGACTCCTCTCTGTGTCTTGCCTCCCACAGATTCAGTATGTGTTCTGTGGGGGAACTCTTTGTGGCAAAATACTGGACATACCTAAAAAATTGCAAAGTAATTCCCATTTAAATGCATTGAAATTTTATATGAGTTATCTCTCTTTGAACAGGAAAATTGTTACATTGATGCTCACCTATCAACAGTGAGTGCTTGGGCTAGCATTCTCCAATCATTTCCTCGGGCATTGGGCTGGTCTAATAACAAACACAACTTCTGTCTTATATGAGGCGGCAACCTGTGAAAAACACAGAAAATAACATATACATGTTTACGCAGTATGAATGGATTATTTTAAAAGTCTGTAAAACTTTACAGGGAATATAAGTTTAATAGACTGATGTATTCCTTAATGCCATCTGTATGTTCTTTTCAGTTAAGAAACTGAATTTTAACTGAACTTTGACCTTTCGTACCTGAAGTTGTTGCCATGGGGGTCAAGGGTCAACATCGAGCTGAACCCTGAACTGGAATTGGTCGTCACGGTCGATGTCCGTCCTTTAAGTGTCGACGAGGGTGTGGAACAAGATGGAAGCTTCTACAAAACACAAAAATCATTCAGAAATATATTTCACCGAATTACAATAATTTATTTTTAAAAACAAATGTTTTGAGATGTAATGATGTACATGTTATTCATTTTTTTTTAAAATTGAACATTCTTATTGATTTTATGCAGAATTGACATGAACAGCTGTAAGAGACAAAAGATTGGAGTCGTGTACATCCTTTTACTGAGATAAATGTCACACCAAGGGAATGATGATGGCGGGATTAAATATCAGTTCCCAATATATCTCAGACTTGATCTCCAGTTCACAAAGTGAACAACAAACAGTTAAATGTCAGATCCATGCAAGTTTTATAATCCACCTATTTTACAATTGTTATATCGGCCAATATCTGCTTTAACTTTTCATTATTCTTTTAATCAGAACCTTTCCAATCCTACTCATCCATTAAACACGCAGTCATTTAAATCGCTTTAATAGTTTGTTGAATTGCACTATCTTAAATGCATTTTAGTCACTACAGTCTATCAAAAATTGTCTCAAGTGATCAATATTCAACGAAAGAAGATGCAGGGTATTCTTATTTCTAAAATTGTCTAAATCTGAGAGTCAGTAACTAGAATTCATCAAGAATACGATCTGTAACACGATTATGATGCTATAAGCTTGTATGAATAAGAACAGCCATACGATGCCATCAGGAATCACATTATGTACAGGTACTGTAAACCAAGCACCGTATCATACGCGTCATATTCGTTTGCAATGGCCAGTTAAAAACTAATGAGCAAGTACTCATTTTATTCTTTTTCCACATAATACAAGCAGAAGATGCATGCAAATCTCGTGGATATTTCTCATGGTTCTAATTTCCGAGAATCTTATAAAACTGGTTCCCCAGACAGGCAGACTGGTATATTACCTCTTTGTTGAAGTTGTTCTGGATGTTGAGGACCTGTCTGTTGCTCAGAATGGCCTTCTGGTAGACCTGGATCTTACAGCTCACATTGGGACTTGAACCTTCCACCAGCTCCAGGGAGAACGAGCAGTGGAGGTTGTTCTGGTTCCCACTCCAGATGTGCTGGAATGGAATCTCCTGAAACAACAAGAAGCAAATGATTGAGAGTCAGTTTTTCAAAATTGGGACTTGATTAGGGTACAATGTGCCTCTTGCAAGAGACATAACTCTTATTTGAATAAGTATGTATTGTTTCTTAAAAATGTCAAGTTTAACAAAAAAAATGTAGATAAAATCGTAATCAGTATCACAATGTATTCCTCCTAAAAGGAAAAACTGTCTAGTTTAATAAAAGGATTTTTTTCTATCAAATTTTGTCATAAATTCATTTCTTTTGGGAAAAAATTAAATGAAACAATTTTTTTTGGCCAAACTTTAAAATATTTTGGAGTATGGTTGGAATCTGTTTCAACAGAAAATAAAGGCAATCACCTTCAAATTCATGTAATCACACACCATGGAAGACATATATCTTAATCTTACCACCACAAAGGCCATCTTGTGGCGAGAAAAGAAAAGAGGAGAAAAAAAATAGTGCTAATGATCTACATAGAGTGGTTAGCTAATTGTCAACAATTTCGAGGTAAATTCATGGTTTTAAGTTACATTAGAGCTAAATGCGATCTTTTTTCTACCTCTGAACAGCAATTTCAGTTTAACAAACGTGTCATCAATAGGTATAAAATGAAGAAAAATGGGAGACCCCAATAGGTATAATTTGAACTAAAAATAAAAAATATATATATAAAAGGTAAAATCATCCCCGTTTGTTTATTTTTTAGTTCTGGTCACTTAGGAAATGGTATACTATTACACCTGTACATAAGAGGACGGTCACCTCAGATAATGGATGGAGTCTTTGCCATAAAAAACACAGAAATTGTCCAATTTTCCCCAATCTGGTTGAAGGTGATCGAGTAGGACATTTATATTGTGACAGGTTTACACTACCAGATAATTATCCTCAATTTTTAAACAGGTTAAAAGCTTGTTATCCAAATCAAAATGACAAAATTTCCTCGTGTTCGAATCTTGCCGAAAATCTGACGCAGAGGAAACCATCTGCGCGAGCTAGGTTTTCGTTTAATTTCGAAAAATTTTCCTTAATTTTTCAAATTGACATGAAACTGATCGTCATTAAAGGATATTCTTTACCCGGGGATTTAATCCAATAACTCAATTCTCAATTCTCAATTTCAGGACAAAATATCCAATAAAGTCTGATGCTCCCATATCAATAACCTAAATTTCCTCTGTACAATAGTTTGCCGTTTACAATTTTTGCCTTTCCAATTGCAACTAATTATACCAATGATCCATGGGAAGAAAAAATAGTAAATATGTCAGGAAATGAAATTAGACATGGGCCACCAAATTACCAGAAGGATGTGCATATGACATATTTATTTCTTTTTATAAATTTACCATCATAAATCATAGGGGCCTTTGGTTTTCACCAACTGCGACCCGAACAAAAGATATGCAAACTTCTCCTTGAGGTTGGAAGTTGGATTAAACAATGCACAATGGACATAAATCATAATAATTCAAGCATTTCAAGGTCATGTGTACTCCTATACATCTGTCTCCAAACATTTGCCCACTGAGCAATCAAAAGACTCAGGAGTGGCGGCTGCCATGCTCTGGCATGATTGAGCCAGTGCAAGTAGCAGAAGTCTCCCAATATTAAAATTAGATAAATTGTCAAACACAAAAAAAAAAAAATAATTTTCCCCTTTCCATCATTGTCATAAATTCTAACACCATTGTGTCGTAATAAACTTGACTATAATTGCCACCTGCATCACAAATGATTAGCGTTGTAAACATAGATTCCTAGAAGGCGACAGAGTAATCTTGCTACAATTATCAGCGTAATTAAGGGAAAAAAAGTTTTATTTTTAATCCACTGACAAGCATGCACATTCTTTTGTGCAGACAATTTGGCACTAGTGTGTTTTATTTGCAGAAATTAACCCAAAAAAGATAAATTGATGTTTGCAAAGGACTCGTCCTCCACTAGTTTTTTGGAGGTTAAGACAGCGTTTAGCAGACTAGCAGTGTCACATTCACAGGACAAAGCCTACCGATGACCAAGATTAATGACTTGCTGATTGTCCTTTAATGAAGCAGACATAACCTTCACAGGATCTTGTCGTCATTCATCAGACACCGTTCTTTGTTATTTCGACATCCATGACAAAATGAAAATTCTTTTTGAAAATAATCTGAAATGATGTATCCGTTTCAATATTTTTCAGCTTTACTTTAGACTCCCTTGAACTTAATGTTGAGGAATTAAATTCAATATCATTTCAACATTGAGGTTAAAAGTACAAGGATCTTTTCAGACAAAGACTTGATTCGTTCCATTTTTAAAAACTACAGTTAAATAAATTTATTTTCAATGTCAGTTATTTTAAAGTTATTTGAACAATTTCTCTGATATATACATGTACTAGTATAGCAAATAATTTGCTTTATTTCCTTCAATCACCACCAAATATTGCCCAAAAAAAATTGCTTGCATGATGTTTATTGCACGTAAAAGAATTAAGGTTTTTAACTTTTGCAAATAGCCCTTATTTTTCTTGATTTGTAATAACAGTTATTGTCGCCAGACTTTCAGACGGGGGTACCATTACCAATATCCCTTCTCCTAATTTAATATTCATGACTTATTAATGAAAAAAAAAAGAAACTGATCGTATCTTCTATTGTTACTGTGACTGTAATGCAGATCAATGGCTGACCCAACTTATAGCTAACTTTTTAAAAACATTTTTTCTTCCTTCATTGAACAGTTAATTATCAGTTTAGTAATGGCAGGCCCCGATTCCTTCTACTGTCAGTCCTGCGAAGAAGGCAGTGAACAGAGAAAATTGGCAATTGCATCTGACATGATAATAATGAATCAATATCGTCTCATTTTGATCGGAGGGATAATTACAGATATTTGGTGTGAATTATGTGACCCTGTACTTTATTTCAATGCAAATATCATAAAAACTCTGAAACTGTAGCCGATGGTATGCTAATTTTTGGGGTGGATACAGTGACATGGAAGCGATATGGAATCAAAGTGACCTCCCCTTGCCAAATTATGGGTGTCGAGAACCCAAACACTCCGGGCCGTTCCAATATTCCCTTTGCTCCCTATCCCGCAATATGTTCGGAAAGTTTCGATCGGTTCCGACACTCGTGTTAATTACGGCAAACTACACCCAAGTCTGGGGTAGCTGTCATAATTTCCTCTCTAATTCCTAAGACTTGTAGGAAAACTGAAGCAGATCAAGCCCATAGACTATAATTATTAATTATTAAAGATGCCATTCCAATCACATTTATGTCCCCCATCTCATTTCTTAATTGACAGTACAAAATTATCTCCAATCCTAAGGACAACATTTGCATGAAAAGGGGGACAGGCATTGATTACTAGTATTACTGAACCCTGGGGCCTAAATGAGACCTGACTTTCCCCCACAGTTTATTTTCATGGACATGTGCATATGGCGATAAATGTGGGAGGGGGGTGGGACAAACAATCACATCGCCTTAATTCAGGCAGACAAAAATGTCCATAAAACCGGGATGGCTTTTAAGTGTGCTGTCATTTGTAACAAAAGGGGGGATTCATCAGATTAATGTCCCCCCAGAAAATTTGTTTACACCCAAACTCAGCTCTCTTCATAAATATCAAATTGATTTCAAAAGGGTTCCTCTTGAGCCAGGTTTTAGTGCTTTTCATGTTCTATTGTTGTCTATTGAAAATGATGCTTTGGGATGTGGTTGCAGTGTTGCATTGTCTATTAATAGTATAACCACATGAAGTCAAATGAAAGCACTTTTTGTCTAATAATTGTTATGGATCAAGATCTTTATCACTGAATAAAGGGATTAGAGTATGAAATTACCACCAACTTTTGATGTTCAGGACAGAAAATTAATACGAATGTTTAACATTTATTTGCGAATATCGTTTTTTTAATCAATTTTTCCTCCTCTTTATTCTTATCATTAAAAAAAAATGATCCCAAGGTTTTACTGCAGGCAATTTTTCAACCAAACTTGCAAAACAATTTCAGCAATATTAGCTTACAAAAAATAAACAATTTTAAACTTCAGAAACAGACACCTCTCATAATTTGTGAATTCAATGTTATTAATCTGGGTCTCGTTTCATATTTAATCGTCTTATCATCCATGATCCCTTTCTTGTAGCAGCATCAAATACAAAAGGATTACCTTTACTGTCCTATATCTTATGACACACTAGATAAACACGACACTTGTGAGTTGTCTGTGATTACAGACAAAACTCGAATTCAGAGCAAAAAAGTCAATCTTCTTAAAAAACAATAATGTTTTGCAGTTTTCATAATGTTTGTGTAGAGTATATAAAAATTTTTTTTCATGTCTTTGACATAGAGTTGTTTACCAGTGATTTATCAAGTTGTGACAGAACGATAACTTCACAATAGTTATACCAACAATTTATCTTCCTGTTACAATGTAATGAATGAATTGTATTACATTGATTACATTTTCATTTCTTTTTTAAATTGATGTTAATGAAACAAAACAATTTACCATTGATCAAATGTTATTACTGTTTCATAAACACCAATATTTATTCCTGATTACAATGTAATAACATTGTTATTACATTATGATTACATTGATTACACACCTGGTAGTTAGCAGCCAGTTTGCTTCTCCAGCCTGGTGTTAGCTCCTCTATGGTCAAACACAAGTTATGGCCACCGTCTTGGAATGGAATCTGCTTTGGTTTATCTAATAATCGACCTCCAAATTTTCTTTCTTCCTGCATTACTCCCTATAATTACATATGGTGACATGTATCTTACTGTAATCACAATTTTTTTTTTATTATAAATCTAAAACTAATCTAAAACATGTAGAGCCCTTTGTATCTGTATGGAATAAGGGTAGTACATATTTATATTTTCAATAGCTAAGGGTTATTTTCACTCTACACACTTGTAAAAACTTTTTGCCCAAATAAAGTTTTGTTTTAACAAATTTAAATTTTCCATGTTATATTAGTCTTAGTTCAAATTTGTCCAGACATTAGGACCACGTGGGCTGAGTTTGTGCTCTTGGAAAATAAAATTTTGGTACATGTTCTGTATTACCATTCCTAGAGATATTGAGAATAAGGAATTCTTTTGACTTTGATTTATATTGTATATTACCTCCAAAGCATCATGGGTATCCTCCACCACGTAAACCCTGATGCTGAATTCTACTGAGGGCGGTGTGTTGGAGGCGAAGGCCGCCAGGCGTAGAATCTTGACCGGCCTACCCCCAGGGACGGCCTCTCCTATCAGGGTGTACCACTGCATGTGTTCCGTCATGACATGGCACTGGTTTGGATCAAGTTGGGCATACACTTGAGTGTTAATGGTCTCTTGACCCAGGGTCACCAATTTCTGCAGAAACAAAGACACGACTGTAAGTTATTGCTTGTATCAATGCAAAATGTGCAAGTCTGTGATTAAATCAATTAGCGGTGACCACAATGGGACAAGCGGCAGCAAAAATGACCATGATGGCCAGCCAAGCCTGCGATATATCATTCCATAATTTCTGTAACAACTTCCTACACAGATTAGCAGGGGAAGTATAGGGTCACCACTGATGTGCCCACTTTTATGGTGGAATTATGGTATTAATGGTTCCCTGGGTAACCACAAACAGACCTCTCTGCCAAGTCCCTGTTCCCAGACCATGGCTCAGGTTACCCCCTATCTACACTGAAGTGGACATTTACAGCACCAGAATGCAACACTATCTCGGAATTATGCATCACTAAAGGCACCGTGACCTCACTCATATGAAATCAATTTGGACCAAAAATACTACAAAAATCACCATTCTTTGTATATAGAAAAAATGTCTGGAGAATATATTTGTGATACATGTAAAAGGGAATATCGAAAGACTTTTGTTGCCTGGTAATTTTGAAATGAGCATAATTTTTTTTCTTCTTTCTTTTCAGTTTTTTCTTTATAAAATATTATCTGTAGAATTTGAAACAGATTTAGGATACTCTTTGCAGATGCAAAATTGAAATGATCAAATCAAGTCAAAAAATGATATATCTATATAAAAAAAATAACCCAAAACCTGTTTCGTGATCAGTATTTTCATCACCTTATTTTTTTCTTCCTCGGGATAATAATCAGTAACGGAAACCCCAGCAGAGTAAACCTTGCCAATATTATTACATAAATATTTATCATTGGGTTACAGAAAATGTAAAACTTCTGCAAATGACAACAGGAAGTAGCGCTTAACTGCCATCTGTCGACTATCATCGCTGTATCTGTTTCACTCTACGTTAAAAAAACAAAAACTTTTTCTCACATGTTACGTTCACCGTATTTTTATATATATAAACGATCAAATATCCATTCTGGAAGTTTGATACAGAGTCAGGCCTGCATGGGAAAGAAAAGCAGAAGTTTTATGACGCAAAGAAACAATCTGCTGGGCGGTAGAAGAAAAATAACAAAAAGATTTTTCAATTTGATTAAATCTATTCCTGTAGTTTTGGGATGAGTTGTAAAACTGGTTGAAATTCTAACTTCAAAGAAATCTTAATTCCTCTACCTGTACATCAAACCGGGCACAATAAGCAATACTTGAACAAAACGCTGCATATGCAATTTGGAACTGTTATTTATTGCAATTTTTGAAATCCTATCTACAAGACATAGACTTTGAGACTTCTAAATTCATTGCCCAGATAAAAAACCATTACAACAGGAATAATGTTTGCACTTGTCAAAAACCTAAATAAAAAAAACCCCCACTTTTCCTCTTATGGAACTTGATTTATTGACAACTGCAGAAAAATTATCATAGCTCTGGAAGCTGGATCTGCCAATCAAAAGATATGCTCAACAAGCTGTATATCAAATTGACCACAATGTCAAGCCCTGCACTATATGGAGGTGTGATGGTCACATTTTTGTGGTCTGTTGGTCAGAGAAGAAGATTTGTCTTAATTACCTGTACAGAGCTACACCAATAAATATTTGAAAATTATCATGATGCATGACTGCAATTTCACCATATCACATTCGAGTCTTGCTTTATACATGATTTACTATGTACTATATGTATTGCTTAGCTTCCATTATAAAAATGAGAGGTTCATGCACATACTATTTAAAATTTGCAAGGTACAATTCCCATTACTGGTATGTTAATAAATGACATAAAGGAAAACGAATGTGATTACGACTGATTACCAGGGTTATTTTCGGTGGCAAAAATATGCTTGACAGGACACTTATCAACAGACATTTGTAGACATAATGTTGTGTCACCTACCTGCCAACAAGGGGCCTCCTCGGGTTGTGTGTCGCTGTTATACAGAGACAACATCCAGCCCCCCTGCCTCATACTGGCGCAGTGGTGAAACGACAAAATAATCGGCTTCATCAAGATTCCGGGCACGTTAGGCCCACACACTATGACTGGACTAACAATTGTTTGACCATCTAAAAAAAAAAAAAAGAAGAAATGTGAATAGATATCTGGCACTTGCACTTTAATCTATAATTGTGCATGATGAGTTTAAAATAAAAATTGATGATTTTTTGCAAGTAGAGCAAGTGTACTTATGGAGAGCTGACCCACGACTGATTTTGTCAAAAGTATTTAATAAGGATCATTGAATGCCACTGTTCTTCAAAGATATGGTATGCTATATCAATTCCAGTTTTCTGCCTAGGTCTGGGTTAGACTTCATTTAGAACAGCTTTATCGCTAAAGCGTTGCAACAAGCTTTATATTCGTGATTGCATGAACAAACTCTATATATAATCAACATTATCCAGGCCTCCTTTGCGAAATGCCTTCCTCTATGTGCCAAGAGGAAATTGGATTTTTTTTTTTTTTTATCATTTTGAAAAGTCATAAAATATGACAAACCCATAGGACATCTTAGCATTTTTGGATCAAGGTTACAAAAAATGCCCACATTACGACATTTACCACTGGTTTTATTATTTGTCTGTAAAGTAATATTGGCAATTCCGCAATATTTGTCTAGGCTACAGTGGAAAAAAATTGCACAGTCTGCATACAAACAATACTGGTGTCACTAGTAATTCAGATTTAAATTCGGCTACCAGTTTAAAATGAGATTTTGATAAGGATACAATGTGCTCTTTCATAATTCTGGCAAAGGTCTCTTGATCGGAGTACAAAAGTTGCTTTCCCAGCCATGAAAAAAAATTATCATGAAATTTGAACAGAATTTTGTTATATAAGATTGGCACTTGTGAGCTATTGGATATATTATATTTTTCTTGAATATATCACATTTATTAGATATTACGAGATATACTCCAATTACTTTGCTCCCTATCTCTTAATCTTTCTGATTATTTAAATCTATTTTAAGCCCCATTGAGAAAACAGATTTTAAAGTTTTTGGATCAAAAAGAGCACAAATGACAAATGCAACAATGTTACTTGCATTACAATCACTCAAACCGATTGAACAATTTCATATTCATGTCCATTTTTAGTTCAAGCATTTACTTCAATGGGTGCACTGCCTCTTGTCAACAAAACGAATGTGTTCCAGAGCACCTGTTCAGTGCAAATTGAGGCTTTGAGACGATGTCATTGAAAATGTTCTCAAAAATAAAATACTTGAAATGAGATATTCGATGAAAAGAACCAGCGCGCATGTTTCATTTCATTCGCAGGAATATAAAACTTATATTACGGAGCAATTGTAATGAATTTTTTGCGAGTAAATAAATTGTGCATTGTTTATAGAAAAAGCACAGGTGCACATCCGATAGGGCACGGCGAAACATCTTGAAATTTATGAGAATTCTGATGAGGGCTTATATATATTGGTACTCAACACTGGAATAGGCACTTGTAGGAAATCAACAGTGTTTCCACATCTTGTATGATTCACAGATAACGACCAAAGTTTACAATTGTAAGGATGTATGAGATATACCCTCTGTTCTTTGTGGGTTATTTTTTTGTTTGTTGAGGTTACGCACCTGACGTTTTTGGTCTATTAGTGTCATCTCGCCATACCCCTAGATATAGTTCGGCTTCATGACCCTTCTTTACTGCTCCCTCAGGAATGGTCATACACACACCTGAAAAAAATTATTTTAGAAATAATCTTCATCAAGTTTTATTTTTAGAATTAAAAGATACATTTGGTATGCCCATTTGCTTTTATTTCATTACAGTTACTACACAAGTTAATATACATCAATTTAGAAGCCAAAAATATCCTGGTCGCGGCACCAACTTACCAGACTCTGGGAGAATCAGTCTGCCACCAGAGTGATTAAATGACCCCCATGTCACTGCTTCAGTTTCAGCATTAGCAGGTAACTGAACCGATGACACTGAATGTCTGCTATCCAACAAATTAGGTGGGTTGGGCGGCACCAAGTTCATCACTAGAGGAGAGTTTGGAGGGGGTAGCTCAGGGGATGACCTGTTGGGCACAGATCCATTCGAAAGTCTATGGTCCGCATATATGGGCAACCCAACATCTGGTTTGTCGTAAATGTTTTCCACAGTGGGGTAATTGTTGTTTGGGGGTTCTATGGAGGGGCTGGGGGAGGCACTGTGATGTGGGAACACTACCACCTGCTGGGTGAGGTCTGGCTGTACTGACATCATGTCTAAAAATAAATATTAAACAAATTCAGTTATACAGTGCACAAAAAAAAACCTAATATGATTTTCATACAACTAATTAAAAATAAATAGTAATTGATTATGATGTTGATGCTGCTGCTGATAAAATACCGGCTGGTATATAAAAATTATCAAGTATTTGATCTACCAGTACCATAAACATTTTTTGGTATATTCAATTAGCAATTATTGGGTTGCTATGGTTACACATGATGTGACACATACTTCTGCATTGCAAAACATCAATATCTAAGTAAAATAATTGACATTCAGAATAGACAGGTGGTGTCAGAATAGAAGACATTACTGTGGCAACAATCTATGTCACCTTAGTGTCATCAGATTATTGCCATGACAACAATAATCACAAAATTAAAGATACCTCCAAGTAATTGGGTTTAGGATGGTAAAATACGAATCAATAGCTCAATGTATAGGTCAATTAACACCTAACGGTATTCATGTTCGCAACTTTGTCACGATTCAGAGATTACAAAGATTCATCAAGTATTCCAACATCTTCCTGAGGTGTAGGTGACATTTAAGCAAAGAAATTTCATCTCTTACACATTTATGTACCATCACCTTATAGGTAATCCAAAGATAGAACTGAAAACCAGCCTTCACACCTCATTTCTTGATCAAGCAAAATTTTTAAAGACAACTGGTCTGTGGTTACGAGCAGTGAAATAACAAATATTTCTTTGTAATCCATAGAGATCTCCCCCTAAAAACTGCCATTATTCGGTTACAAGCAGGCTGCTCATTCAGCGTTTATTGCTTCACCCAGACACCAGATGTAAATCACCTTTTTTTACCTGATGTACATTACGTGTATACACAGGCATTGTTGGAGAAGACCACAACACCTGTATGAGGCGGATCATTTTCCACCTGGTTTGGCTTTCCTTTTGTTCATGGAGTATTATCATAACTTGTTAAAGGGTTTATGATTTCCATCCAGATGATTTGAGAGAGAGAGAGAGACAGAGAGAGAGAGAGAGAGAGAGAGAGAGAGCGAGCGAGCATTACAGTTTTGTCCTAGCTGTTAATCAAGGTATTTGAATTCCCAGAGATAATACAAAGATAAACAAACCCATAATGATAATTTTGTTGATATATCTCACTACAACATGCAAGTAAGACGATCGAAAGGATCTTTTATGAATTTCAAACTGATAACTGATAAATGGAAATGAGTGATCACATGAGATTCACTCAAGTTTCTTGAAACGTGTCAAGAGCGGGGTTGCATGTTATGATAATGAATAAAGGAGGAAACATCCAAAAATTACAAAACTCCTCATTTCCATCAACAAAATGTTGTGTTCTTTCTCCAGAATGAAACCTAGCTGGCAAATCAAATTCTTTTCACTTGTTAAAATACCTTAAGCATTTAAAATCAACAATGCAGACAATTTCTGCATACACAGCATATCAAAAGAAGCGTTTCCCAGCAAGTGACAGTTATAATGTTTGCTTGCTTTAATACCTTGTCCATTTTTGTTCTTTTTCTCTTCTGCATTTCCAATAGGTGGAATATTTCCTGCCAGGTAACCTAGAAGAAGAAAGAATTTACTTATTAAAAAGAGACAAATGAACAGCCTTTAAACTTGCTTTTGCTCTCAATTAGAAACTTTATACCACTTTATAAATGACTATAAAATCAAAATTCTACATTAGTGTACATTTACTATAATTCGTATAAAATCAAATGCACTATGAGGTGACATATAGTATTGAAAAAAAAGGCAAGTGATAACAGATTTAATGCAGTTCTTCCCATTAATAGATAATAAATTTAACCAAATGAACCTTCGAATTGACTGATTAAAAAAGTTAACCTAAAAAGCTCTTTAATGGAATTTTAACAGGTTTAACAAATATTCTGTTACGGGTAAATCATATAAAAATTATCAAATACTCTTAAATTTTTTTCAATGGTTTGTTAAACATACAGTAATGAGTATTACTCTAAAAATAAATCATATATTTGTCTCTATATATATATATTCAGGTACATGAATCTTTCATTTTAAATCAGGTAGTCACGCTAAATGTGTATTTAGTGGAGGTCAATCCGTTTCAATTAGGCTCTTTTATAATTAGTTTCTGGTCAGTCTTCAGTCTCAGAGGTAAAATCAGCTTTGATGTATTAACTACTGGCACTCTTAAAGAGTTTGAGTGATGCAGACTCCAAGGACTCTCACCTATGTATATGAATAAATAATGGCTGCTTATGAAAGTGGGCGATACATGGAAGCTGAATCTAGCACTTCCATCCTCTGAAAAATTGATGAGCCAACACTTTTCCTAACGATAGAGACTAATTAATCCCCCACTGAATTTAAACTGCCTCCATTTAGTTTTCTGTTTTAAGATTAACATATATGTATTTTTAATGCAAAATAAAATTGGTGATTGATGATATCATATTAAGATTTAATTTACGATAAGTGAATTCATTATATTGCATTGGCAATCCACAAAATGGTATAAAACTTCAAATGCCCAGGTACATGAAATCAAAAACTGTGATTATCAAAATGAGTATGATTTTTATATTAAAACTTTTTCCACTTTATAAGTTTCTTTGAATTCTATGACAGACCATATTTTGTTCTTTTCTAATCTATCCAATTCAAAAAAACCAGACCTAGTCTGATGCATAAGTCGGCCACATAATCTACCATGGGATGCAGGTCATCGCTACAAGACTATGAAATTTCATATCTGTCTTACCGAATAAAAGGGATGAGCTCACGAATGAAAGCTGAATGAATTCAATTATGAGTCCTAGTGATATGAGAGAAAAACCCCGCAAAAAAAATATGAAATTTCATATTTCGTACTAAAGATGGAGTCATATTTTGTCTGCTGGTTATGAATGAGACCTAAGACCCAGAGTTTACGACAAACATGAAACCACAACCCATTGGTAATCCAATTTGATAGTGTCCTAAATCCACGAGCCCAATAAAACTGAGAGTGGCTATACACAACTTGAGTATAAAAGTACGGAAATAATTCATGTTTCATAATCCCATAGATTACTTTCTTTCAGTTCGGCTTAAGATATTCATATTCCAGATCCTTCAACTCGGGAGAACTCCTAATGAATTCCGACGCAAACCTATACCCTCTCCAAAAGAGTTTTGGAGGATTTTATTGCACAGAATTCTTTCAGATGGAGAAAAGAGGAAAAAAACCTGCATTGCCAACTCTCAATATTTAAAGAGAGCACAGAGAAACAGAGGCAAATGATTTACAGTATTTCCATCTTTTTGTTCTCAGGGTTAACTTGTGGGGTTTTTTGGTGTTTTTTTTATCCATCATTTTTCTCTATGTTCTTTTGAACTTCATTGGTTTATTTTTTGCACAACTTGTGAGTTATACATACTTCTCCTTCTATTTACCTTGGTTTTGATATTTTCTCTTCAACAGAAAAACTACGATGGCGATGACGACCACAAAGACGACGACGGCAATGCAAAGTCCGATAATCATGATCAAAGTGTCGTTGTTGGTAGAGGTATTCGTTGCTGGAAAATAAAACAACTAATTACATGTATTACATTATATCAAATTTACTTCATCATCTGTTATCATTACTAAATTAAGTTTAAACGAGGACAACAACCACCCCCCCTTTCCAGCATACAAACATATGGTACACAAGTCATTTTTTAATTAAATTATTATCATGTACATTATGGTCATTAATAAGATATGACCTCTGTGACAAGAAGGGTGGTACAGTTACATGGGAGGGACTAGGTGGTCTTCCACATAAACTGACTTGCAGCTGGCTTGTCGAGTGGTCACATGACTGATGTAGACAAATGTTTTAAATGAGTAGATGTCTATTTTACGACCCTGAGAAAGCCTTGTTTTTCAGCTATAATTACTTAATGGGACATGAAAATTGTGTTTTTTTTGCTCTGTATTGTAAGACACTAACATACAATAAACAGCATATATCTTTGTCAATCCCTAAAGTTAAACAACTTCATACAACTATTTCTTCATGAGAACACACTGTAATGGCCATGGATTACAAATTTGCTCATAAAAAAAAGTATTTGAAAAACTTAAGATAAAAGGTTTTTTCGTCCCTATAAAAAATCGGGAAATTTCTCAAATCAGCAATTAAATCTAATGGACATTTTACTGCAGAAGACATTCTGGAGAGTTTTAACTTTTCTAAATTTCTGTATAAATAATGAATGACAAATTCAAATCTGTTTTTTTTTGGCTCACAGATTGATATAGACTGTGCTTGTCATGTTTTATTGGGGATAGATTGAGATCATTCTATGGGAGGGAACCACAGGAAATGTAGGCTAGGTTTTTATCTTCAAATTTTACAACAGACAAATCCATTTATTTTCTGAGACATCTGATATGATAAAACAATATATAAAGAACAGGTGGGGGTGAAATGTAAAATCTACAAAATCCTTTTTCTCTCTGTTTCTATTTTTTTTTTTTATCAAAAAATTATTTAAATAAAATGTGATTGAAATTAAGAAGGAAAGGTTCGTACATCACTAGGGCAAATAATTTTTTTTTTTTAAGTTTAATGCATAATTACTGTATCACAAAGATTTCCTATCTTTAAAATATACATAAACCAAATTTTTTCTTTTCCTAACTTCCAACAGATTTTGAGATAGCATTTTTTTCATAATCAAAAAAATATCTGTTTAGAAAATCCACATTGTTTTTCTCTGCAGACAATATCGGAGCCTATCGCCCTGACAGATTATGCTATATACGAGATTGACGTAAAGATAATTTCGTAAAAGTTTTGATCTGGATTGTCTCAATCAAATTATCTCACTGCTGCATTTTCTATTCTCAGCACACACAGACGAAAAAGCATGTGAAAGCCACCGCATTTAACATAAACAAAAGATTACGAGAATGAAAAGATGCATGATCTTACGATGCTGTACATTTTTCAGCCTTAACGATAAGTCAAAATTTGTCTCGCAAGATGCATTTTTCTTGGTAAATTTGAGTCTTCTCCCACTGCCAAATCAATTCTCAAACAATAAATCAAGTAATTTGTTGTTTGGTTATCAGACAGAAATATTTCAGAAATGAAAATTGTTCAAATTCTGAAGACACTGAGGTAAAAATGAGAAGATTACGACCATGAAAAATCCGCCGTCTGATGATGAAGATTGTGTCACTTGAAAGTTTATTCTTATGGTGTACATGCAGCCATGAGATAATAGTTTCAGGAACGATATTATTTTCAGAAAGTTACCAAAAGGCGAAAACAAACGGAGAATCTGCTTATATAACATAAAGGTATTTATACTCCTGAAAACCAGGCTTTTCGTAGATGACAGAAAGTCTCATCAGAGCTCTTGACAGTTGAAGAGCAATGGTTCGGCTTGGTGCCTTGCAAAAACAAGGACTTTAAAAATAAAATTATAGAAATATATGTCAGTTACTGTCTCATTCATTAACTTTAAAAGCAACAGCAAAGCAAATCTCTTGATGAATTTCCCAGTAAAAGAGGACCATGAAATAATGAAAGTCTTGTAAGCCTTTTTTGTTGTTTAATTGCTTTTTGCTTCCATCCCCCTTCACCCAAAAATTTAGTCCAATATGATTTACCTTCTCTGGACGGATTCTGTTCTAAGAGTCCATTATCGGCATCTTCTTTCCCCATTCGAACTGTAAAAAAATAATCTGACAATTAATTAAAGGTTGTTTTGATTAATCCATACATGCATTTGTATTCATGATGCTCTTCTGCAAACAATATGATGGCTGAAAAAAACGTGTGTCCAATGCAATTTAAAAACATGTCATTGTAAAACCAAAACACTCTGTGAGAAACACATACACTCTATGAGTATTTAATTTTCTGACACAAGTCTGTTAGAAATTCAGCATTATTTCTTTAATATGCAATAATATAGATATCTATGCTTGTGGGTTCATGAGCCATGAGCCAGCTAGCTAGTCAATATGTCATAGCAACGCCAACCAGCAACCCTCTGCCATCTTGTACAGCCATATTGGTCGGCCATATAGCTTGCACTTCACATTGCTGCTGCTGATCAAAGCACTTTGTGACCTCTTACAACTCAAGGGACAAAACAAGCAGCGATAGTTGACATTTAATTCATCACATTAGGACCAAACAACATGGTGTGGTTCTGATTGGTCGGGTCATAAATATCAGTGTCACAAAAATGAGAAGTTGCCCTCTCTCTTTCTCTCTCTGGCTGACCAGATGAGAAACTGAATGAACTCAACCTTATCTTATTGATGATTTATTGAGAGTTTTTATTCCCAATCATTAAGTCATAAAACAGTTTTCACTCATTTTCAGATGCTGTGAATGAGTCAGAGATATGAGTACCGATATACAGGAACTAAAAAGCCAAGACTTTCTCTCTCAACTCCTTTTTCTACTTCTCACAATTCTATCTATCAAAAGAAAAAGAAATTTATTCTGATTTTTATGATCTATGCTTTCTGACACATCTAAAGGTTGAAGAATTCTCTCTACATCTATCAAAGCTGCTAATAAAAGAAAAATGATAGGGGTCCAAACAGACTTGAAGAGGTCATGTCAAAATCGAAAGAAAAAAATCTTCTCTAACCAGAAGACATGCAGAATAGATAGATGCTAAATTCTCTAATAGAAAATAAAGAATTAGAGTGGATAGTTCATAATTCACAAGAATGTGCAGCAAAAAGTAAAATAACGGCTTAATGGGCGGTCGGAATTCCCTCTTACCCTGGGGGGTGCTGGAGTTGGACCCATAAATGACATTAATGAAAACAACCTACATGGGTTTTCACTTTACGGAGTTGAGTTTTACATGTTGTCAGTTAATATTAACAATATGTCTGAATCATGACATTGTCCGCATGTGCAGTCAACAGAAAAGTGTATAAAAATGACAGATGTAGACCAGAAAAATAATTCTCTTAAAGTCTAGCATTGTAAGTATGGCACGGCATTCAATCCCCATTGTGAGGCACCCACTGCTAATCTGTTTTTGCAGTATCGATAAGTCACACAATCACACACATATATCTATTCATTAATCAACCTTTCCCACCCCAACCCCCCTCTTAATCAACACTCTTTTTTTCTCTCCCATTGATTACCCAGGGATTTTTTTTATTCTGGTACCTCAGGGGTACATTGTTAATTTTGCCAGCCTCTCATTATTTCCAGCTGAGGTTTAGCATGCAATATACAAAATTAGTATTGATTAAAGGTTCTCTCCGATAGGTAATGTGTGAAGTTAAACATGGTATTCTAACCTGTAGAACTTACAGACCTCTCCCTAGCTTCTGCACCTACCAACCCCGTTCCCAATATTTCATACCGGATTTTGAAAAATGTATATTACCCAAAAATATCTCTGCAATCTTTTACCTTTTTACAAAAATGCATTTCACAAGTTTTATTTTTATATTTTTGAATTGACAAATTCACTAAATAAATTTTTTATTCCCCAAACTCTGTGTTTTATCAGATCCATTATAGCTGTAAAAGTTTGCATTAAAATTCCTGTTCAATCTTTATTCTTCTCTCTGCAAATGCATTACAGCATATCGTACATATGAATACAGTTCCACACTAATGTTAGTTCAGTTATATTATGTATTAGTTCTGCTTTTATCATGATGGTAATCAGCATTTCTGAATATTGAAATAAATCAAGCTTTTTCAAAAAAAAAAAAAAATTTGTATTAGTCTGAGAGGTGTGTATAAAATACGTGAGAAATATTTTTTTTCTCGAGTTAGAAGTAAGTTATCACACGGCATGCTGGGAAGGTTCGGACATGACCTCTCTTACCGTCGTCTGGGTTCGGGGCGTCGGCATTTGTGGGATTAGTTGGGGAGGGGCCGAATATCTCTATTTGCTTTCCTAGAACAATAAAATATAGTAATATATGAGAAGGACTGAACTTCATCAAAACAAAGATAAAAAAAAAGTTGCTGAATATAAATTAAAAAAAAAACAACACCTCCTTATTACTATATATGGGAATCTCTGTGAGACTGAAATTCTCTCTCAGTCTTCCCTGACCATTTACAGGAAAAATTCAGTTGAATCAAAAGACACTGCACAAACAACATATAATCTTGCACTGCAGCAAAAGAAATTCCATTATTTTTTTTAACCATAATAATTTTTGACTCGTTGGAAAATAAATAAAAAATCAATTAATTCTCAAACATGAAAGTTGTTTTCAAACTAATCTATTCAATAATACATCCGCAGCAACAAAGTGAGAAAAAAAAAGTAATTTCCAAGCAACGACTGTCATAGGATGATTACCCTTAATACCCGGAAAAATTAAAACCCAAATCTGCGATAAACTGGTTAATAATTCCTGTGTGCATGCTGGCAATCTATTGACTAACAAATCAATTGACTCTCTTGCTTTCTATGTCACAGTAAGCCAACTTCAGTGGTTGCTTTGAAGTTTTTTTTATTTTTGTAAAGAATTTTTTTGTACTTAACCAATGGAACAAAACTGATAGGATAAGAAAATTAAAAGATCCCGTGATGAAAAGTCGATCTAGCTGTGAAAACTTAATTAACAGAAGTTTTTGTAGGGAGCTATATTTGTTTATTGATCTTATAATTCGCTATTTTGGGATGCATAAACAAGTTTAAACAAATTTGGACAATAAAATGATAAGGTTCAAATTGGATATATTTTTTCACCCAAATTTTAATACAAGAAAATTCTAATGCTTGCTAGCTATTATGTACTGGTAGCATTACTTTGACGAAATTTGCGAAAAAGAACGAAACAATGCATTGAATTTAATAACCATTTGATTTACATGTAGCAGGGCAGTTAATATAGACACAAGCAAACTAGAAGTTCCCTGGAGAAACTTTACAGGACTGACTCCATTCTGGTCAATTTGAATTTGAGAGATAAACAGCTCTTTCTGTGGGCTTAATTAGAGACCTATCAACCCAGGATAGACAAGAAAATACATAAATGCCAAACTCATTTTTGTTTGAGAGGATTCCATCAAACCATGAAGGCTCCCTTTATCTCTTCACCCTTTACAGAAAAAAAAACCTCCCTGCTTCCAGGGGAAAATTAAATTAGTAACAACATCGCTAATTGAACAAGTGTCTCAAGTTTTTTGGAAGGAGTAACCTGTACCTTGTAATTGCTTCATCATCCTGTAACCTAATCTATACTCTCCTTCGAATGCAACTTTTAAAAAACTTGTGGTTTTATAACCCCGGAGATCTATCTTTTTTCCCTTCTCGCAATCAACAGCTAATAAAATGTTTGCACTGAAAGGATAATATTCCAGAAGCTGATATTTTAAGGATGAAATTTTTTTCTTTTCTTGAAATTTGCAACCATCGATCACAATTTCACAACAGCACTAAAAATCTTTTTAGAAATTTTGACAGATAAGATATGTTACAATTCAATTCATTTTAACTTGTAGGTTTCCCCACCCTAGTTAAACACGTACATCAAATTGTGATTAAAATTCGTTAAGTACTAGCTGTATTGACTCCTTTTTTTTTAGTAGAAATTTTATAATTAACACCTTTTATTGGGTTTGTGGACTTCCATGCACCTAGCAGGCAAGTGACATTAGAAATACAAAACAGTTATACAACTAAAAGCCCAACAGTATCCCCGGAGACAACCTTCCATGATCAACAGAATGTCAACACATTGGACAACACTTGGAAGGAAGTTTTCCGGTGGGAAATATATTGAAGCAACAATTTAGACCCTAATGGAAAACTCAGATGTATATGTTTTTTGTTCCATCATTGCTCAACCAGTTGTCATGTAGTCAATCATTTCTCATCCTTTTATGAACAGGACTGTAAATTTTGCCTAATCCTTTTAATATTGGACTAAGAATTATAAGGCACTACTAAGCTTGCAACACAAATCTCCAACAATTTCTTTTGCAACATATACCAGTCATTTAAAATGAAAATTCTCCAAGATGAAAGACACCAAACTGCCAAATTGATTAACAAAAATAAAATTATCGACACCTTCTCCTTGTCTCTCACCTCTGCACCTGCCCCCTGTGCAATTTCCCCCATCCAGATCGTTGCCGATGCAGTAACTTCCACCATCTTTAGCCGGAGGGTCGTTGCAGTATCTCTTTCTGTGATGCTGACACTCAGTGCTGCAAGTTGACCATGAGGACCAAGCACCCCATCGTCCATCAACTACAACAAAAAGGCCACAATTTTTATATCAAGCAACTTAGCAGGAGATTTAAAGGATTATTTCCAACCTTATTCCAGACATTTTACAGCATGATTGCACATGCACATCTGTACAAGATGCCTGCATCAATGCATAGGCAAATTAATACATGTAAATAGTAAAATTTTCTTGATATATCAATTAATTTTCATTAAAATATGTTAATTGGTGCATTTAACTGAAGCAATAACTCCATAATAAGCTGCAAGCTTTTTATCAACAGAATAAAAAAAAAGAGATCTATAATCACAACAGTCATATATATCTATAAAGAAAGAGTTATTTCAGAAAACTACTTGAGAAATCTACATGTAGTACATACATTTACTCAAAGTATATATATCTATGAAATATAGAGTCGAAACATTGAAAAAAACAAATAGACATCAAATAATGAATTAACGTAGCAACTAAAATTGCAACCAAATGAGACTTTACTTGTAATGATGATGAAAGACATAAAAATTAGATGCATGAATAATAAAACAGTACTACTTTCTTACCTCCTTTTTCTGAAGTTAGCAGAAAAGGGGAGATAACATAACAATTACAGGTATTCAAATGATATGTTAATAATGATTTCTAATAACTATGAATGATTACTTGTAACATGCATGTTATGTAAAAGAATCAATTACATGGTTGTTTTTTTTCAATTAATGGAAAACGAAGAAAATTACAGTTATTGAGACACAAAAAAAAAAACAATTTCATATTAATCAAATGCAAATCATTAAGCTTTTTCATGCCAAAATGCATAACAGCTGTATAAATGAATACAGTTTACGACTTTGATCTAAAAAAAAAAAAAACTCCTTGAATAAAACAATTAAAGGCAAGCTTTACTAATTGTAACATGCGTTTAGTTATTCACTTGATAATGTTGAAAAGCATCATTCATCGAGATCTTCTCGACAGGAAATCAATATTTCACACACAACAAAAGAAGAAAAACCCATATCGCAATAAACTGACGGAATAGGACTGTATTTTCACATAGTGCAGCAATAAGCAGAGAACATTGACTCTGTCAGCCTCGGAAGAGGGGGATGAAACGGTAACAAAACAGAACAATTAATACAACTACAGCAAGCAAAGAATTCGCATGAATAAATTAATGGTGCGTGATGTGGTAGCCATATTTCTATAAATCCTCGAAGGTTGTGTGTTTTTCCCCCCTCCAGGAATTTCCTTCATTGGAATGAAATGATTGTAGAGATTGTCCAGTATGATTGCAGTGAATTACACCAATATCTCCTTTATCAAGGAGAACTTCTGCTTAACTCGATGGAAACATTCCCTTGGCTACATACATCAGACCATAAATTCAAGGATGTTGCAAAACAAAATATTGGATTTATCAATTTAGGAATGAATAACAAATTCTATAATAGTTTTTTTCTTCTCTTCTTTTTACGAATTTTTAGCTCTTTTTTTCTAAAAGGAAGACAGGGAAAATTTCATAAATGTTCTAATTAATTTCAGGACCATTGACTCAGTGAACTAACTGAACCAATAATAGCAAACAGAAACATTAACTAGAGGGGTCATTATTGTCATTATTTTCTCCCCTTCATTCTTGAAATGCTCCAATTACCAAAGATCCTTTTCTGTCCTTTTTTTGCTATGAATTAGATGCTGGTGAGACAAGTCGCACTCTCTGGTCATTTTGTCTTTACAACAGTTTAATGGATTTACTTCTAATGCGGCAGAGCCTTATGCCTGGCTTAAAGCTTTTACGATGATCGTTATTAATATCTGCGACTTTTTTCTCTAGCTTTTTTATTACTGATGGGACAAAATGATGCGTTCTAGTTGTCAATTGTTTCACTTGCTGATGTAAATGGCTCCGTCTCATGCAAACTTTTTTCTTAGTCATCGCCCTCGTTCGGTACGACTCGTGAGAAAAAACTTTGCAGGATGAAGCAAAGTTCCGACAGGGAAAAGGGGCAATTACAAAGAATTACTGCCGGCTCCAAGACTAGTTTTCTTCCTCCCCAAAAATCTGCATATGGTTCAATGGAGTCCTATGTTTTTCAGGCTCTCAGATAATGTGTCAGCTTCTTTTGCCATGCACCAATTATCTGAAGGAATCTAAACAACTGTGCAACTAATTCTCAGTAGGATATTTTTTTGTTATTTAAATGCAAAACCCAAAACAATCCCAAATGCTGTAGCAAATTAAGGAGAGAGGAAAACATGCCATGGTCTCTTCGTGAGACTCAAGCTTTTTAAAATTATTGTAATCCCGCTTGGTGACTATGCAATCTAGTCATATATTAAAGCAGTGGCGGTCGTACAAGCAAAATCTAGCTGGGCCAACCATAGAGCGAGTTTGAGGGCTCACCTGGGCAAATGGAGCCGCAGGGGTTGGTCTGGACACTGTCCCCGACACAAGTGGCGCCCCCATTGAGTGGTGCTGGATTGGTACAGGTTCTCATTCTCCGTGTTTCCCCCTTTCCACACTTGACTGAACACTCCGTCCATGAGCTCCAACTTGACCAGCTTCCATCAACTACAATGATTTTTTGTATAAGTTTATTTTTTAAATTATTGTATCATTTGCGCAATACATAAACACAGAATCTTATTGATCTAATGACTATAGATCTCTCTGTCACAGAAATAACACACATCACTTCAAAGATGTTTTACTTTGCTTAATATAAGCCTGGGGCCTTAAATTCACAGAAAGAAGAATAAGAAATGCGAGTATTTCAAGGATGAAGAAGATAATGTCATCGCACCGAAAAGTGACCTCACTGAGCCATCCTTAATTTAATGAATTTGATACTCAAGAACATCTATGCAATTAAAACAAATAGGTATAGTACATGTATTACTTGGATGTCAAGGTCTCTGCACCTAGTTATCTTACTTCTTTCAAGAGTCAAACTTCTTTTTCAATTAACTAAAGCTTAAGTAAAGGATTGGGTCAATTTAACTCCCAGATTTTGCCAGACAGACAGGACTATGGGTCTTCAAAGAACAGACATGTTCTGGACTCCCAACGATTTAACAGCCTTCCAAAAGATACAAACTCTGATTATTTCTTTGCTGCATCTGGTAATTAGCTCTTATTAAACAAACTTCAAATGAAAAAAAATTAATAAAAATAAGCCTACTACACCCACCTGACTAATTCATTCTTTTGCATTCATCCGCAGAAAATATTAAATTGCTATAATACTACAGATAAAATCTTAATTGAAAGATAATCTTTGGAAATCCATTTTTCTTTGGTTGGGAGATGCAGGCCGGGATGAATTTTAAGTAGAAAATCAAGTTTGATCCCTGATGCATTCATACAAATACAGTGCTAACATGAATACTAATTCGTTCGGTCTTTTTGGGAATTACGTAGGTTTTATTGTCCCCCAGAAGTGACGCCCCATTTATATTCATGAGAAATATCTTTATCATTACTTTTGAGGTCTTTATTATAATCATGACATTAATAATTTTATTTTCAAGTTCTAGAAAAACACAGATTTTTGCATTTATGCAATTGTATGCGTTCAGAAACTGTGACATTGCTATAAATGAACTGCACATTCCTGGAGCAAAACACCTGTTTTGCCTGAATATTAATCAGAAATACGCTGCAGTTTTACTAACATACTTCAAATTTGAAAGTTTCAACTTTTTACACCTAAATATGGTTCGCTATCAGCAATATTATTTATCGACAAACAACAAAACAAATTCTTAGATAAAAAAATTAAAGGGGGGGGGCGGGGCGGCGGCACTTATTTTTATTTGTACTCCTTGAACCAAACAACAGTAATAAATTATATTTTTATGTCTTTATCATAAAAAAAAAAAGTCCTCTCCAAATGGAAGATAAATTCAGTTTTTGCCAAAATTTGCATTATATGTCATAAAAAAAATGATTGAACTGTATACACAAATATTTTAGGATCACAATGCAAACATTTGAGAGAAACTAGCTGATTTACATTTTAAATGAATACTTGGAACAGACTCCCACTTTGCAATATATCAATGAATGATGAATTAGAATGGATTGCTTCCTCTCAAATCATGTATCATGGATGATCTACACAAGCTGGCCATATAAAATTTAATTCATATAACTTGAAATTCATCAGGATAAAGTCATAAATATTGAAAAATGGTGGTTTGGGGGGGTGGGGGCTGGAGAGAGATGATGGATTTTAAGATACTGGTATGTTGTACAAATGTAGCGCTAAAGCTGCAAAATCCTAGAATAGCTGACACTGGTCCATGCAGGTTGATATAATATCAAAATATTTTGAGTGCCAGATCAACCTCATTTGACCTTTTCTGAAACTGTTGACAGCAAATGATATGGCATCAAAATATTCCATCTCCAAAAGCCAAAATGGCACTTGTATATAATATTCCTGACAGAATTTCAATTTTTTGGATGGTGAACTTGGCGTACAAAGTTTACGTTATCAAAAAAATTGTTGAGAGCACATTTCATATCTGTTCTAAAAATGAAAGCCATAATGAATGAAAATATTTATCTTTATTTATCAATATTTATGCTTGGGCAGGAAACATTTATCAGAGCCCATTTTCTGATGAGGTCAAAGGTTATCCAGCCATTTCTTCTACAGACCCCCAAAACTGTTGAAACATTGATGTCAAGGGGTAGGGGAGCCTCAAACAAATCAAATCTAACATGACAAGTATAGAACTTAATACTAATAATAATGTTAATAGAGAGGTCAACTATAGGTCAAACATACTTTGTCAAGGTCATAAGGATATCTATCAAAGGTCAAAAAATTCTGTGTAGTACGACTGCATAATTCCAAATTTAAGTACATTCAAAATGTCAAAAATCTATGACTGCCCCCCCTCCCCCTCCCAGTTCTTATCAGGTGTGGTGGGGGTGGAACCTTACCATAGACAATGAGGGGGGCAGATTCACTCAGGCGCCTGGCTGCCAGGTTTTTGGCCCCACACGTGTAGTTGCCCATGTCTCGTAGCTGGGTCTGACTGATAAGAAGGTCCCCAGTGTTGGACACGATGTAGTAGCCATCTTTGGTGTTGATCTCCACATTGTCCTTCAACCAAAACACCTGGCAAAGAGAAATTCATCAAAATTTAATCACAATACTTTTCATTTCACATTCAATTGAGTTTCAATGGGCTAACATAGTCAAAAACACACAGAATTGCACCTTTTAAATCATACTGAAACTGATAATGAGTATTTTAAAAAATGTTGGATTCTTTAATATTTTATTGAATGTGAAAAATCACTAAAATACTTTCTTGGAATTTTTTTTAGAGACAGAATAGCACACATATACTGAGGATTTTTCTTGAGCTTACTGACTTGGGTGCAAGCCTATAATTTTTAACTTAAAGAGGGTAATTATTGATCATATCTACCGGCTAATAGAGCACACAGCTCACAAATTGCTAGGAACTCTATCCCCCTAACATTAAAATTGTTGATGAATGGATAAAATTTTAAATGTTTATACCGAAGGAACAAATGACCACAAGGAATGCATTGGGAGACAATCTTGGACGTTAGTCGAGGCATCAGAGTGTAAAATTACAATGCTGGGCTGACATGTGGAACACAATATACCATAATTCTCAAAGACGGGAGACCTTGTGAAAAAAAAGCTCCGTTTCGTATCGGTAATTTGATCATCTCTGGGTTTTTTTTTATTTTCGTCCAAATACTTCTCGGCCACCCTGCTTTGTTGAAAAAATCTATCAGGAGTCAATCTTAGCAATACATAGCTATACATGCCAGTTATGCACAAGTGACACTCAAGTGAACCTCCAACTTTTTTTGTTCACGCTGTCAATTTTTGACGAACTGACAAAAAAATAAGCTACAGTATTTTAACAGAAGGATATCCATCTCAATTTGGGTGGCGAGAAAGCGTCAGATTTTTCCTGCATACAAACACCATTGCCTCCAAAAAGCACGACATCCCCAATCGCCACAATACCTGTGACAAATTTCTCAGGTGCGCAAAGCTAAAAGGTGAAAACTGAACTTGATTACGAACTGTTAGATAGGAAATATCTTGATACCTGTCAACAAGCTAATCACAGGTGTGGGGTAGTGAAGTGTTTTAAGGTACAAAATATTATTCCCGGTTACGGTTTTTGATATAGATCCCTTTATAAAGATACTGACAAGAGGCAGAGATTATTGGCTGATATTCATTCTTCTGTCAGTCTAAATCGACTGCAATCAACATTTCCTATCGAACTGTGATCGCTTGGAATGAAATGGAAAGAAAAGCTTCGAGTACATTCTTAATAAACAATCAACAAATAATCCCCACTACAAATATGATTTCAATTTCATAAGAATAGAAATCTTACCCTGTGATTCAAATTTAAAGTTTTCTTACATGGTTTTTATAAATCAACACTTAATTTTCTTATAATTGGGCCCTTGTCATTCTTAATTTTTTTTAGGAAAAACTTTTTGTCAGCAATTGAATGCAGCCACTTGGAGAAGAACATTTTTAGACCCTTCAAATGAATGAAGCTTCAAAAAGGCAAAATTACATTGAAAAGGTACATTTTGGACATTAATTTCTGTTTTGAATGGTTCTGAGAAAAGAAGGGAAGAGTTAAGCACAATTTCCTGTAATTATTATATCACACTTGTGAATGCCTGTTGACAGTTTGGTTATGTTCCTGGCTGGAAAGAAGGTTGCTGACACTAAGAGAGCAATTACCGTGCTAAAAATTCAACAGATATAATTGGACAAGACTTCCAGTTAATTGATTTATAGACAAAACAGATTTAACAGTTAGTCCCCTGATTTTTCCAATAATTCACTTGATGAACTGTTTATCAGGGCAGCAAGCACCGATAAAAATTTTAAAAATCTGGACAAATCTTGGGTGTTTGAGATTTGAGGTTTTGTATTGCAAGCACTTTTACGGTGTAGAGAACAAAAATCCCAATTTGGTTATCTATGGGTAAAAAAAGACAGAAAATAACTTCTTTTATTTGAAGGCACAGGAAAATACAGGATATAAGGATGGGCTGGTTTCTTAAACAATGCATTGCAAACCTTGCGCAAAGGGACGAGTTTATCTTCTGCAAACTTAGCAACATGGCTGACACTTGCTTTGATCCTGGAGAGACCCATGTTGGGATACAAAGTTCTAAAGACATTTTTCTCACAACTCAATTAACACAAGCTTTTTGAGAAGCAGTTTCTTTCATAAACAGAGCTTTAAAATGTACATCTATAACTGCGCTGGTTTGACCATAAAAGCCCTCTTTGTTGCCCTCTGAAGTAATCTGGTAATTCGAAAATTTGTCAGAATTGTATATACTATAGCTGCCACAGGTGTTTCCCTAATAAAACTCTCAGAAACCTGATGACAGGTGAAATTATATCTAAAAGTGTTTAAGAGAAAAAAAAGTATTGTTTCCGATCCCTCCTTGTGCGTTTATTCTAATGCAGAACTTAATGCATCAAGCCCATAAAACTCCTCTTTATACAGATTGATGGTGAGATAGTTCGTAATTTATGTCAACTGTATACCTATACATTTTGTACTGCACTCAAGAATCACCCCCATCCCCCCCTCTTTTATAAAATTCCTATCCATTCGGTCTAATGTATTTCTTTTTTCAATTCAAAACTTAACGGTAATAGCACGCATAAGAATTTTTATTGAATTTCCAATCTACAAAATCTCAGAAGACTTTTTTTTTTTTTTTAAATTAGCACTTTTAATCCAACTGGGTGGAATGTGTGTATGATTATACATATTGCAAGTGCTCAACTTTCAAAAACAAGAAAATATATTTAGCAAACAGCACTCTGTCTCTTCAAGGAAAAGGTTTAATTGGGACCAGGGTGGGGAATTGTTTTGGAGGGTTAAGCTAGGATTTAGGAACTAACCTCTGGTAAGGGCTTTCCCTCTGGGGGTAGACAATCCAGCTGGGTTGTCTTTGAGACTTGGACCCTGGTCATCAATGGCTCTCGTTCAAACCTCTTTCGTAGATCTGAAAATGAAATCATGGAATAATTAAGAAACAACATTTCCATCCATAGATAATGTAAAACTGTGATAATGTGAGTTTTTTTGGTAGATTACCGGCAGTGTATTTCGTATTTTAACAATGAAAACTTTAATTTGAAGAAAAAAAATTCCAGACAGATGCAATATTATAAAGTTTTTTAAATTACATTTTCAATGTATTTTTTTAAACAGATAAAAAAATCTTAAAACAAAACATTTCTCATTTTATTTTAATTTGATAATTTATTTTATTTACTACATATTAAATTTTCAATGGATTTTTTTATCTGTTAAAAAAATCTTCAAACAAAACATGCATTCAAGTGTTGGTATGCAATTGATCAGTGTTATAGCCATGTTGCAATTTTTTGCAGGAAGCAGAAGATGTGTGGCAAATAACAGTACATCTTGCACTGAAAACAGACACTACGTCTTCCCTATGCAGCATAGGATAGAATTAATTTACAAGGGTTCACTGCAGAATTCATACTCCATTGTAGAGAAAAAAAAATAGATAGAAGCTCATTCAGCGAGGAATGAAGGTAGTCTTTTTTTCTTCTTCTTTTTGGTTGTATTTGAACAGGTGCAAGCAATAAAATGTTTAGTTCTACAGAATGCACTCCAACTATTTGAATTCAGTTCCAAATTACACCTAGGCAAACACTGTGGACATACCGAATGTTACCCAAAAGCATTGTCATAAACACATAAACCGAAGTTAAGGTGAAAATTAAGTTCAACATCTACTTGTGTAATGCAGTAATCGATTAGAATTTAATTTATAAGGGGGAGGGATTTTAAAATAACATTTTTCCATACAGACATTCAATTATCCTACACTCTGAGCGTTCTTCCTCGAGCGACTGTTTACTCAAGGTTTCCCGTTTTTGGGGCTGCGACACAGTGCAAGCCGCGAACAGACACAGAATTATTTCTCGCCAAGAAGGAACGCCGTGTAGTTGGTAACTTTTTAACTTCTGCTCGCTATATAATCAACACTGTTTGATTTGGACACCTTTGCTAAATGGCGTTGCCTTCAAAAGGCCTATGATGAAGGGCTTCTTTTTTTTGGTGGGTCACATTCACCAAACGGAATGGGTCTTATTGACACCGCAACACACTGTCTTGTTCGTATTGAAGTGATTTTTTGAACCAGTGATTAGGAAATCATTTCTTTTGATACCCTTTGGGGGCAATTATGAAATCAAAAAGGAAATTGTAAATAAGTCGTCTTTGTATGAGATTTTTTCAACATTGAATCTGAGGAGATGCTAAATGAAGCATGGGTACCAAGAGACATTTAAAATTGAATTTTTATCACATTAAAACTCTGTCTTATATATGAAACATCTTTATTTTATATCAATTTGATAGGTGGACCCACCCAGTTCTTCTTCTGTCCATACATGCATATATTTTTTTTTGCAACTACTGTCTGCCATAGATCATGTTTCCTAGTCCCACTTCATGAAGTTCATAGAACTTTCTTCCTCCATTAAAAGAATTCTTGCACTACTCTTTATAGTAGGCAGAAAATGAGTACCGGTATTTAAGAGACTCTCATTATTAAGCAACATGATATATTATTACCATTTATTAAGATTTTTATACAAATTCTAATTTGGAACATGTCTGAATATGAATGAATATCTATTATTCTATTAACTACTTGGCAAATTAACACCTATGACTTCTAATAGAACACAAGTGCACTTTTAAGGTGAACACCTGCTTAACAATGAAAGATAACAGCACTGTATATTTACCAAAATGTGGAATTTCAACAAAATAGTTCAACCTACTTCATCAGACAATGCATGTACTTGAAGGAGAAGAAAAAAAAAATCTTTTTGAAAGGCAGCTTTCGATTGATAATATACTTTTTTTCTCAACTGTCAACATTCTGTGCTAGTTGCTCTGCAGAACAGATCTTTAAACACTGGGTTCTAACAGAGAGACGGGACCAAAATGTGTCAATGTAATAAGCGAGGGTCGACCTAAACTCTGTTGCCGAACAAACAGTCAGCCTTGAAGAAACGTTGTACTCTTTGCTCCGCTAAATCCTTCCCAATACACAGGCCCATCTTATTGAATGTATCCTATTATTGGATTTCAATCACTGAAGATTGAAAATCATTCCCCCCCTTAATAAGGTTTATATCAGATGCATTTATTCTGCTCCAATGTGCCCTTTAAGAGACTATTTAAGACGTATTTACTATTGATCAAGTTACCATTTTGTGTTGTATTGATTCAAACCCAACTGCTTCGTCAAATACCATTAAAACAAGAGTCTTCAAGGATCCAACATGAAGTTTTCTCCATTAGACACATTAATTCAAACCATTCTCTGCCATCTTGTTGGATCAATGAGCATAAATAACAGTAAATAGATAATTTCTTTCTTTTCTCTTTAAGAGATCACTTTCCTCAAACAGAAAAAAAAAATCATCATTGGAATATGTCGAATGAAGTCATTAGGGATCAGGGCTAATCCTGCCAAACATTTCAAAGTGTGACAAAAATCGACGGCAGACACATTGGTCGAAAGCAAGAAAATAACAGTACGGCAACACGCCGGCCCAATTACCATAAACGCTTCTGTGTTATCGGTAATAGTCAACAATTCCATGCAAATCGGGCACATAAATACACCCAGATCCGGATATTCCATCTGACATTGTTTCCATGTTGACTTGGATGGGCTTTTGGACTGGAATTGACAGAAATTAAACCTCTGGACAAAACACTGAAGATCAAAGCCAGTCAGTTAAAGACTTAGGTATAGAGAACCAGTAAGTCTGGTTCATCACAGTTGTGTCTTGCTTTTTTTCAAGCAACAAAAATATGTCCTCCGGCTTTTCTGGATACATTTACCATTTTCTATACAGTGCTAAATTCCATGTACTCTTCTGGTGATTGTTGGTGCTGTACAACTGAAAAAGCACTTTTATATGAATTAAACCTTAATAATGGAAAAGTGCAGCAAAAATTTGTGGGTAAAAATATATAATTTAATCTCATACATCCAGCAATATTTCCGTCTAATCCCACCCTGAATTTGATGCTCCATTAGGAACAATCAAGTACTTGTAGTTTTAGAAGTATGTGGGTCACATTGTTGTTTTGTAAGTATGTGGGTCACACAAATAGTAATATTGGGGTTAAGTGTTCTGTGGTTCATGGCAACCATTGCAGCAGCAGTAGCAGCTTTTACATGTGACAAGAATTATGAGTTATATAGCTTTTCCTTCCTGGTGGCATCAAGAGTCAAGCCACCAGTACAAAGAACAGAGGGTGGTGATATTGTGGTAACTCCTGTCTCTCTGCTCATCATAAGGTTATAACTGCAGTTGCTCTCCAGCCAGATGTTCACATTGCCTTCAGTGCCTACCTCACAAGCTATCAATCTACCAAAGCCACAATGTTAACAAATAAACCACTGTAATATATAACATGCCTTTTCTTGATACAACTTTTTTTATTCCTCTATTTTCTCTAGACAGACAGTCTGTAATAGAATATACATGCACAATATTTTCATTGCTCCTCTTTTTCTAGATACACATGTAATCCCGAATTCTTCTTTTTGTATAACCAGTGATTTATTGGTATGGCAAAGGACGAGCTAGAATTGGTTTTCTTTTTTCAGACTGTCATAAATTTTCTATATTGTTTCTTAAACAACGAAGATTATCCACTAGAACCACCACAAGAGGCTTCATAATCGTCAATGCAATATCGGAAACATGATTTACCACCTATCCACCAAAGAAGAGCAAAAAAATGTTATCTGGCATATGACAAGCTAGTGAGCCAGAAAGTATTAGACAGACCATTGTCTCCGAGGCCGATTGATGCCATATATATAAAAATAAAGGCTCAAATATTAGCATGTGCAGATCCCCTAGACTTTATAACGCTGAATGAGAAAAACATGTTGGAAGATCTCTAGACTAATATTTTTGTCCTCCGACATTATATGAGAATGCGGGAAATCTCATAATCAACATACAAAGCATCTGCTCGGAGTTCG